>OY292440.1:8525000-9110000 GCA_958496245.1 Perizoma flavofasciatum | reverse complement strand
GTTTAACACGTGCACCACGGCTCTGAAGGTTCGGATTTAACTCAGTTCGATGTCGGGGCTCGGAATAGTCTGTAGACGACTTACGTTCCTGGCGGGGTGTTGTGCTCGGTAGAGCAGCGTCGTGCTGCGATCTGTTGAGACTCAGCCCTACGCCAGGTGATTCGTCCGAGGACGGATTACTATTTTTTTTATTTTTTGTAAACACCCTAGGAAAGAACGTATAAAAAAATGTTGTTTATTTCTGCATACTCTTTTCTTTTTCCATGTAAAATTTTTAGTTTAGGAACGCGTAAAATTGTGTTAATCGCCATGTTAAACTTGCCATTTTCCTCCCTTCTTTCCCTCTCCCGTCTCCCTTATTTTCGTTATTTTTTTTGTCCACCGTAACTCATAAAAACAAGTACACTATGAATGATCGAAACGCAAAAATGTATTGAGCTGGCGGCTGGCCGAGGCACACGACCCGTGTCTTCTTCTTCTTTTTATATTTTATTAATCTGAAAAGAAACCAGTTAGTTTTGCATATTAATCATTAAGAAGAGGTGGAAGTACCAAATAATCATTATAGTTGTCATCTCAAATCAAATCAAATTAATTTATTGCATGAAATACATGTTTAAAAAGTTGATAAAAAGCAATGGAATGACACAGTGTATTCTGCCCTATTGGGCGTGCAATGTTTTAAAATTTACAATGTAACTAATACAATTCTAAATACATAAAAATTCACATAAAAATAAAAATTCCACAAATAATAATAATACAATCATTGAGAAAAAAAAATGTCTATGTTATATTATACCTACCTACAATTTATCAGTCAAAAATTCATTAAAGGAGTAATAGCATTTATTTGTCAATAGTTCAGTCACTTTCCTCCGAAACAACGTACAAGGTAATTGTCGTATGGACTCTGGCAGTTTATTAAATGTGAAAGGTGCTGAGCAGAATATACTTTTACGCATTAATGTTGTTTTGGAGTTGTGAGTTGTTCAAACAAATCTGGGTTATTTTTAACAAACATAACCGTTTCAAATATATATAGCGCAGGAATCGTCAAAATATTATGCTGAGAGAAAAATGGTTTACAAGAGTCCGTTATCTCGATCGTAACCAATAAAAATAAAGTACACTATGAATGATCAAAACACAAAAATGTATAGAGCTGGCGGCTGGCCGAGGCACACGACCCGTGTCTTCTTCTTTTTATATTTTATTATTCTGCTCAGTTAATTAATCTGAAAAGAAACCAGTTAGTTTTTCATATTAATCATTAAGAAGAGGTGGTAGTACCAAATGATCATTATAATTGTCATCTCGATCGTAACTAACAAAAACAAGTACACTATGAATGATCAAAACACAAAAATGTATTGAGCTGGCCGCTGGCCGAGGCACACGACCCATGTCTTCTTCTTTTTATATTTTGGGCGAAATTTATTTTTAAATCACATTATTTCTTACTTTTTTTGTGTAAGAGACAGTGAAAAGAAGAAAGCCTATTTTTATTAAATTTACTTCATATTTAAATGTTTTGGCGCGCTTGGAAATATTACCTTTCCAAGAATTAGTATAAACCGCTGTTTCTGACAGTTTCAGGTTATTTTTTACTGGATAAACTTAAAAGTGTGAATTCATTTATTCTTATTTGTCAAAAAAATTAAGTAAAATTCTATTTATTTTTTAAGCATCATTGACTGCAAGAAAATCCTGTTAGCGCAACATGCTAACAGGACCCGCGTTACAAAAGATGTTAAAGTTTGTGTTTATGTTTTGAAACTTTGTAAAAGTAAGAGCAAACTTAAATCAATCGTTTTTAATAGTGTAATAAACGTTATTGTGTGATTTATTATATATTTTATTGTTCTGACATGCATATAATATTTTTTGATGAAACATATTTTATATATTAATGTGTGTATATATCGCTTTCAACAGAAAGAGACTGTTTCGCAGATATATCCACTAGGTAATGTCTCTTCAACCCTCAAAATTACCAGCAGAACCATGCCCTAAAACTGGTACTGTCCGTACCGCTGTTTTTCGCTTTATTCTTTATTGCCCCTTTATTATTTATTGTACAGACATATAATACAGACAAAAAACTTACATATAGGACGTGCTCGTACAACTGCTCTGCAAAATCCGACAAAATATCGCTATGTGGGGGTGTGTCAGAGCGATATGGATGAAGATGGAGAAATTAGAGTACAATTTCTGATGACGATTGATGGACCTGCAATTTGAAGATATTATCGCGAAGTTGGAAGCGCCAGAGAAAAAGGCTGATAGAAATAATTTGTTCATAAAATTTTAGACGAATATTCACGTATTTAAGGAGAAATAATAACAAAAGTGACAGAGAAGGGTAACTGATTAGTCATTAAAATTGTTTGATCTCTTATTTTGTTCCTATATAAGATTTTACTGATTTTTATATTCACTTAAATGAGATGGGTTGCACCCGCGATTGCTTCAAAAGTGAATAATTCAGTGTTTATTTTTGTTTTCCATCAAACTATTTTGTTTTTATAATTGATTACTTTAACGCCTTACGAAATAACAAGGTATAACAACGCAAAAATGTATTGAGCTGGCGGCTGGCCGAGGCACACGACCCATGTCTTTTTTTTATATCTGTTTTTTTTGTCTAGTTAATTAATATTAATCATTAAGAAGAGGTGGAAGTACCAAATATTAATTATAAATATCGTCACGATCGTTTAATTTCATGACTATTTTGTTATTATGTTTGTTTAAGTCGTGTTAAGCAGACATTTATTATAATATTTGTCTTATTTTTTTTCCCATTTGTTTCAGGTACGTTTCGCTCATTTTACATTCTACCTATCCATCCATCCATCCAGAGGGCAATTCCAAGTGGGGTAGGTTTATTTTTTATTTTGTTTTATAGAACAACAAATCCTTATTTACCTTATTTAGCTGTGTCAAATTGGCGGCTGCGGCGGCGGCGGCGGCGGCGGCTGCTGCTGCTCAAATATTCATGTTTCAAACTTCAGAGAACATAAACGATGTTCTCTGAGAAAATAAACCTTTCTATTATACATCCCATTTCGGCCATACAATAGTAATTAACAATTAACCATTTATCAAGTTGCTTTATAAATATTTATTTTCAATTGCAAATGCAGTTATTCACTTGAGGGATACGAATGTTATTATTGTATTTGATCTACAACACGCTTATTATATTATATTGGCTTCACTTGTAACAAACTAAATAACAAATAAACTACGAATTGTCGAGATGAAAGAGAATAAAAATGGCGTCTTGATTTATGAAACCAACCGTAAGGTGCTGCAGCCTGGAGTAGGGCCGCCGAACTAAAAAAAAAATGTATATAGAGGATCCGTAAAAATAGCGCTGTACCTCTACCTGAGATTTTTTTTTTTTTTCTAATAATGCAATGCAACCCTGGAGTGGTGGCTGGTGACGTGCGCGCGTTTTTTCTTTTTTTCTTTCTTCTATTGTCTATTGTTGACGCGTGAGACGCGAGATTAATATTTGTTATGTCCAGGGCGCAGGTGTGTGGGCATTATTTAATAGCAATCGACCCTAATTCCAATCTGTTGCATTGTCACGTAATGTATTTGATTGCATTTTTTTTTTTTTTTGCTTTCGCGCGCGGCCTCCGCCACCAGGCACACGTCCTTTAACCCTTCACCGGGGAAGGTGCAAATATGTTGGTCGGTTTTTAGTCACTTTTTTTTTTTTTTTTTTTTTTCTTTTTTTATATTATTCTATAGGCCCCGTAGCTCTATTTTAAAACGAAAAGCTCTAGAAAAATGGCCGCAGTCGATCTGTTAATCGCCAACCGGCGAAAAGCAAGATCAAGCCAAATCGAAGGCGATGGCTTGTGTAGAGCAAGCGAAACAACGAACAAGTCGTCGTTTCTATATTTAAAAGCCGCCCCCCTAGACAATGTGTTAAAGTCTCTCGGTTTTAACGGTTCAGAAACTCGCACACACCACACAACGGCATACGCGAGCTACGCGGCATGCGGACAAGTGAGAAGTCAGGGTTGTGTCGTGTTATACAAAATGTCAGTGTATAGTGTTATATATTAATGTTATGTCATTTATTTTTAATATAATATGTATTGTGTATTTTATATATTCATTCATATTATAGTGCTGTGTTTTACATGAAAAATCCATACGTGTTTCGGTCTTGAGCCTTGGAGAGGAACATTTGGATATATTATTATTCGATTCTTTTTTATATTATACATCTCTCATGCGTGTGAGAGAGGGATCAGTTTACCGACTCTGTTTAGTTGACAGCGCAGTGAGGCAGGTGGTATCATCATCATCATCACCATTACCTATTATGTGTGGTGGCGGTGGTCTGCCTAACAACCCTTGCGCGCAAACAACAAAAGCAGCCAGGAGTTTCCGTCTCTCCGCACTCCGGGCGTGCTCGACTATCGACTGTGACGCACACGGAATATGATTTTAAATTAATAATGGACACGACTTGACGGAAATTTCAATGTAAGGCTGTACATTAAAAGCCTAGACTTAAAAAAAAATAAAAAAAAAAAAATTTGCTCACTCACTTCAGAAAGACAACCCACCGCGCGGCCCCGCTTTAAAAAGCCGAGTCACAGGTGGGTCAATGTTAGACTGTAACGAGTTAGCTCCCTGGTTGATCCTGCCAGTAGTTATATGCTTGTCTCAAAGATTAAGCCATGCATGTCTCAGTGCAAGCCGTATTAAGGCGATACCGCGAATGGCTCAATATATCAGTTTTGGTTCCTTAGATCTTACTCAGTTACTTGGATAACTGTGGTAATTCTAGAGCTAATACATGCAATCAGAACTCTGACCAGTGATGGGATGAGTGCTTTTATTAGATCAAAACCAATCGACGGAGGGCCTCGCGTCCGAAGTCGTTAATTTTGATGAATCTGGATAACTTTTGCCGATCGCATGGTCCAGTACCGGCGACGCATCTTTCAAATGTCTGCCTTATCAACTTTCGATGGTAGTTTCTGCGACTACCATGGTTGTCACGGGTAACGGGGAATCAGGGTTCGATTCCGGAGAGGGAGCCTGAGAAACGGCTACCACATCCAAGGAAGGCAGCAGGCGCGCAAATTACCCACTCCCGGCACGGGGAGGTAGTGACGAAAAATAACGATACGGGACTCTTACGAGGCCTCGTAATCGGAATGAGTACACTTTAAATATTTTAACGAGGAACAATTGGAGGGCAAGTCTGGTGCCAGCAGCCGCGGTAATTCCAGCTCCAATAGCGTATACTAAAATTGTTGCGGTTAAAAAGCTCGTAGTTGCATTTGTGCGCCGCGCTGTCGGTGCACCGCATCCGCGGTGATACTGACACGTTTGCGGAGCATATCGTCGGTGAGCCGGCGGTAACACGCCGGTTCAATATCAAAATCCTATCGCGGTGCTCTTTATTGAGTGTCGAGATGGGCCGACAATTTTACTTTGAACAAATTAGAGTGCTCAAAGCGGGCTCAAAATGCTGCTTGAATATTTCGTGCATGGAATAATAGAATATGATCTCGGTTCTATTTTGTTGGTTTTCAGAACTCCGTATTGCGACGTTAGAGGTGAAATTCTTGGATCGTCGCAAGACGAACATCAGCGAAAGCATTTGCCAAAGGTGTTTTCATCAATCAAGAACGAAAGTTAGAGGTTCGAAGGCGATTAGATACCGCCCTAGTTCTAACCGTAAATATGTCATCTAGCGATCCGCCGACGTTACTACAATGGCTCGGCGGGCAGCTTCCGGGAAACCAAAGATTTTGGACTCCGGGGGGAGTATGGTTGCAAAGCTGAAACTTAAAGGAATTGACGGAAGGGCACCACCAGGAGTGGAGCCTGCGGCTTAATTTGACTCAACACGGGAAATCTCACCAGGCCCGGACACCGGAAGGATTGACAGATTAACAGCTCTTTCTTGATTCGGTGGGTGGTGGTGCATGGCCGTTCTTAGTTGGTGGAGCGATTTGTCTGGTTAATTCCGGTAACGAACGAGACTCTAGCCTGCTAAATAGGCGTCGTCATTTCGGTGTGCATGGCTTCGGTCAAGCAACTCACTGGCGACGTATTAAAATTCTTCTTAGAGGGACCGGCGGTTTCGAGCCGCACGAGATTGAGCAATAACAGGTCTGTGATGCCCTTAGATGTCCTGGGCCGCACGCGCGCTACACTGAAGGAATCAACATGTTCTCCCTGGCCTAAAGGCCCGGGCAACCCGTTGAAACTCCTTCGTGCTGGGGATTGGGGTTTGCAATTATCCCCCATAAACGAGGAATTCCTAGTAAGCGCGAGTCATAAGCTCGCGTTGATTACGTCCCTGCCCTTTGTACACACCGCCCGTCGCTACTACCGATTGAATGATTTAGTGAGGTCTTCGGACCGACACGCGGTGGCTTCACGGCCGTTGGCGTCGTTGGGAAGTTGACCAAACTTGATCATTTAGAGGAAGTAAAAGTCGTAACAAGGTTTCCGTAGGGGAACCTGCGGAAGGATCATTAACGTTTGCTTGTGTTTGTATTATATGTGTGTTGTAACAACAACAACAACAACATGTTTACATTCATAATCATTCAGCAATCCATCCAAAGATACTACTACTACTGCGTGTTCACTTAAACACGGACACAGTCAGTCACACCCGAAACGAGAGTGTGTGGGAGGTTGAGGAGGTGGTGGCTCGGTGAACAACACAACGAGTCTCTCTTCGCCGCTCGCCGCTTTCGCGTCACGCTCGCCTTCGATTATGACGGGTGAGAAATCCGCACCCCGAATCGAAGGAGGAGATATATGCGCGTGCTCGTTAACTAAACAAAAAAAAACACGGTTTAGAGTGAGGTTGTGGGTTCTCTATTCAATTAGGCTCGCTCTCGTTCTAAGTTTTTATATATATATATTTTTTATATTTATCCAACTTTATATATAAATCAAACTATTACCCTGGACGGTGGATCACTTGGCTCGCGGGTCGATGAAGAACGCAGTTAACTGCGCGTCATAGTGTGAACTGCAGGACACATTTGAACATCGACATTTCGAACGCACATTGCGGTCCGTGGATACACATCCAGGACCACTCCTGTCTGAGGGCCGGCTGCATAAATACAAAACCACATTGCGCAATAATAATAATAATTATTATTGTTGTGCAATTGACGGTTCCCGCTGAGATGGTCGCTGCTAACAACGGCCCCCTCTCTACGTGTCCGTTTAAAAATTTGTTTTCATAACAATATTATACGTTGAAGATTTAACGTGTGTGCAAAACGCGCACACACCGAAAATTGACAACACACGATGTGTGATATTATATTACGTGTTGCGTTGTTGTTTGTTCGATCGGTAGGTGTGTGTGTGTGTTTGTGTGTCTGCGCTTCTACGTGTACAGTAGGCGGACTCGACGTCCGAAGGGCGTGTCGGCGACGTGTTGTCTCTCTCCCAACATATAGGGAGGGATTCGCGCTTAGTCGTAGCGTCGTAACGGATATCGTGTCTGCCTCCCATTTTTATACGTTGGCCTCAGATCAGGGAGGATTACCCGCCGAATTTAAGCATATTAGTAAGCGGAGGAAAAGAAACTAACTAGGATTTCCTTAGTAGCGGCGAGCGAACAGGAACAAGCCCAGCACTGAATCCCGCCGTTGTAACGGCGGCGGGAGATGTGGTGTTCGGGAGGTTCCGCTTTCTTGTCGTCGTCCACTCCTGTCCAAGTTCGTCTTGAACGGGGCCCATTTCCCATAGAGGGTGCCAGGCCCGTAGCGACGGAGGACGGCGGCGAGAGGGACTCTCCTCAGAGTCGGGTTGCTTGAGAGTGCAGCCCTAAGTGGGTGGTAAACTCCATCTAAGGCTAAATATTACCGCGAGACCGATAGCGAACAAGTACCGTGAGGGAAAGTTGAAAAGAACTTTGAAGAGAGAGTTCAACAGTACGTGAAACCGCTCAGGGGTAAACCTGCGAAACTCGAATGAACGAACGGGGAGATTCATCGTTATTCCGCGGCGTGGTGGCTCACTCTCGATATCTACGGTCTCGGCCGTGCGGTACGGGGTGTTCCGTTCGACGTTCGTGGACGGCGTGCACTTCTCCCTTAGTAATACATCGCGACCCGTTCGATGTCGGTCTAAGCGCCGTTCGGGAGTCACTCTTGCAACCTTCGGGTTGCAGGGGTGACCGTGACGGTTGCCGACCGGCTGTCGGACGGTATTTTAACGGATCGCGTACGCGTTTATGCGCGTCCGGCCCGACGCAAGGCTACGTCGTTCACCCCCGTCCTGCCCGAGTGCGGGCGGGGGTGCGGCGCGCCTGTCGTCGCAGCCGTGCTGTCTCGGACTGTACGCGTCCCGTGTCTGCGATGATTCAGTTTCGGGCACTCGCAGGACCCGTCTTGAAACACGGACCAAGGAGTCTAGCATGTGTGCGAGTCATTGAGTAGAATGTCTAAACTGAAAGGCGCAACGAAAGTGAAGGTGGACGCTCGCCGTCCGCTCAGGGAGGATGGTGCGCCGATCTCGGTCGGCCTCTCGCACTCCCGAGGCGTCTCGTTTCCAATCCGAGATTGTAGGCGCGCTCTGAGCACAGATGCTGGGACCCGAAAGATGGTGAACTATGCCTGGTCAGGTCGAAGTCAGGGGAAACCCTGATGGAGGACCGTAGCGATTCTGACGTGCAAATCGATCGTCGGAACTGGGTATAGGGGCGAAAGACTAATCGAACCATCTAGTAGCTGGTTCCGTCCGAAGTTTCCCTCAGGATAGCTGGCGTCGATTTGAACAGTCTCATCCGGTAAAGCGAATGATTAGAGGCATTGGGGTCGAAACGACTTCAACCTATTCTCAAACTTTAAATGGGTGAGAACTCCGGCTTACTCGAATGATGAAGCCGGAGATCTGATGACGGTGCCAAGTGGGCCAATTTTGGTAAGCAGAACTGGCGCTGTGGGATGAACCAAACGTAGTGTTAAGGCGCCCAAAAAACGCTCATGGGACACCATGAAAGGCGTTGGTCGCTCATGACAGCAGGACGGTGGCCATGGAAGTCGGAATCCGCTAAGGAGTGTGCAACGACTCACCTGCCGAAGCAACCAGCCCTGAAAATGGATGGCGCTGAAGCGTTTTGCCTATACACTACCGTTACCGGCATGTGCGTTGTTTTCATTAACAACATTAAGCCGTAACGAGTAGGACGTGCGCGGCGGTGAGCGCAGAAGGGTCTGGGCGTGAGCCCGCCTGGAGCCGCCGTCGGTGCAGATCTTGGTGGTAGTAGCAAATACTCCAGCGAGGCCCTGGAGGACTGACGTGGAGAAGGGTTTCGCGTGAACAGTAGTTGCTCGCGAGTCAGTCGATCCTAAGCTCAAGGAGAAATCTTATGTCGATGCGGCGTGTTTATCTGATAAATAACGCCCTTTGAGCGAAAGGGAATCCGGTTCCTATTCCGGAACCCGGCAGCGGAACCGTTTCAATAATCGTTCACTCGTTTCAACGCGAGAGTTCGACGGGGTAACCCAAAGTGGCCTGAAGACGCCGCCGAGAGGTTCGGGAAGAGTTTTCTTTTCTGCCTGAGCGTTCGAGTTCCATGGAATCCTATAGAAGGGAGATATGGTTCGGAACGCGAAGAGCACCGCATTTGCGGCGGTGTCCGGATACTCTCTGCGGACCTTGAAAATTCAGGTGAGGGATGTACGTGGAGATGTCGCGCCGGTTCGTACCCATATCCGCAGCAGGTCTCCAAGGTGAAGAGCCTCTAGTCGATAGAATAATGTAGGTAAGGGAAGTCGGCAAATTGGATCCGTAACTTCGGAATAAGGATTGGCTCTGAGGACCGGGGTGTGTCGGGTTTGGGAGGGAAGCGGATGCGGCCGGTGCCGGGCCTGGTCGATGCCTCCTCTCGGGGGGGCTGAATCCGGACTCGTGCTCCGGCCTTCCGCGGATCTCCCTAGCCATGGGGCCGTAACGGTTTCGGCCGGTGCGTGCCTTTACGATCGCCGTTCAACGGTCAACTCAGAACTGGCACGGACAAGGGGAATCCGACTGTCTAATTAAAACAAAGCATTGCGATGGCCCTCGCGGGTGTTGACGCAATGTGATTTCTGCCCAGTGCTCTGAATGTCAACGTGAAGAAATTCAAGCAAGCGCGGGTAAACGGCGGGAGTAACTATGACTCTCTTAAGGTAGCCAAATGCCTCGTCATCTAATTAGTGACGCGCATGAATGGATTAACGAGATTCCCACTGTCCCTATCTACTATCTAGCGAAACCACAGCCAAGGGAACGGGCTTGGGAGAATCAGCGGGGAAAGAAGACCCTGTTGAGCTTGACTCTAGTCTGGCATGGTGCTGCGTCAAATTTAAACCTTGGCGCCTCGGCACAACTCCTACCCTTTGCGTTCACGTCGCACCGCTGTTATAAACTGAAAAGGGAGGATGGGACAGATCACCGCTTACTGGAAAGGGGTGTCGTTTGCAGAACACGACGCTCTGAATCGTCTCACAGGTGATCATGTCTTCGAACGCAATACGAGGCGCGAGTGCTTTTCCGCCATCTGTTCTGCCGCGGCTAACAGGGTGTCTGGAAGCTGCGACAGAGTGGATGGTCAGGCTTGTAACCGGGTCCTCCTTCGGGAGTGTACAGTCCTAAACATCTTATGGATGGCCTGTTCCAAGTTCGGGGGGAAGTTCCTCGAATAGCCTCTTTGGCGCTTCGGCGCAAGTCCTGTAGTGGCCCGCTTCGGCGGGGGCACGATGACGGTCACGCAGGCAACAGGGGGGGATTGGGCTAGCAACCCTCCTCCTCTGGTATCCAAATCGCTCCTAACCCAAATAAAGAATATGAGGGTCGTGCTTCCGCCCGCTCGCCGGAGTCGGAAGTTGCGATCCGATACAACGTGCCCCCGAGTATTCGAACCGGGGAGCCGTGTCCGCAAGACAGTGCGGTTAGTCTGGTTTATGACTGTCCAGAATGTGGTAGGCCGTTTGCCTCGAAGATTGGTCTGGGAGTGCACAAGCGTCACGCTCACCCAATTGAGGCGAACATAGAGGCTGCTCCGGCTCAAGTAAAGCGGAGGTGGCGAAGTGAGGAATTGGCCCTATTAGCGCGGACTGAGGCTCAACTGTGTCTGGTCAATGGTAAGTGTGATAACGTGAGTCTGCATAGAGAGCTCCCTGCATTGGGCAGGACTCTTGAGGCAATTAAAGGACAGAGGAAAAGTGAGAAGTATAAAACACTGGTTAGAGAGTTCAAAGCTGAACTCGCAACAGCTAACGCAGTGCAAACATCTGTTATCTCACCTTGCCAGGAAGCCGGTACGGAGGAGATTACGATCACTCATGACGCGCGAGTGGGGTCTGATGAAGACACGACGCCCACACCTGTGGAATTGAGCTATGAGAATGGTGACGATGAGTCGCTAAGTTTGATCGTGGAAGACCTCCTTGCGAGGGCTGATGCGAGGAAGACTGTAAACGCAGACTTTCGTTCTAAATTCAGAAGGAAAAGAGGGACCACAAATAATTTTTATGGAAATGTACCTGATAAACCCCTTTCCTCGAGGAAAAGGCGGAGGCTAGAATATGCTAGGATTCAGCAGCTGTTTAAGAAATGTCGTAGTCGCGCTGCGGCTGAAATTATTGATGGAGAAGCCAGGGGCGTTAAACACTCTTTGGAGGAATTGGAGGCTGTGTGGCGTCCAGTACTCGAAGCTGTGTCCGAGGCCCCTGGGCCTACACCGGAGGCTCTGAGAGCTCTAGAGCTCGAAGTGCAGTACGGAGGCGAACCTGATTTTTCGATGCTGTGGATGCCAGTCACGGTTGAAGAAGTGAAGGCTTCTCGCGTTGACTCACGATCCGCCTCAGGGCCTGAGGGAATCAGACCCGATGACTGGCGTGCGGTACCTGCTGAAACCCAAGCGAAAATATTCACGACATGGATGATGAGAGGTGAAATCCCTGAGAGACTGCGGCAGTGCCGAACGATCTTTGTGCCAAAGAAGGATGATCCTGCTGGGCCGGGAGACTATCGCCCAATTTCGATTGCGTCGGTACCTCTGCGACACATGCACTCTATCCTGGCGCGTAGATTGGAGGCGTGCTGTCCCCCAGATATACGACAACGTGGATTTATCTGCGCCGACGGTACACTCGAGAATTCGGCTGTACTGGACGCTGTATTGGGGGACTGTAGGCAAAGGTTAAAGGAGTGCCATGTGGCGGTGCTAGACTTCTCCAAAGCGTTTGATAAGATATCTCATGATTCGCTAATCACACTGCTGCGGAAGAGGGGCCTGCCTGTGGGCTTCTGTAACTATATCGCTCGTCTATACGAAACGGCATACACCACCCTAGCCGTACATGGTAAGACAAGTGAGCCTATCAAAGTCGGTCGGGGAGTTCGCCAAGGAGACCCGTTGTCGCCGTTATTATTTAACATGGTAATGGATCTTGTGCTAGCTAACTTACCAAAGGACGTCGGTTATAGGCTGGAAGGAGATAGAATCTCGGCACTGGCCTATGCTGATGACCTTGTCCTGCTTGCAGGCTCGAAGGTGGGTTTGCAGTGCTCCATTGACGCGGTTAGTGATTTCGGAATGATGGTGGGTCTCCAAGTAAATCAGTCGAAAAGCTCTGTCCTTTCGATGGTGCCGGACGGAAAACGCAAGAAAGTGCATTACCTAGCTGAACGTTCTTTTAAGATCGGGAGGCGGTGGTTGAAGCAAGTCTCTTGTGTGGAACGGTGGCGCTACCTCGGGATTGATTTCAAGGCTGCAGGAACTGTGATGATCGAACAAGACGTAAAAAGAGCTCTCGAGAACATCACGAGAGCACCACTCAAACCGCAACAACGACTTGAGGTTTTGAGAGGTCACCTTGTCCCGCGATTTTTGCATGGCTTTGTGCTAGGCAATATCACGGATGGGAGGTTGTCGAACATCGACAAACTGTTACGTGCGGCTGCGAGAAAGTGGTTGAGGCTTCCGATGGATGTGCCGATCGGATATTACCATGCGACGATCAAGGACGGTGGCTTAGCGATCCCTTCTCTGAGGACTTGTGTGCCGGATCTCATTTTACGGAGATTTGGCTGCTTGAACTCGTCTAGTTGGGGTGCGGCTAGAGCTGCCGCCAGGTCCGTAAGGATCCAGAAGAAAGTCAAATGGGCTGAGAAGCAATTCTTTAAATTCTCACGTGAAGACCCGAAAGCTATTGAAAAGCCGAGGAAGGTGAGCTTGTATTGGCGGGAAAAACTGCATCAAGCCGTTGATGGACTTGAGTTGCGCGAGTCTGTCAAGGTGTTTGCATCTACTAAGTGGATCAGACAGCGGTGCGAGCAGTATACGGGCCGCGATTACGTGGAGTTCGTTCATACGCACATTAATGCGATACCCTCGCGTATACGCAATTCGAGGGGACGTAGAATTGACGGTGTGACGGAGTTAAACTGCCGTGCAGGTTGCATGGTCAGGGAGACAACGGCTCATTGCATTCAACAGTGCTTCAGAACACACGGTGGACGTATAGAACGTCATAATAAGGTTGCAAGGTACTTGGCAAAAGATATGGCTCGGAAGGGGTGGAGCGTTGAGGAGGAACCTCGCATACACACGGGTGCAGGTCTCCGAAAGCCCGACATTATCGCAAAGAAAGGTGATACTGGAGTCATAGTTGACGTCCAAGTAGTAACGGGGCAGCGTCAGCTTGATGATGCTCATCGTGAGAAACGTGCTAAGTACGGGAATCATGGTGAACTAGTTGAGAAGGTCGCAGCTAAACTGGGGCTATCAAGTAAGGACAATGTTAGCACTACTTCATGTACCATCTCTTGGCGAGGCGTATGGAGTTTGGGTTCCTATAAAGAACTTAAATCTATACTCTGGCTGAAAGAGAGTTTCTTTGAAATTATTCCATCTGTGGTCCTCCGGGGCTCACACATGAACTGGACGAGATTTAACCATACTACCATGCTGAGGCGTGGAGGAATCGACTACCCGGTGTAAATACTTGGGGTCCGGCGAACCTCGGACTTCGGTCCTCTCCCGGCTGCCACCGTGCCCAGTGGAATTTTGTGCTGTGCTCGGACACACGGGAAGTAATCGCGCACATTAACTTGTGTCTGTGGGGCTTTCCGAGATCGCGCCCGTTCAATTAACATCAGAACACGCATACCTAAAGCTAAAACGGTGAAATTTCCGACAATTTTGTCTAGAGGGGATTGGGCTCAGTGTGAATTCTCTCTATTTCTAGTCCATGATGATTAGAAATCGCGTTTTGAACCACTAAGTCGAGGCATGTGAAGGATATAACAATAGCCAAATGCCTCGTCATCTAATTAGTGACGCGCATGAATGGATTAACGAGATTCCCACTGTCCCTATCTACTATCTAGCGAAACCACAGCCAAGGGAACGGGCTTGGGAGAATCAGCGGGGAAAGAAGACCCTGTTGAGCTTGACTCTAGTCTGGCATTGTAAGGAGACATGAGAGGTGTAGCATAAGTGGGAGATCGTTCGCGGTCGTCGCTGAAAAACCACTACTTTCATTGTTTCATTACTTACTCGGTTGGGCGGAAGCGGTGCGCGGTCGATTATATCGGCGGGCGCACGGTGTTTCGTTCCAAGCGTGCAGAGTGGCGACGTGGCGGCAACGCTCGTCGCCGTACAACTCCCGCGTGATCCGGTTCGAGGACACTGCCAGGCGGGGAGTTTGACTGGGGCGGTACATCTGTCAAAGAATAACGCAGGTGTCCTAAGGCCAGCTCAGCGAGGACGGAAACCTCGCGTGGAGCAAAAGGGCAAAAGCTGGCTTGATCCAGATGTTCAGTACGCATAGGGACTGCGAAAGCACGGCCTATCGATCCTTTAGTACTAAAGAGTTTTTAGCAAGAGGTGCCAGAAAAGTTACCACAGGGATAACTGGCTTGTGGCAGCCAAGCGTTCATAGCGACGTTGCTTTTTGATCCTTCGATATCGGCTCTTCCTATCATTGCGAAGCAAAATTCGCCAAGCGTTGGATTGTTCACCCATCAAAAGGGAACGTGAGCTGGGTTTAGACCGTCGTGAGACAGGTTAGTTTTACCCTACTGATGGCTTGTCGTTGCGATAGTAATACTGCTCAGTACGAGAGGAACCGCAGTTTCGGACATTTGGTTCATGCACTCGGCCGAGCGGCCGGTGGTGCGAAGCTACCATCCGCGGGATTATGCCTGAACGCCTCTAAGGCCGAAGCCAGCCTAGCCGAATCCGGCAAGGATATGCTCACTGTGGAGCCCCGAGAGTCGGGAGGCTCTAAACAATGTGACTTTACTAGTTGCGCTTTACTTCGTAAGGTGTGACGTCGAAGCCCATTTGGACCGCAGAGATCGGTGCGTACGGTTTAACACGTGCACCACGGCTCTGAAGGTTCGGATTTAACTCAGTTCGATGTCGGGGCTCGGAATAGTCTGTAGACGACTTACGTTCCTGGCGGGGTGTTGTGCTCGGTAGAGCAGCGTCGTGCTGCGATCTGTTGAGACTCAGCCCTACGCCAGGTGATTCGTCCGAGGACGGATTACTATTTTTTTTATTTTTTGTAAACACCCTAGGAAAGAACGTATAAAAAAATGTTGTTTATTTCTGCATACTCTTTTCTTTTTCCATGTAAAATTTTTAGTTTAGGAACGCGTAAAATTGTGTTAATCGCCATGTTAAACTTGCCATTTTCCTCCCTTCTTTCCCTCTCCCGTCTCCCTTATTTTCGTTATTTTTTTTGTCCACCGTAACTCATAAAAACAAGTACACTATGAATGATCGAAACGCAAAAATGTATTGAGCTGGCGGCTGGCCGAGGCACACGACCCGTGTCTTCTTCTTCTTTTTATATTTTATTAATCTGAAAAGAAACCAGTTAGTTTTGCATATTAATCATTAAGAAGAGGTGGAAGTACCAAATAATCATTATAGTTGTCATCTCAAATCAAATCAAATTAATTTATTGCATGAAATACATGTTTAAAAAGTTGATAAAAAGCAATGGAATGACACAGTGTATTCTGCCCTATTGGGCGTGCAATGTTTTAAAATTTACAATGTAACTAATACATAAAAATTCACATAAAAATAAAAATTCCACAAATAATAATAATACAATCATTGAGAAAAAAAAATGTCTATGTTATATTATACCTACCTACAATTTATCAGTCAAAAATTCATTAAAGGAGTAATAGCATTTATTTGTCAATAGTTCAGTCACTTTCCTCCGAAACAACGTACAAGGTAATTGTCGTATGGACTCTGGCAGTTTATTAAATGTGAAAGGTGCTGAGCAGAATATACTTTTACGCATTAATGTTGTTTTGGAGTTGTGAGTTGTTCAAACAAATCTGGGTTATTTTTAACAAACATAACCGTTTCAAATATATATAGCGCAGGAATCGTCAAAATATTATGCTGAGAGAAAAATGGTTTACAAGAGTCCGTTATCTCGATCGTAACCAATAAAAATAAAGTACACTATGAATGATCAAAACACAAAAATGTATAGAGCTGGCGGCTGGCCGAGGCACACGACCCGTGTCTTCTTCTTTTTATATTTTATTATTCTGCTCAGTTAATTAATCTGAAAAGAAACCAGTTAGTTTTTCATATTAATCATTAAGAAGAGGTGGTAGTACCAAATGATCATTATAATTGTCATCTCGATCGTAACTAACAAAAACAAGTACACTATGAATGATCAAAACACAAAAATGTATTGAGCTGGCCGCTGGCCGAGGCACACGACCCATGTCTTCTTCTTTTTATATTTTGGGCGAAATTTATTTTTAAATCACATTATTTCTTACTTTTTTTGTGTAAGAGACAGTGAAAAGAAGAAAGCCTATTTTTATTAAATTTACTTCATATTTAAATGTTTTGGCGCGCTTGGAAATATTACCTTTCCAAGAATTAGTATAAACCGCTGTTTCTGACAGTTTCAGGTTATTTTTTACTGGATAAACTTAAAAGTGTGAATTCATTTATTCTTATTTGTCAAAAAAATTAAGTAAAATTCTATTTATTTTTTAAGCATCATTGACTGCAAGAAAATCCTGTTAGCGCAACATGCTAACAGGACCCGCGTTACAAAAGATGTTAAAGTTTGTGTTTATGTTTTGAAACTTTGTAAAAGTAAGAGCAAACTTAAATCAATCGTTTTTAATAGTGTAATAAACGTTATTGTGTGATTTATTATATATTTTATTGTTCTGACATGCATATAATATTTTTTGATGAAACATATTTTATATATTAATGTGTGTATATATCGCTTTCAACAGAAAGAGACTGTTTCGCAGATATATCCACTAGGTAATGTCTCTTCAACCCTCAAAATTACCAGCAGAACCATGCCCTAAAACTGGTACTGTCCGTACCGCTGTTTTTCGCTTTATTCTTTATTGCCCCTTTATTATTTATTGTACAGACATATAATACAGACAAAAAACTTACATATAGGACGTGCTCGTACAACTGCTCTGCAAAATCCGACAAAATATCGCTATGTGGGGGTGTGTCAGAGCGATATGGATGAAGATGGAGAAATTAGAGTACAATTTCTGATGACGATTGATGGACCTGCAATTTGAAGATATTATCGCGAAGTTGGAAGCGCCAGAGAAAAAGGCTGATAGAAATAATTTGTTCATAAAATTTTAGACGAATATTCACGTATTTAAGGAGAAATAATAACAAAAGTGACAGAGAAGGGTAACTGATTAGTCATTAAAATTGTTTGATCTCTTATTTTGTTCCTATATAAGATTTTACTGATTTTTATATTCACTTAAATGAGATGGGTTGCACCCGCGATTGCTTCAAAAGTGAATAATTCAGTGTTTATTTTTGTTTTCCATCAAACTATTTTGTTTTTATAATTGATTACTTTAACGCCTTACGAAATAACAAGGTATAACAACGCAAAAATGTATTGAGCTGGCGGCTGGCCGAGGCACACGACCCATGTCTTTTTTTTATATCTGTTTTTTTTGTCTAGTTAATTAATATTAATCATTAAGAAGAGGTGGAAGTACCAAATATTAATTATAAATATCGTCACGATCGTTTAATTTCATGACTATTTTGTTATTATGTTTGTTTAAGTCGTGTTAAGCAGACATTTATTATAATATTTGTCTTATTTTTTTTCCCATTTGTTTCAGGTACGTTTCGCTCATTTTACATTCTACCTATCCATCCATCCATCCAGAGGGCAATTCCAAGTGGGGTAGGTTTATTTTTTATTTTGTTTTATAGAACAACAAATCCTTATTTACCTTATTTAGCTGTGTCAAATTGGCGGCTGCGGCGGCGGCGGCGGCGGCGGCTGCTGCTGCTCAAATATTCATGTTTCAAACTTCAGAGAACATAAACGATGTTCTCTGAGAAAATAAACCTTTCTATTATACATCCCATTTCGGCCATACAATAGTAATTAACAATTAACCATTTATCAAGTTGCTTTATAAATATTTATTTTCAATTGCAAATGCAGTTATTCACTTGAGGGATACGAATGTTATTATTGTATTTGATCTACAACACGCTTATTATATTATATTGGCTTCACTTGTAACAAACTAAATAACAAATAAACTACGAATTGTCGAGATGAAAGAGAATAAAAATGGCGTCTTGATTTATGAAACCAACCGTAAGGTGCTGCAGCCTGGAGTAGGGCCGCCGAACTAAAAAAAAAATGTATATAGAGGATCCGTAAAAATAGCGCTGTACCTCTACCTGAGATTTTTTTTTTTTTTCTAATAATGCAATGCAACCCTGGAGTGGTGGCTGGTGACGTGCGCGCGTTTTTTCTTTTTTTCTTTCTTCTATTGTCTATTGTTGACGCGTGAGACGCGAGATTAATATTTGTTATGTCCAGGGCGCAGGTGTGTGGGCATTATTTAATAGCAATCGACCCTAATTCCAATCTGTTGCATTGTCACGTAATGTATTTGATTGCATTTTTTTTTTTTTTTGCTTTCGCGCGCGGCCTCCGCCACCAGGCACACGTCCTTTAACCCTTCACCGGGGAAGGTGCAAATATGTTGGTCGGTTTTTAGTCACTTTTTTTTTTTTTTTTTTTTTTTCTTTTTTTATATTATTCTATAGGCCCCGTAGCTCTATTTTAAAACGAAAAGCTCTAGAAAAATGGCCGCAGTCGATCTGTTAATCGCCAACCGGCGAAAAGCAAGATCAAGCCAAATCGAAGGCGATGGCTTGTGTAGAGCAAGCGAAACAACGAACAAGTCGTCGTTTCTATATTTAAAAGCCGCCCCCCTAGACAATGTGTTAAAGTCTCTCGGTTTTAACGGTTCAGAAACTCGCACACACCACACAACGGCATACGCGAGCTACGCGGCATGCGGACAAGTGAGAAGTCAGGGTTGTGTCGTGTTATACAAAATGTCAGTGTATAGTGTTATATATTAATGTTATGTCATTTATTTTTAATATAATATGTATTGTGTATTTTATATATTCATTCATATTATAGTGCTGTGTTTTACATGAAAAATCCATACGTGTTTCGGTCTTGAGCCTTGGAGAGGAACATTTGGATATATTATTATTCGATTCTTTTTTATATTATACATCTCTCATGCGTGTGAGAGAGGGATCAGTTTACCGACTCTGTTTAGTTGACAGCGCAGTGAGGCAGGTGGTATCATCATCATCATCATCATTACCTATTATGTGTGGTGGCGGTGGTCTGCCTAACAACCCTTGCGCGCAAACAACAAAAGCAGCCAGGAGTTTCCGTCTCTCCGCACTCCGGGCGTGCTCGACTATCGACTGTGACGCACACGGAATATGATTTTAAATTAATAATGGACACGACTTGACGGAAATTTCAATGTAAGGCTGTACATTAAAAGCCTAGACTTAAAAAAAAATAAAAAAAAAAAAATTTGCTCACTCACTTCAGAAAGACAACCCACCGCGCGGCCCCGCTTTAAAAAGCCGAGTCACAGGTGGGTCAATGTTAGACTGTAACGAGTTAGCTCCCTGGTTGATCCTGCCAGTAGTTATATGCTTGTCTCAAAGATTAAGCCATGCATGTCTCAGTGCAAGCCGTATTAAGGCGATACCGCGAATGGCTCAATATATCAGTTTTGGTTCCTTAGATCTTACTCAGTTACTTGGATAACTGTGGTAATTCTAGAGCTAATACATGCAATCAGAACTCTGACCAGTGATGGGATGAGTGCTTTTATTAGATCAAAACCAATCGACGGAGGGCCTCGCGTCCGAAGTCGTTAATTTTGATGAATCTGGATAACTTTTGCCGATCGCATGGTCCAGTACCGGCGACGCATCTTTCAAATGTCTGCCTTATCAACTTTCGATGGTAGTTTCTGCGACTACCATGGTTGTCACGGGTAACGGGGAATCAGGGTTCGATTCCGGAGAGGGAGCCTGAGAAACGGCTACCACATCCAAGGAAGGCAGCAGGCGCGCAAATTACCCACTCCCGGCACGGGGAGGTAGTGACGAAAAATAACGATACGGGACTCTTACGAGGCCTCGTAATCGGAATGAGTACACTTTAAATATTTTAACGAGGAACAATTGGAGGGCAAGTCTGGTGCCAGCAGCCGCGGTAATTCCAGCTCCAATAGCGTATACTAAAATTGTTGCGGTTAAAAAGCTCGTAGTTGCATTTGTGCGCCGCGCTGTCGGTGCACCGCATCCGCGGTGATACTGACACGTTTGCGGAGCATATCGTCGGTGAGCCGGCGGTAACACGCCGGTTCAATATCAAAATCCTATCGCGGTGCTCTTTATTGAGTGTCGAGATGGGCCGACAATTTTACTTTGAACAAATTAGAGTGCTCAAAGCGGGCTCAAAATGCTGCTTGAATATTTCGTGCATGGAATAATAGAATATGATCTCGGTTCTATTTTGTTGGTTTTCAGAACTCCGAGGTAATGATTAATAGGGATAACTGGGGGCATTCGTATTGCGACGTTAGAGGTGAAATTCTTGGATCGTCGCAAGACGAACATCAGCGAAAGCATTTGCCAAAGGTGTTTTCATCAATCAAGAACGAAAGTTAGAGGTTCGAAGGCGATTAGATACCGCCCTAGTTCTAACCGTAAATATGTCATCTAGCGATCCGCCGACGTTACTACAATGGCTCGGCGGGCAGCTTCCGGGAAACCAAAGATTTTGGACTCCGGGGGGAGTATGGTTGCAAAGCTGAAACTTAAAGGAATTGACGGAAGGGCACCACCAGGAGTGGAGCCTGCGGCTTAATTTGACTCAACACGGGAAATCTCACCAGGCCCGGACACCGGAAGGATTGACAGATTAACAGCTCTTTCTTGATTCGGTGGGTGGTGGTGCATGGCCGTTCTTAGTTGGTGGAGCGATTTGTCTGGTTAATTCCGGTAACGAACGAGACTCTAGCCTGCTAAATAGGCGTCGTCATTTCGGTGTGCATGGCTTCGGTCAAGCAACTCACTGGCGACGTATTAAAATTCTTCTTAGAGGGACCGGCGGTTTCGAGCCGCACGAGATTGAGCAATAACAGGTCTGTGATGCCCTTAGATGTCCTGGGCCGCACGCGCGCTACACTGAAGGAATCAACATGTTCTCCCTGGCCTAAAGGCCCGGGCAACCCGTTGAAACTCCTTCGTGCTGGGGATTGGGGTTTGCAATTATCCCCCATAAACGAGGAATTCCTAGTAAGCGCGAGTCATAAGCTCGCGTTGATTACGTCCCTGCCCTTTGTACACACCGCCCGTCGCTACTACCGATTGAATGATTTAGTGAGGTCTTCGGACCGACACGCGGTGGCTTCACGGCCGTTGGCGTCGTTGGGAAGTTGACCAAACTTGATCATTTAGAGGAAGTAAAAGTCGTAACAAGGTTTCCGTAGGGGAACCTGCGGAAGGATCATTAACGTTTGCTTGTGTTTGTATTATATGTGTGTTGTAACAACAACAACAACAACATGTTTACATTCATAATCATTCAGCAATCCATCCAAAGATACTACTACTACTGCGTGTTCACTTAAACACGGACACAGTCAGTCACACCCGAAACGAGAGTGTGTGGGAGGTTGAGGAGGTGGTGGCTCGGTGAACAACACAACGAGTCTCTCTTCGCCGCTCGCCGCTTTCGCGTCACGCTCGCCTTCGATTATGACGGGTGAGAAATCCGCACCCCGAATCGAAGGAGGAGATATATGCGCGTGCTCGTTAACTAAACAAAAAAAAACACGGTTTAGAGTGAGGTTGTGGGTTCTCTATTCAATTAGGCTCGCTCTCGTTCTAAGTTTTTATATATATATATTTTTTATATTTATCCAACTTTATATATAAATCAAACTATTACCCTGGACGGTGGATCACTTGGCTCGCGGGTCGATGAAGAACGCAGTTAACTGCGCGTCATAGTGTGAACTGCAGGACACATTTGAACATCGACATTTCGAACGCACATTGCGGTCCGTGGATACACATCCAGGACCACTCCTGTCTGAGGGCCGGCTGCATAAATACAAAACCACATTGCGCAATAATAATAATAATTATTATTATTGTTGTGCAATTGACGGTTCCCGCTGAGATGGTCGCTGCTAACAACGGCCCCCTCTCTACGTGTCCGTTTAAAAATTTGTTTTCATAACAATATTATACGTTGAAGATTTAACGTGTGTGCAAAACGCGCACACACCGAAAATTGACAACACACGATGTGTGATATTATATTACGTGTTGCGTTGTTGTTTGTTCGATCGGTAGGTGTGTGTGTGTGTTTGTGTGTCTGCGCTTCTACGTGTACAGTAGGCGGACTCGACGTCCGAAGGGCGTGTCGGCGACGTGTTGTCTCTCTCCCAACATATAGGGAGGGATTCGCGCTTAGTCGTAGCGTCGTAACGGATATCGTGTCTGCCTCCCATTTTTATACGTTGGCCTCAGATCAGGGAGGATTACCCGCCGAATTTAAGCATATTAGTAAGCGGAGGAAAAGAAACTAACTAGGATTTCCTTAGTAGCGGCGAGCGAACAGGAACAAGCCCAGCACTGAATCCCGCCGTTGTAACGGCGGCGGGAGATGTGGTGTTCGGGAGGTTCCGCTTTCTTGTCGTCGTCCACTCCTGTCCAAGTTCGTCTTGAACGGGGCCCATTTCCCATAGAGGGTGCCAGGCCCGTAGCGACGGAGGACGGCGGCGAGAGGGACTCTCCTCAGAGTCGGGTTGCTTGAGAGTGCAGCCCTAAGTGGGTGGTAAACTCCATCTAAGGCTAAATATTACCGCGAGACCGATAGCGAACAAGTACCGTGAGGGAAAGTTGAAAAGAACTTTGAAGAGAGAGTTCAACAGTACGTGAAACCGCTCAGGGGTAAACCTGCGAAACTCGAATGAACGAACGGGGAGATTCATCGTTATTCCGCGGCGTGGTGGCTCACTCTCGATATCTACGGTCTCGGCCGTGCGGTACGGGGTGTTCCGTTCGACGTTCGTGGACGGCGTGCACTTCTCCCTTAGTAATACATCGCGACCCGTTCGATGTCGGTCTAAGCGCCGTTCGGGAGTCACTCTTGCAACCTTCGGGTTGCAGGGGTGACCGTGACGGTTGCCGACCGGCTGTCGGACGGTATTTTAACGGATCGCGTACGCGTTTATGCGCGTCCGGCCCGACGCAAGGCTACGTCGTTCACCCCCGTCCTGCCCGAGTGCGGGCGGGGGTGCGGCGCGCCTGTCGTCGCAGCCGTGCTGTCTCGGACTGTACGCGTCCCGTGTCTGCGATGATTCAGTTTCGGGCACTCGCAGGACCCGTCTTGAAACACGGACCAAGGAGTCTAGCATGTGTGCGAGTCATTGAGTAGAATGTCTAAACTGAAAGGCGCAACGAAAGTGAAGGTGGACGCTCGCCGTCCGCTCAGGGAGGATGGTGCGCCGATCTCGGTCGGCCTCTCGCACTCCCGAGGCGTCTCGTTTCCAATCCGAGATTGTAGGCGCGCTCTGAGCACAGATGCTGGGACCCGAAAGATGGTGAACTATGCCTGGTCAGGTCGAAGTCAGGGGAAACCCTGATGGAGGACCGTAGCGATTCTGACGTGCAAATCGATCGTCGGAACTGGGTATAGGGGCGAAAGACTAATCGAACCATCTAGTAGCTGGTTCCGTCCGAAGTTTCCCTCAGGATAGCTGGCGTCGATTTGAACAGTCTCATCCGGTAAAGCGAATGATTAGAGGCATTGGGGTCGAAACGACTTCAACCTATTCTCAAACTTTAAATGGGTGAGAACTCCGGCTTACTCGAATGATGAAGCCGGAGATCTGATGACGGTGCCAAGTGGGCCAATTTTGGTAAGCAGAACTGGCGCTGTGGGATGAACCAAACGTAGTGTTAAGGCGCCCAAAAAACGCTCATGGGACACCATGAAAGGCGTTGGTCGCTCATGACAGCAGGACGGTGGCCATGGAAGTCGGAATCCGCTAAGGAGTGTGCAACGACTCACCTGCCGAAGCAACCAGCCCTGAAAATGGATGGCGCTGAAGCGTTTTGCCTATACACTACCGTTACCGGCATGTGCGTTGTTTTCATTAACAACATTAAGCCGTAACGAGTAGGACGTGCGCGGCGGTGAGCGCAGAAGGGTCTGGGCGTGAGCCCGCCTGGAGCCGCCGTCGGTGCAGATCTTGGTGGTAGTAGCAAATACTCCAGCGAGGCCCTGGAGGACTGACGTGGAGAAGGGTTTCGCGTGAACAGTAGTTGCTCGCGAGTCAGTCGATCCTAAGCTCAAGGAGAAATCTTATGTCGATGCGGCGTGTTTATCTGATAAATAACGCCCTTTGAGCGAAAGGGAATCCGGTTCCTATTCCGGAACCCGGCAGCGGAACCGTTTCAATAATCGTTCACTCGTTTCAACGCGAGAGTTCGACGGGGTAACCCAAAGTGGCCTGAAGACGCCGCCGAGAGGTTCGGGAAGAGTTTTCTTTTCTGCCTGAGCGTTCGAGTTCCATGGAATCCTATAGAAGGGAGATATGGTTCGGAACGCGAAGAGCACCGCATTTGCGGCGGTGTCCGGATACTCTCTGCGGACCTTGAAAATTCAGGTGAGGGATGTACGTGGAGATGTCGCGCCGGTTCGTACCCATATCCGCAGCAGGTCTCCAAGGTGAAGAGCCTCTAGTCGATAGAATAATGTAGGTAAGGGAAGTCGGCAAATTGGATCCGTAACTTCGGAATAAGGATTGGCTCTGAGGACCGGGGTGTGTCGGGTTTGGGAGGGAAGCGGATGCGGCCGGTGCCGGGCCTGGTCGATGCCTCCTCTCGGGGGGGCTGAATCCGGACTCGTGCTCCGGCCTTCCGCGGATCTCCCTAGCCATGGGGCCGTAACGGTTTCGGCCGGTGCGTGCCTTTACGATCGCCGTTCAACGGTCAACTCAGAACTGGCACGGACGGATGGGGTGGGGCGGAGACTGCACACGTGCCACCCATAAAGCTGGGGTTGCTGATACCCTATCTCTGGGTTCTCCAGAGTAATGGATTCAGTCCTTAGCATTGATGTGCAGTACAGTATCTGGAAACGGAGCTGGACGGTTACTCATCACACGTAGCTAGCGGAAGTTAGCTGACATGAGTTCTGAGGGGGGGGAGAATGTCCCTACCGGTGGAGCTACGGTAGTCTCCCCCATTTGGCGTCGGCCTCTCAGGGGCTGTGTTTGCAGAGCCGATAGGACTAGGGTTCTTGTTGTCGTTCACGCGACGGCATCACCTTTAATAGAGGGGGGTTTGCCGCTCTTAGCTTACGGAGGCAGCCCTACCTCGCCCTCCGGCCATATTTGTTGCAGCCTCTTTTGGCAGCTTCAAGGTTCGGGGGGTGGATGCCGCCTTTCCAACATCAAGGCGTAATTTCGAGTCTGTGTACTGGTCCTCTGAGCTCCCTACGTTTGAAAGTGAGAATTGTCCGGATGTTCGGGTCGACCGTAGGCGCCTGAGCATTGTAATGAGGTTAACTCACGGTTTCTCTCTCTAGTCTAGCGTGATAAGGTGGATCGGAGACTGCTTCCGACGTCAGTAGGACTTACGGGTGGGGGGCCGCGCGGCCCCCCACACCCCCTGCGCGGCGGTCGTAACTATGACTCTCTTAAAGTAGCCAAATGCCTCGTCATCTAATTAGTGACGCGCATGAATGGATTAACGAGATTCCCACTGTCCCTATCTACTACGCCACGGCTGGGCTAACTGTCCAGCGCGGGGAATGCTCCAAGGCGGGCATTTACGTGCACAACCGCTCCAAGCCGTGTGCGGTTCTGCACCACCTATCTACGGACCACTTTCTGTGCTGCCACCTAGAGGACCTGGACCTGTACGTGATCTCCGCCTACTTCCAGTACAGCGACAGCATCGATTCCCATCTGAAACAGTTAGAGAGGGCGCTGGATGTCCTGAGCGGCAAGGCGGTTCTCGTCGGGGGTGATCTGAATACCCACTCCCCGCTATGGCACTCGGAACCCCGACATTATGTTGGGAGAGGCCATACCGTTACCGACCGCCGCTCTAAGGTTGAGGAACTCATCCATAGCCGTGGTCTAATGGTGCACAACACCAGTGGTCAACTGTACACCTTCAGCACAGCGAATGGTGAGTCGAACATTGATGTCACCCTCAGCACACGTGGAGTTCGCGTTCGGGACTGGAGGGTGCACGATGTGTCATCAAGCGACCACCGCTTGATCTCATTTTCAGTTGGCCACCCCGCTGCTAGAACAGCGGTGCGGAGTACGGTGCCCATTAACCCGGTGCGCTATAGGACTAGAGGTGTTGACTGGAAGGAGTTCGAGACGTCCATCCACATCCGCGCGGGAAAGTTGTACATGGGAGGTAGAGCGGAAGATCTGAGTAGGGACTTCACAGCGCTAATTGAGCGCACTGCCACTGAGTGCCTTGGTACCATCAGGAGCTCAACCAAGGACCGTGGTTATGAGTGGTGGACGCCCGGCCTAGACAGCCTTAGAGGCAAACACAACAGGGCGCGTCGGTCTTGGCAGAGCGCAAGAAAGGCAGGTGGTAGGTCCGAGGAGGCGGCCAGGGAGGAGTTTCACAGAGCCAGGGCTCAATATCGGACGGCAATGGCCTCTGCGGAAATGGAGCACTTCCGAAAACTGGCGGATACGGGTAACCAGGACCCATGGGGGCTGGCCTATAGGGAGGCCTGCGGGCGAGTTCGACCGCCGGTGAATGTTGTAAACGGGATCCGATACTTGGGATCTGACACGGGCGACGCTGGCGAGTCTATGAAGGCTCTTATGGCGTCGCTCTGTCCGGACGACGACCCTACAACTGACACTGTATACCACCGTCAGGTCAGAGTCGCGGCCTCCCTCGTACCCTCGGGGGCTAACTCGGCTCCCATTGATTTAGACTCCCTGCGGCGTATCATCATGTCGCTACCCAATACATCCCCGGGTATGGACGGCATCGAGGGGAGAATGCTGAAGCACGTTTTCAGGGCCGCGGGCACAGAGTTCGCGGGGGTCATCAATAAATGCGTTATTGAAGGTATCTTTCCGTCAGTCTGGAAGGATGGGCGCCTATTAATCCTGCCCAAGAGTAATGGCAGGTCGCCGACGGACCCTAAGGCGTATCGGCCAATCACGTTGCTGCCCGTGCTTGGCAAAGTCCTGGAGAGAGTGTTGCTCTGGAGTTTGCCGGGGCTCACTCGCGGCATCTCCTCCAGCCAGCACGGGTTCATGCCGGGTCGGTCGACCACGACGGCCTTGGGGTCCCTCTTGGACGCCGTGAAGGAATGCAACAGAAAGTACCTGCAGGCTGTCTTCTTAGACATATCGGGAGCCTTCGATAACGCTTGGTGGCCCATGATTCTTCTCAAATCGAAGCGCGGGGTATGCCCGCCAAACGTGTATAGACTTCTGGCATCATACTTTAACAAGCGCAAGGTGGCCATGATAGCGGGTGATCGGGCGGTATGGAAGGAGCCCACTATGGGGTGCCCTCAGGGCTCGGTGTTGGGGCCCACCCTCTGGAACGTACTGCTCGATGACCTGCTTCGCCTGCCGGTGCCGGATGGGGTCAAGTTTATAGCCTACGCGGACGACGTGACGATTCTAATAGCGGGGAACTCGCGCAGGGAGATAGAGTCAATGGGGGCTCTGGTTCTGGGACTTGTGGCGGAATGGGGGAGGCGAAACAGGCTGAGCTTTGCCCCGGCCAAGTCCCAAACCATGACACTAAAGGGAAGACTTCAGAGACCGCCAGTGCTGAGGGCCGACGAGTCGAGCGTTGCGATCCGCTCGGTGGCTGAGGCCACGGTATTGGGCGTGATTGTGGACGCCCCCCTCTCGTTTGCGCCACACGCGGCATCCATAGGTGAAAGAGCCGCAAAGTCCTTTGGCAAGATGGCCAGAGTTTCCGCAAACTCGTGGGGGGTTCGGTACCGGGCACTGAGGGTGCTGTACCAGGGCACATACGTTGCGACTATCACATACGCCGCACGGGTCTGGTACCACAGGGCCTCGGTACACGTCGTCCGTAGCGTTCTTCTGCGCACCCAGAGGTCATCACTGGTTCTGCTGACCAAGGCCTATAGATCGTGCAGCACTGCGGCTCTGCCAATTCTGGCAGGGGTTCTGCCGGCAGATTTAGCGTTGGTCAGAGCGGGCAGACGACAGGCCGAGGTGGAGGGCCAGCCAAGGGAGGTGTGGGGCCGTTTGCGTCGAAGTATCGGCGAGGACGTGCTCCGAATCTGGCAGGAGCGATGGGAGGGGGAGGAGAAGGGGCGTGATTTGTACCGGTTCTTCCCAGACGTGAGCGAGCGCATGAGGGCGCACTGGGTGGAACCGGATCACGCCACCTCCCAAATACTGACGGGGCATGGTTGTTTTAGGAAGCGGTTAAAAGACCTTAATTTAAGCGATGCGGCTGAGTGCGCCTGCGGAGAGCCGGAGACGCGTGATCACGTATTATGGGAGTGTTCAATGTATGACGCGGAGCGGGAGAAGTTGCTGGTAGGAATTAGGCGCCCGGGCGGGGAGGAGGGACCGATATTCCACGTAGATCTAGTAAGTACCGCGGCCAACTTCGGGCGTCTGAAACAGTTCGCTCGAAGTTGGCATCGAAGACGTCGTTTGGAGGAGGAGCGCACGAACTGGGATGGGGGGGAGACACAACTCGGTACGGAGCTGGGCAAGGACGGCCCGGCGATGAAGTCCGTTTCTGTGCTGTGGCATGCCCCAGAAGGGGGAGAGTGCTGGGACGGAGAGAGTATATAATTTGTAGAGAGTTGAGTCGCTTCGGTGGCGCATCTCTCAAAGTTTCGGTCCGTATAACCGTAAGGTTGGTAGGACCATGGGAGGTTGGAGGGTTGTCCCTATCTACTATCTAGCGAAACCACAGCCAAGGGAACGGGCTTGGGAGAATCAGCGGGGAAAGAAGACCCTGTTGAGCTTGACTCTAGTCTGGCATTGTAAGGAGACATGAGAGGTGTAGCATAAGTGGGAGATCGTTCGCGGTCGTCGCTGAAAAACCACTACTTTCATTGTTTCATTACTTACTCGGTTGGGCGGAAGCGGTGCGCGGTCGATTATATCGGCGGGCGCACGGTGTTTCGTTCCAAGCGTGCAGAGTGGCGCCTGTCGTCGCAGCCGTGCTGTCTCGGACTGTACGCGTCCCGTGTCTGCGATGATTCAGTTTCGGGCACTCGCAGGACCCGTCTTGAAACACGGACCAAGGAGTCTAGCATGTGTGCGAGTCATTGAGTAGAATGTCTAAACTGAAAGGCGCAACGAAAGTGAAGGTGGACGCTCGCCGTCCGCTCAGGGAGGATGGTGCGCCGATCTCGGTCGGCCTCTCGCACTCCCGAGGCGTCTCGTTTCCAATCCGAGATTGTAGGCGCGCTCTGAGCACAGATGCTGGGACCCGAAAGATGGTGAACTATGCCTGGTCAGGTCGAAGTCAGGGGAAACCCTGATGGAGGACCGTAGCGATTCTGACGTGCAAATCGATCGTCGGAACTGGGTATAGGGGCGAAAGACTAATCGAACCATCTAGTAGCTGGTTCCGTCCGAAGTTTCCCTCAGGATAGCTGGCGTCGATTTGAACAGTCTCATCCGGTAAAGCGAATGATTAGAGGCATTGGGGTCGAAACGACTTCAACCTATTCTCAAACTTTAAATGGGTGAGAACTCCGGCTTACTCGAATGATGAAGCCGTTCTGCCGGCAGATTTAGCGTTGGTCAGAGCGGGCAGACGACAGGCCGAGGTGGAGGGCCAGCCAAGGGAGGTGTGGGGCCGTTTGCGTCGAAGTATCGGCGAGGACGTGCTCCGAATCTGGCAGGAGCGATGGGAGGGGGAGGAGAAGGGGCGTGATTTGTACCGGTTCTTCCCAGACGTGAGCGAGCGCATGAGGGCGCACTGGGTGGAACCGGATCACGCCACCTCCCAAATACTGACGGGGCATGGTTGTTTTAGGAAGCGGTTAAAAGACCTTAATTTAAGCGATGCGGCTGAGTGCGCCTGCGGAGAGCCGGAGACGCGTGATCACGTATTATGGGAGTGTTCAATGTATGACGCGGAGCGGGAGAAGTTGCTGGTAGGAATTAGGCGCCCGGGCGGGGAGGAGGGACCGATATTCCACGTAGATCTAGTAAGTACCGCGGCCAACTTCGGGCGTCTGAAACAGTTCGCTCGAAGTTGGCATCGAAGACGTCGTTTGGAGGAGGAGCGCACGAACTGGGATGGGGGGGAGACACAACTCGGTACGGAGCTGGGCAAGGACGGCCCGGCGATGAAGTCCGTTTCTGTGCTGTGGCATGCCCCAGAAGGGGGAGAGTGCTGGGACGGAGAGAGTATATAATTTGTAGAGAGTTGAGTCGCTTCGGTGGCGCATCTCTCAAAGTTTCGGTCCGTATAACCGTAAGGTTGGTAGGACCATGGGAGGTTGGAGGGTTGTCCCTATCTACTATCTAGCGAAACCACAGCCAAGGGAACGGGCTTGGGAGAATCAGCGGGGAAAGAAGACCCTGTTGAGCTTGACTCTAGTCTGGCATTGTAAGGAGACATGAGAGGTGTAGCATAAGTGGGAGATCGTTCGCGGTCGTCGCTGAAAAACCACTACTTTCATTGTTTCATTACTTACTCGGTTGGGCGGAAGCGGTGCGCGGTCGATTATATCGGCGGGCGCACGGTGTTTCGTTCCAAGCGTGCAGAGTGGCGACGTGGCGGCAACGCTCGTCGCCGTACAACTCCCGCGTGATCCGGTTCGAGGACACTGCCAGGCGGGGAGTTTGACTGGGGCGGTACATCTGTCAAAGAATAACGCAGGTGTCCTAAGGCCAGCTCAGCGAGGACGGAAACCTCGCGTGGAGCAAAAGGGCAAAAGCTGGCTTGATCCAGATGTTCAGTACGCATAGGGACTGCGAAAGCACGGCCTATCGATCCTTTAGTACTAAAGAGTTTTTAGCAAGAGGTGCCAGAAAAGTTACCACAGGGATAACTGGCTTGTGGCAGCCAAGCGTTCATAGCGACGTTGCTTTTTGATCCTTCGATATCGGCTCTTCCTATCATTGCGAAGCAAAATTCGCCAAGCGTTGGATTGTTCACCCATCAAAAGGGAACGTGAGCTGGGTTTAGACCGTCGTGAGACAGGTTAGTTTTACCCTACTGATTGCTTGTCGTTGCGATAGTAATACTGCTCAGTACGAGAGGAACCGCAGTTTCGGACATTTGGTTCATGCACTCGGCCGAGCGGCCGGTGGTGCGAAGCTACCATCCGCGGGATTATGCCTGAACGCCTCTAAGGCCGAAGCCAGCCTAGCCGAATCCGGCAAGGATATGCTCACTGTGGAGCCCCGAGAGTCGGGAGGCTCTAAACAATGTGACTTTACTAGTTGCGCTTTACTTCGTAAGGTGTGACGTCGAAGCCCATTTGGACCGCAGAGATCGGTGCGTACGGTTTAACACGTGCACCACGGCTCTGAAGGTTCGGATTTAACTCAGTTCGATGTCGGGGCTCGGAATAGTCTGTAGACGACTTACGTTCCTGGCGGGGTGTTGTGCTCGGTAGAGCAGCGTCGTGCTGCGATCTGTTGAGACTCAGCCCTACGCCAGGTGATTCGTCCGAGGACGGATTACTATTTTTTTTATTTTTTGTAAACACCCTAGGAAAGAACGTATAAAAAAATGTTGTTTATTTCTGCATACTCTTTTCTTTTTCCATGTAAAATTTTTAGTTTAGGAACGCGTAAAATTGTGTTAATCGCCATGTTAAACTTGCCATTTTCCTCCCTTCTTTCCCTCTCCCGTCTCCCTTATTTTCGTTATTTTTTTTGTCCACCGTAACTCATAAAAACAAGTACACTATGAATGATCGAAACGCAAAAATGTATTGAGCTGGCGGCTGGCCGAGGCACACGACCCGTGTCTTCTTCTTCTTTTTATATTTTATTAATCTGAAAAGAAACCAGTTAGTTTTGCATATTAATCATTAAGAAGAGGTGGAAGTACCAAATAATCATTATAGTTGTCATCTCAAATCAAATCAAATTAATTTATTGCATGAAATACATGTTTAAAAAGTTGATAAAAAGCAATGGAATGACACAGTGTATTCTGCCCTATTGGGCGTGCAATGTTTTAAAATTTACAATGTAACTAATACAATTCTAAATACATAAAAATTCACATAAAAATAAAAATTCCACAAATAATAATAATACAATCATTGAGAAAAAAAAATGTCTATGTTATATTATACCTACCTACAATTTATCAGTCAAAAATTCATTAAAGGAGTAATAGCATTTATTTGTCAATAGTTCAGTCACTTTCCTCCGAAACAACGTACAAGGTAATTGTCGTATGGACTCTGGCAGTTTATTAAATGTGAAAGGTGCCGAGCAGAATATACTTTTACGCATTAATGTTGTTTTGGAGTTGTGAGTTGTTCAAACAAATCTGGGTTATTTTTAACAAACATAACCGTTTCAAATATATATAGCGCAGGAATCGTCAAAATATTATGCTGAGAGAAAAATGGTTTACAAGAGTCCGTTATCTCGATCGTAACCAATAAAAATAAAGTACACTATGAATGATCAAAACACAAAAATGTATAGAGCTGGCGGCTGGCCGAGGCACACGACCCGTGTCTTCTTCTTTTTATATTTTATTATTCTGCTCAGTTAATTAATCTGAAAAGAAACCAGTTAGTTTTTCATATTAATCATTAAGAAGAGGTGGTAGTACCAAATGATCATTATAATTGTCATCTCGATCGTAACTAACAAAAACAAGTACACTATGAATGATCAAAACACAAAAATGTATTGAGCTGGCCGCTGGCCGAGGCACACGACCCATGTCTTCTTCTTTTTATATTTTGGGCGAAATTTATTTTTAAATCACATTATTTCTTACTTTTTTTGTGTAAGAGACAGTGAAAAGAAGAAAGCCTATTTTTATTAAATTTACTTCATATTTAAATGTTTTGGCGCGCTTGGAAATATTACCTTTCCAAGAATTAGTATAAACCGCTGTTTCTGACAGTTTCAGGTTATTTTTTACTGGATAAACTTAAAAGTGTGAATTCATTTATTCTTATTTGTCAAAAAAATTAAGTAAAATTCTATTTATTTTTTAAGCATCATTGACTGCAAGAAAATCCTGTTAGCGCAACATGCTAACAGGACCCGCGTTACAAAAGATGTTAAAGTTTGTGTTTATGTTTTGAAACTTTGTAAAAGTAAGAGCAAACTTAAATCAATCGTTTTTAATAGTGTAATAAACGTTATTGTGTGATTTATTATATATTTTATTGTTCTGACATGCATATAATATTTTTTGATGAAACATATTTTATATATTAATGTGTGTATATATCGCTTTCAACAGAAAGAGACTGTTTCGCAGATATATCCACTAGGTAATGTCTCTTCAACCCTCAAAATTACCAGCAGAACCATGCCCTAAAACTGGTACTGTCCGTACCGCTGTTTTTCGCTTTATTCTTTATTGCCCCTTTATTATTTATTGTACAGACATATAATACAGACAAAAAACTTACATATAGGACGTGCTCGTACAACTGCTCTGCAAAATCCGACAAAATATCGCTATGTGGGGGTGTGTCAGAGCGATATGGATGAAGATGGAGAAATTAGAGTACAATTTCTGATGACGATTGATGGACCTGCAATTTGAAGATATTATCGCGAAGTTGGAAGCGCCAGAGAAAAAGGCTGATAGAAATAATTTGTTCATAAAATTTTAGACGAATATTCACGTATTTAAGGAGAAATAATAACAAAAGTGACAGAGAAGGGTAACTGATTAGTCATTAAAATTGTTTGATCTCTTATTTTGTTCCTATATAAGATTTTACTGATTTTTATATTCACTTAAATGAGATGGGTTGCACCCGCGATTGCTTCAAAAGTGAATAATTCAGTGTTTATTTTTGTTTTCCATCAAACTATTTTGTTTTTATAATTGATTACTTTAACGCCTTACGAAATAACAAGGTATAACAACGCAAAAATGTATTGAGCTGGCGGCTGGCCGAGGCACACGACCCATGTCTTTTTTTTATATCTGTTTTTTTGTCTAGTTAATTAATATTAATCATTAAGAAGAGGTGGAAGTACCAAATATTAATTATAAATATCGTCACGATCGTTTAATTTCATGACTATTTTGTTATTATGTTTGTTTAAGTCGTGTTAAGCAGACATTTATTATAATATTTGTCTTATTTTTTTTCCCATTTGTTTCAGGTACGTTTCGCTCATTTTACATTCTACCTATCCATCCATCCATCCAGAGGGCAATTCCAAGTGGGGTAGGTTTATTTTTTATTTTGTTTTATAGAACGACAAATCCTTATTTACCTTATTTAGCTGTGTCAAATTGGCGGCTGCGGCGGCGGCGGCGGCGGCGGCTGCTGCTCAAATATTCATGTTTCAAACTTCAGAGAACATAAACGATGTTCTCTGAGAAAATAAACCTTTCTATTATACATCCCATTTCGGCCATACAATAGTAATTAACAATTAACCATTTATCAAGTTGCTTTATAAATATTTATTTTCAATTGCAAATGCAGTTATTCACTTGAGGGATACGAATGTTATTATTGTATTTGATCTACAACACGCTTATTTATATATTGGCTTCACTTGTAACAAACTAAATAACAAATAACCTACGAATTGTCGAGATGAAAGAGAATAAAAATGGCGTCTTGATTTATGAAACCAACCGTAAGGTGCTGCAGCCTGGAGTAGGGCCGCCGAACTAAAAAAAAAATGTATATAGAGGATCCGTAAAAATAGCGCTGTACCTCTACCTGAGATTTTTTTTTTTTTCTAATAATGCAATGCAACCCTGGAGTGGTGGCTGGTGACGTGCGCGCGTTTTTTCTTTTTTTCTTTCTTCTATTGTCTATTGCTGACGCGTGAGACGCGAGATTAATATTTGTTATGTCCAGGGCGCAGGTGTGTGGGCATTATTTAATAGCAATCGACCCTAATTCCAATCTGTTGCATTGTCACGTAATGTATTTGATTGCATTTTTTTTTTTTGCTTTCGCGCGCGGCCTCCGCCACCAGGCACACGTCCTTTAACCCTTCACCGGGGAAGGTGCAAATATGTTGGTCGGTTTTTAGTCACTTTTTTTTTTTTTTTTTTTTTTTCTTTTTTTATATTATTCTATAGGCCCCGTAGCTCTATTTTAAAACGAAAAGCTCTAGAAAAATGGCCGCAGTCGATCTGTTAATCGCCAACCGGCGAAAAGCAAGATCAAGCCAAATCGAAGGCGATGGCTTGTGTAGAGCAAGCGAAACAACGAACAAGTCGTCGTTTCTATATTTAAAAGCCGCCCCCCTAGACAATGTGTTAAAGTCTCTCGGTTTTAACGGTTCAGAAACTCGCACACACCACACAACGGCATCGAGCTACGCGGCATGCGGACAAGTGAGAAGTCAGGGTTGTGTCGTGTTATACAAAATGTCAGTGTATAGTGTTGTATATTAATGTTATGTCATTAATTTTTAATATAATATGTATTGTGTATTTTATATATTCATTCATATTATAGTGCTGTGTTTTACATGAAAAATCCATACGTGTTTCGGTCTTGAGCCTTGGAGAGGAACATTTGGATATATTATTATTCGATTCTTTTTTATATTATACATCTCTCATGCGTGTGAGAGAGGGATCAGTTTACCGACTCTGTTTAGTTGACAGCGCAGTGAGGCAGGTGGTATCATCATCATCATCATCATTACCTATTATGTGTGGTGGCGGTGGTCTGCCTAACAACCCTTGCGCGCAAACAACAAAAGCAGCCAGGAGTTTCCGTCTCTCCGCACTCCGGGCGTGCTCGACTATCGATCATCACTTCTCCCTTAGTAATACATCGCGACCCGTTCGATGTCGGTCTAAGCGCCGTTCGGGAGTCACTCTTGCAACCTTCGGGTTGCAGGGGTGACCGTGACGGTTGCCGACCGGCTGTCGGACGGTATTTTAACGGATCGCGTACGCGTTTATGCGCGTCCGGCCCGACGCAAGGCTACGTCGTTCACCCCCGTCCTGCCCGAGTGCGGGCGGGGGTGCGGCGCGCCTGTCGTCGCAGCCGTGCTGTCTCGGACTGTACGCGTCCCGTGTCTGCGATGATTCAGTTTCGGGCACTCGCAGGACCCGTCTTGAAACACGGACCAAGGAGTCTAGCATGTGTGCGAGTCATTGAGTAGAATGTCTAAACTGAAAGGCGCAACGAAAGTGAAGGTGGACGCTCGCCGTCCGCTCAGGGAGGATGGTGCGCCGATCTCGGTCGGCCTCTCGCACTCCCGAGGCGTCTCGTTTCCAATCCGAGATTGTAGGCGCGCTCTGAGCACAGATGCTGGGACCCGAAAGATGGTGAACTATGCCTGGTCAGGTCGAAGTCAGGGGAAACCCTGATGGAGGACCGTAGCGATTCTGACGTGCAAATCGATCGTCGGAACTGGGTATAGGGGCGAAAGACTAATCGAACCATCTAGTAGCTGGTTCCGTCCGAAGTTTCCCTCAGGATAGCTGGCGTCGATTTGAACAGTCTCATCCGGTAAAGCGAATGATTAGAGGCATTGGGGTCGAAACGACTTCAACCTATTCTCAAACTTTAAATGGGTGAGAACTCCGGCTTACTCGAATGATGAAGCCGGAGATCTGATGACGGTGCCAAGTGGGCCAATTTTGGTAAGCAGAACTGGCGCTGTGGGATGAACCAAACGTAGTGTTAAGGCGCCCAAAAAACGCTCATGGGACACCATGAAAGGCGTTGGTCGCTCCGTAACCAATAAAAATAAAGTACACTATGAATGATCAAAACACAAAAATGTATAGAGCTGGCGGCTGGCCGAGGCACACGACCCGTGTCTTCTTCTTTTTATATTTTATTATTCTGCTCAGTTAATTAATCTGAAAAGAAACCAGTTAGTTTTTCATATTAATCATTAAGAAGAGGTGGTAGTACCAAATGATCATTATAATTGTCATCTCGATCGTAACTAACAAAAACAAGTACACTATGAATGATCAAAACACAAAAATGTATTGAGCTGGCCGCTGGCCGAGGCACACGACCCATGTCTTCTTCTTTTTATATTTTGGGCGAAATTTATTTTTAAATCACATTATTTCTTACTTTTTTTGTGTAAGAGACAGTGAAAAGAAGAAAGCCTATTTTTATTAAATTTACTTCATATTTAAATGTTTTGGCGCGCTTGGAAATATTACCTTTCCAAGAATTAGTATAAACCGCTGTTTCTGACAGTTTCAGGTTATTTTTTACTGGAAAAACTTAAAAGTGTGAATTCATTTATTCTTATTTGTCAAAAAAATTAAGTAAAATTCTATTTATTTTTTAAGCATCATTGACTGCAAGAAAATCCTGTTAGCGCAACATGCTAACAGGACCCGCGTTACAAAAGATGTTAAAGTTTGTGTTTATGTTTTGAAACTTTGTAAAAGTAAGAAGATATCAAGAGCAAACTTAAATCAATCGTTTTTAATAGTGTAATAAACGTTATTGTGTGATTTATTATATATTTTATTGTTCTGACATGCATATAATATTTTATGATGTGTATGATTGATGAAACATATTTTATATATTAATGTGTGTATATATCGCTTTCAACAGAAAGAGACTGTTTCGCAGATATATCCACTAGGTAATGTCTCTTCAACCCTCAAAATTACCAGCAGAACCATGCCCTAAAACTGGTACTGTCCGTACCGCTGTTTTTCGCTTTATTCTTTATTGCCCCTTTATTATTTATTGTACAGACATATAATACAGACAAAAAACTTACATATAGGACGTGCTCGTACAACTGCTCTGCAAAATCCGACAAAATATCGCTATGTGGGGGTGTGTCAGAGCGATATGGATGAAGATGGAGAAATTAGAGTACAATTTCTGATGACGATTGATGGACCTGCAATTTGAAGATATTATCGCGAAGTTGGAAGCGCCAGAGAAAAAGGCTGATAGAAATAATTTGTTCATAAAATTTTAGACGAATATTCACGTATTTAAGGAGAAATAATAACAAAAGTGACAGAGAAGGGTAACTGATTAGTCATTAAAATTGTTTGATCTCTTATTTTGTTCCTATATAAGATTTTACTGATTTTTATATTCACTTAAATGAGATGGGTTGCACCCGCGATTGCTTCAAAAGTGAATAATTCAGTGTTTATTTTTGTTTTCCATCAAACTATTTTGTTTTTATAATTGATTACTTTAACGCCTTACGAAATAACAAGGTATAACAACGCAAAAATGTATTGAGCTGGCGGCTGGCCGAGGCACACGACCCATGTCTTTTTTTTATATCTGTTTTTTTTGTCTAGTTAATTAATATTAATCATTAAGAAGAGGTGGAAGTACCAAATATTAATTATAAATATCGTCACGATCGTTTAATTTCATGACTATTTTGTTATTATGTTTGTTTAAGTCGTGTTAAGCAGACATTTATTATAATATTTGTCTTATTTTTTTTCCCATTTGTTTCAGGTACGTTTCGCTCATTTTACATTCTACCTATCCATCCATCCATCCAGAGGGCAATTCCAAGTGGGGTAGGTTTATTTTTTATTTTGTTTTATAGAACGACAAATCCTTATTTACCTTATTTAGCTGTGTCAAATTGGCGGCTGCGGCGGCGGCGGCGGCGGCGGCGGCGGCGGCGGCTGCTGCTCAAATATTCATGTTTCAAACTTCAGAGAACATAAACGATGTTCTCTGAGAAAATAAACCTTTCTATTATACATCCCATTTCGGCCATACAATAGTAATTAACAATTAACCATTTATCAAGTTGCTTTATAAATATTTATTTTCAATTGCAAATGCAGTTATTCACTTGAGGGATACGAATGTTATTATTGTATTTGATCTACAACACGCTTATTTATATATTGGCTTCACTTGTAACAAACTAAATAACAAATAAACTACGAATTGTCGAGATGAAAGAGAATAAAAATGGCGTCTTGATTTATGAAACCAACCGTAAGGTGCTGCAGCCTGGAGTAGGGCCGCCGAACTAAAAAAAAAATGTATATAGAGGATCCGTAAAAATAGCGCTGTACCTCTACCTGAGATTTTTTTTTTTTTCTAATAATGCAATGCAACCCTGGAGTGGTGGCTGGTGACGTGCGCGCGTTTTTTCTTTTTTTCTTTCTTCTATTGTCTATTGCTGACGCGTGAGACGCGAGATTAATATTTGTTATGTCCAGGGCGCAGGTGTGTGGGCATTATTTAATAGCAATCGACCCTAATTCCAATCTGTTGCATTGTCACGTAATGTATTTGATTGCATTTTTTTTTTTTGCTTTCGCGCGCGGCCTCCGCCACCAGGCACACGTCCTTTAACCCTTCACCGGGGAAGGTGCAAATATGTTGGTCGGTTTTTAGTCACTTTTTTTTTTTTTTTTTTTTTTTCTTTTTTTATATTATTCTATAGGCCCCGTAGCTCTATTTTAAAACGAAAAGCTCTAGAAAAATGGCCGCAGTCGATCTGTTAATCGCCAACCGGCGAAAAGCAAGATCAAGCCAAATCGAAGGCGATGGCTTGTGTAGAGCAAGCGAAACAACGAACAAGTCGTCGTTTCTATATTTAAAAGCCGCCCCCCTAGACAATGTGTTAAAGTCTCTCGGTTTTAACGGTTCAGAAACTCGCACACACCACACAACGGCATCGAGCTACGCGGCATGCGGACAAGTGAGAAGTCAGGGTTGTGTCGTGTTATACAAAATGTCAGTGTATAGTGTTGTATATTAATGTTATGTCATTTATTTTTAATATAATATGTATTGTGTATTTTATATATTCATTCATATTATAGTGCTGTGTTTTACATGAAAAATCCATACGTGTTTCGGTCTTGAGCCTTGGAGAGGAACATTTGGATATATTATTATTCGATTCTTTTTTATTGACTGCAAGAAAATCCTGTTAGCGCAACATGCTAACAGGACCCGCGTTACAAAAGATGTTAAAGTTTGTGTTTATGTTTTGAAACTTTGTAAAAGTAAGAAGATATCAAGAGCAAACTTAAATCAATCGTTTTTAATAGTGTAATAAACGTTATTGTGTGATTTATTATATATTTTATTGTTCTGACATGCATATAATATTTTTTGATGAAACATATTTTATATATTAATGTGTGTATATATCGCTTTCAACAGAAAGAGACTGTTTCGCAGATATATCCACTAGGTAATGTCTCTTCAACCCTCAAAATTACCAGCAGAACCATGCCCTAAAACTGGTACTGTCCGTACCGCTGTTTTTCGCTTTATTCTTTATTGCCCCTTTATTATTTATTGTACAGACATATAATACAGACAAAAAACTTACATATAGGACGTGCTCGTACAACTGCTCTGCAAAATCCGACAAAATATCGCTATGTGGGGGTGTGTCAGAGCGATATGGATGAAGATGGAGAAATTAGAGTACAATTTCTGATGACGATTGATGGACCTGCAATTTGAAGATATTATCGCGAAGTTGGAAGCGCCAGAGAAAAAGGCTGATAGAAATAATTTGTTCATAAAATTTTAGACGAATATTCACGTATTTAAGGAGAAATAATAACAAAAGTGACAGAGAAGGGTAACTGATTAGTCATTAAAATTGTTTGATCTCTTATTTTGTTCCTATATAAGATTTTACTGATTTTTATATTCACTTAAATGAGATGGGTTGCACCCGCGATTGCTTCAAAAGTGAATAATTCAGTGTTTATTTTTGTTTTCCATCAAACTATTTTGTTTTTATAATTGATTACTTTAACGCCTTACGAAATAACAAGGTATAACAACGCAAAAATGTATTGAGCTGGCGGCTGGCCGAGGCACACGACCCATGTCTTTTTTTTATATCTGTTTTTTTTGTCTAGTTAATTAATATTAATCATTAAGAAGAGGTGGAAGTACCAAATATTAATTATAAATATCGTCACGATCGTTTAATTTCATGACTATTTTGTTATTATGTTTGTTTAAGTCGTGTTAAGCAGACATTTATTATAATATTTGTCTTATTTTTTTTCCCATTTGTTTCAGGTACGTTTCGCTCATTTTACATTCTACCTATCCATCCATCCATCCAGAGGGCAATTCCAAGTGGGGTAGGTTTATTTTTTATTTTGTTTTATAGAACAACAAATCCTTATTTACCTTATTTAGCTGTGTCAAATTGGCGGCTGCGGCGGCGGCGGCGGCGGCGGCTGCTGCTGCTCAAATATTCATGTTTCAAACTTCAGAGAACATAAACGATGTTCTCTGAGAAAATAAACCTTTCTATTATACATCCCATTTCGGCCATACAATAGTAATTAACAATTAACCATTTATCAAGTTGCTTTATAAATATTTATTTTCAATTGCAAATGCAGTTATTCACTTGAGGGATACGAATGTTATTATTGTATTTGATCTACAACACGCTTATTATATTATATTGGCTTCACTTGTAACAAACTAAATAACAAATAAACTACGAATTGTCGAGATGAAAGAGAATAAAAATGGCGTCTTGATTTATGAAACCAACCGTAAGGTGCTGCAGCCTGGAGTAGGGCCGCCGAACTAAAAAAAAAATGTATATAGAGGATCCGTAAAAATAGCGCTGTACCTCTACCTGAGATTTTTTTTTTTTTTCTAATAATGCAATGCAACCCTGGAGTGGTGGCTGGTGACGTGCGCGCGTTTTTTCTTTTTTTCTTTCTTCTATTGTCTATTGTTGACGCGTGAGACGCGAGATTAATATTTGTTATGTCCAGGGCGCAGGTGTGTGGGCATTATTTAATAGCAATCGACCCTAATTCCAATCTGTTGCATTGTCACGTAATGTATTTGATTGCATTTTTTTTTTTTTTTGCTTTCGCGCGCGGCCTCCGCCACCAGGCACACGTCCTTTAACCCTTCACCGGGGAAGGTGCAAATATGTTGGTCGGTTTTTAGTCACTTTTTTTTTTTTTTTTTTTTTTCTTTTTTTATATTATTCTATAGGCCCCGTAGCTCTATTTTAAAACGAAAAGCTCTAGAAAAATGGCCGCAGTCGATCTGTTAATCGCCAACCGGCGAAAAGCAAGATCAAGCCAAATCGAAGGCGATGGCTTGTGTAGAGCAAGCGAAACAACGAACAAGTCGTCGTTTCTATATTTAAAAGCCGCCCCCCTAGACAATGTGTTAAAGTCTCTCGGTTTTAACGGTTCAGAAACTCGCACACACCACACAACGGCATACGCGAGCTACGCGGCATGCGGACAAGTGAGAAGTCAGGGTTGTGTCGTGTTATACAAAATGTCAGTGTATAGTGTTATATATTAATGTTATGTCATTTATTTTTAATATAATATGTATTGTGTATTTTATATATTCATTCATATTATAGTGCTGTGTTTTACATGAAAAATCCATACGTGTTTCGGTCTTGAGCCTTGGAGAGGAACATTTGGATATATTATTATTCGATTCTTTTTTATATTATACATCTCTCATGCGTGTGAGAGAGGGATCAGTTTACCGACTCTGTTTAGTTGACAGCGCAGTGAGGCAGGTGGTATCATCATCATCATCACCATTACCTATTATGTGTGGTGGCGGTGGTCTGCCTAACAACCCTTGCGCGCAAACAACAAAAGCAGCCAGGAGTTTCCGTCTCTCCGCACTCCGGGCGTGCTCGACTATCGACTGTGACGCACACGGAATATGATTTTAAATTAATAATGGACACGACTTGACGGAAATTTCAATGTAAGGCTGTACATTAAAAGCCTAGACTTAAAAAAAAATAAAAAAAAAAAAATTTGCTCACTCACTTCAGAAAGACAACCCACCGCGCGGCCCCGCTTTAAAAAGCCGAGTCACAGGTGGGTCAATGTTAGACTGTAACGAGTTAGCTCCCTGGTTGATCCTGCCAGTAGTTATATGCTTGTCTCAAAGATTAAGCCATGCATGTCTCAGTGCAAGCCGTATTAAGGCGATACCGCGAATGGCTCAATATATCAGTTTTGGTTCCTTAGATCTTACTCAGTTACTTGGATAACTGTGGTAATTCTAGAGCTAATACATGCAATCAGAACTCTGACCAGTGATGGGATGAGTGCTTTTATTAGATCAAAACCAATCGACGGAGGGCCTCGCGTCCGAAGTCGTTAATTTTGATGAATCTGGATAACTTTTGCCGATCGCATGGTCCAGTACCGGCGACGCATCTTTCAAATGTCTGCCTTATCAACTTTCGATGGTAGTTTCTGCGACTACCATGGTTGTCACGGGTAACGGGGAATCAGGGTTCGATTCCGGAGAGGGAGCCTGAGAAACGGCTACCACATCCAAGGAAGGCAGCAGGCGCGCAAATTACCCACTCCCGGCACGGGGAGGTAGTGACGAAAAATAACGATACGGGACTCTTACGAGGCCTCGTAATCGGAATGAGTACACTTTAAATATTTTAACGAGGAACAATTGGAGGGCAAGTCTGGTGCCAGCAGCCGCGGTAATTCCAGCTCCAATAGCGTATACTAAAATTGTTGCGGTTAAAAAGCTCGTAGTTGCATTTGTGCGCCGCGCTGTCGGTGCACCGCATCCGCGGTGATACTGACACGTTTGCGGAGCATATCGTCGGTGAGCCGGCGGTAACACGCCGGTTCAATATCAAAATCCTATCGCGGTGCTCTTTATTGAGTGTCGAGATGGGCCGACAATTTTACTTTGAACAAATTAGAGTGCTCAAAGCGGGCTCAAAATGCTGCTTGAATATTTCGTGCATGGAATAATAGAATATGATCTCGGTTCTATTTTGTTGGTTTTCAGAACTCCGAGGTAATGATTAATAGGGATAACTGGGGGCATTCGTATTGCGACGTTAGAGGTGAAATTCTTGGATCGTCGCAAGACGAACATCAGCGAAAGCATTTGCCAAAGGTGTTTTCATCAATCAAGAACGAAAGTTAGAGGTTCGAAGGCGATTAGATACCGCCCTAGTTCTAACCGTAAATATGTCATCTAGCGATCCGCCGACGTTACTACAATGGCTCGGCGGGCAGCTTCCGGGAAACCAAAGATTTTGGACTCCGGGGGGAGTATGGTTGCAAAGCTGAAACTTAAAGGAATTGACGGAAGGGCACCACCAGGAGTGGAGCCTGCGGCTTAATTTGACTCAACACGGGAAATCTCACCAGGCCCGGACACCGGAAGGATTGACAGATTAACAGCTCTTTCTTGATTCGGTGGGTGGTGGTGCATGGCCGTTCTTAGTTGGTGGAGCGATTTGTCTGGTTAATTCCGGTAACGAACGAGACTCTAGCCTGCTAAATAGGCGTCGTCATTTCGGTGTGCATGGCTTCGGTCAAGCAACTCACTGGCGACGTATTAAAATTCTTCTTAGAGGGACCGGCGGTTTCGAGCCGCACGAGATTGAGCAATAACAGGTCTGTGATGCCCTTAGATGTCCTGGGCCGCACGCGCGCTACACTGAAGGAATCAACATGTTCTCCCTGGCCTAAAGGCCCGGGCAACCCGTTGAAACTCCTTCGTGCTGGGGATTGGGGTTTGCAATTATCCCCCATAAACGAGGAATTCCTAGTAAGCGCGAGTCATAAGCTCGCGTTGATTACGTCCCTGCCCTTTGTACACACCGCCCGTCGCTACTACCGATTGAATGATTTAGTGAGGTCTTCGGACCGACACGCGGTGGCTTCACGGCCGTTGGCGTCGTTGGGAAGTTGACCAAACTTGATCATTTAGAGGAAGTAAAAGTCGTAACAAGGTTTCCGTAGGGGAACCTGCGGAAGGATCATTAACGTTTGCTTGTGTTTGTATTATATGTGTGTTGTAACAACAACAACAACAACATGTTTACATTCATAATCATTCAGCAATCCATCCAAAGATACTACTACTACTGCGTGTTCACTTAAACACGGACACAGTCAGTCACACCCGAAACGAGAGTGTGTGGGAGGTTGAGGAGGTGGTGGCTCGGTGAACAACACAACGAGTCTCTCTTCGCCGCTCGCCGCTTTCGCGTCACGCTCGCCTTCGATTATGACGGGTGAGAAATCCGCACCCCGAATCGAAGGAGGAGATATATGCGCGTGCTCGTTAACTAAACAAAAAAAAACACGGTTTAGAGTGAGGTTGTGGGTTCTCTATTCAATTAGGCTCGCTCTCGTTCTAAGTTTTTATATATATATATATATTTTATATTTATCCAACTTTATATATAAATCAAACTATTACCCTGGACGGTGGATCACTTGGCTCGCGGGTCGATGAAGAACGCAGTTAACTGCGCGTCATAGTGTGAACTGCAGGACACATTTGAACATCGACATTTCGAACGCACATTGCGGTCCGTGGATACACATCCAGGACCACTCCTGTCTGAGGGCCGGCTGCATAAATACAAAACCACATTGCGCAATAATAATAATAATTATTATTGTTGTGCAATTGACGGTTCCCGCTGAGATGGTCGCTGCTAACAACGGCCCCCTCTCTACGTGTCCGTTTAAAAATTTGTTTTCATAACAATATTATACGTTGAAGATTTAACGTGTGTGCAAAACGCGCACACACCGAAAATTGACAACACACGATGTGTGATATTATATTACGTGTTGCGTTGTTGTTTGTTCGATCGGTAGGTGTGTGTGTGTGTTTGTGTGTCTGCGCTTCTACGTGTACAGTAGGCGGACTCGACGTCCGAAGGGCGTGTCGGCGACGTGTTGTCTCTCTCCCAACATATAGGGAGGGATTCGCGCTTAGTCGTAGCGTCGTAACGGATATCGTGTCTGCCTCCCATTTTTATACGTTGGCCTCAGATCAGGGAGGGAGGATTACCCGCCGAATTTAAGCATATTAGTAAGCGGAGGAAAAGAAACTAACTAGGATTTCCTTAGTAGCGGCGAGCGAACAGGAACAAGCCCAGCACTGAATCCCGCCGTTGTAACGGCGGCGGGAGATGTGGTGTTCGGGAGGTTCCGCTTTCTTGTCGTCGTCCACTCCTGTCCAAGTTCGTCTTGAACGGGGCCCATTTCCCATAGAGGGTGCCAGGCCCGTAGCGACGGAGGACGGCGGCGAGAGGGACTCTCCTCAGAGTCGGGTTGCTTGAGAGTGCAGCCCTAAGTGGGTGGTAAACTCCATCTAAGGCTAAATATTACCGCGAGACCGATAGCGAACAAGTACCGTGAGGGAAAGTTGAAAAGAACTTTGAAGAGAGAGTTCAACAGTACGTGAAACCGCTCAGGGGTAAACCTGCGAAACTCGAATGAACGAACGGGGAGATTCATCGTTATTCCGCGGCGTGGTGGCTCACTCTCGATATCTACGGTCTCGGCCGTGCGGTACGGGGTGTTCCGTTCGACGTTCGTGGACGGCGTGCACTTCTCCCTTAGTAATACATCGTGACCCGTTCGATGTCGGTCTAAGCGCCGTTCGGGAGTCACTCTTGCAACCTTCGGGTTGCAGGGGTGACCGTGACGGTTGCCGACCGGCTGTCGGACGGTATTTTAACGGATCGCGTACGCGTTTATGCGCGTCCGGCCCGACGCAAGGCTACGTCGTTCACCCCCGTCCTGCCCGAGTGCGGGCGGGGGTGCGGCGCGCCTGTCGTCGCAGCCGTGCTGTCTCGGACTGTACGCGTCCCGTGTCTGCGATGATTCAGTTTCGGGCACTCGCAGGACCCGTCTTGAAACACGGACCAAGGAGTCTAGCATGTGTGCGAGTCATTGAGTAGAATGTCTAAACTGAAAGGCGCAACGAAAGTGAAGGTGGACGCTCGCCGTCCGCTCAGGGAGGATGGTGCGCCGATCTCGGTCGGCCTCTCGCACTCCCGAGGCGTCTCGTTTCCAATCCGAGATTGTAGGCGCGCTCTGAGCACAGATGCTGGGACCCGAAAGATGGTGAACTATGCCTGGTCAGGTCGAAGTCAGGGGAAACCCTGATGGAGGACCGTAGCGATTCTGACGTGCAAATCGATCGTCGGAACTGGGTATAGGGGCGAAAGACTAATCGAACCATCTAGTAGCTGGTTCCGTCCGAAGTTTCCCTCAGGATAGCTGGCGTCGATTTGAACAGTCTCATCCGGTAAAGCGAATGATTAGAGGCATTGGGGTCGAAACGACTTCAACCTATTCTCAAACTTTAAATGGGTGAGAACTCCGGCTTACTCGAATGATGAAGCCGGAGATCTGATGACGGTGCCAAGTGGGCCAATTTTGGTAAGCAGAACTGGCGCTGTGGGATGAACCAAACGTAGTGTTAAGGCGCCCAAAAAACGCTCATGGGACACCATGAAAGGCGTTGGTCGCTCATGACAGCAGGACGGTGGCCATGGAAGTCGGAATCCGCTAAGGAGTGTGCAACGACTCACCTGCCGAAGCAACCAGCCCTGAAAATGGATGGCGCTGAAGCGTTTTGCCTATACACTACCGTTACCGGCATGTGCGTTGTTTTCATTAACAACATTAAGCCGTAACGAGTAGGACGTGCGCGGCGGTGAGCGCAGAAGGGTCTGGGCGTGAGCCCGCCTGGAGCCGCCGTCGGTGCAGATCTTGGTGGTAGTAGCAAATACTCCAGCGAGGCCCTGGAGGACTGACGTGGAGAAGGGTTTCGCGTGAACAGTAGTTGCTCGCGAGTCAGTCGATCCTAAGCTCAAGGAGAAATCTTATGTCGATGCGGCGTGTTTATCTGATAAATAACGCCCTTTGAGCGAAAGGGAATCCGGTTCCTATTCCGGAACCCGGCAGCGGAACCGTTTCAATAATCGTTCACTCGTTTCAACGCGAGAGTTCGACGGGGTAACCCAAAGTGGCCTGAAGACGCCGCCGAGAGGTTCGGGAAGAGTTTTCTTTTCTGCCTGAGCGTTCGAGTTCCATGGAATCCTATAGAAGGGAGATATGGTTCGGAACGCGAAGAGCACCGCATTTGCGGCGGTGTCCGGATACTCTCTGCGGACCTTGAAAATTCAGGTGAGGGATGTACGTGGAGATGTCGCGCCGGTTCGTACCCATATCCGCAGCAGGTCTCCAAGGTGAAGAGCCTCTAGTCGATAGAATAATGTAGGTAAGGGAAGTCGGCAAATTGGATCCGTAACTTCGGAATAAGGATTGGCTCTGAGGACCGGGGTGTGTCGGGTTTGGGAGGGAAGCGGATGCGGCCGGTGCCGGGCCTGGTCGATGCCTCCTCTCGGGGGGGCTGAATCCGGACTCGTGCTCCGGCCTTCCGCGGATCTCCCTAGCCATGGGGCCGTAACGGTTTCGGCCGGTGCGTGCCTTTACGATCGCCGTTCAACGGTCAACTCAGAACTGGCACGGACAAGGGGAATCCGACTGTCTAATTAAAACAAAGCATTGCGATGGCCCTCGCGGGTGTTGACGCAATGTGATTTCTGCCCAGTGCTCTGAATGTCAACGTGAAGAAATTCAAGCAAGCGCGGGTAAACAGGGTGGTGCGGAGACTGCACACGTGCCACCCATAAAGCTGGGGTTGCTGATACCCTATCTCTGGGTTCTCCAGAGTAATGGATTCAGTCCTTAGCATTGATGTGCAGTACAGTATCTGGAAACGGAGCTGGACGGTTACTCATCACACGTAGCTAGCGGAAGTTAGCTGACATGAGTTCTGAGGGGGGGGAGAATGTCCCTACCGGTGGAGCTACGGTAGTCTCCCCCATTTGGCGTCGGCCTCTCAGGGGCTGTGTTTGCAGAGCCGATAGGACTAGGGTTCTTGTTGTCGTTCACGCGACGGCATCACCTTTAATAGAGGGGGGTTTGCCGCTCTTAGCTTATGGAGGCAGCCCTACCTCGCCCTCCGGCCATATTTGTTGCAGCCTCTTTTGGCAGCTTCAAGGTTCGGGGGGTGGATGCCGCCTTTCCAACATCAAGGCGTAATTTCGAGTCTGTGTACTGGTCCTCTGAGCTCCCTACGTTTGAAAGTGAGAATTGTCCGGATGTTCGGGTCGACCGTAGGCGCCTGAGCATTGTAATGAGGTTAACTCACGGTTTCTCTCTCTAGTCTAGCGTGATAAGGTGGATCGGAGACTGCTTCCGACGTCAGTAGGACTTACGGGTGGGGGGCCGCGCGGCCCCCCACACCCCCTGCGCGGCGGTCGTAACTATGACTCTCTTAAAGTAGCCAAATGCCTCGTCATCTAATTAGTGACGCGCATGAATGGATTAACGAGATTCCCACTGTCCCTATCTACTTCGTCGCCGGCTCGGGTCGGAGACGCACGTGTGCCTCCTTCGCGTCGCGTTGATTTTTAATCTATTTATATATTTCCAAGTGCGTTTATCGGTCCCTCCTGCTCTCGCAAGGGCAAAAGTGCTATAGTGTCAGCGGCCATCTTGGAATTAGAGTGGGAAGGGTATAAGGTTTGTCAGGAGTGGGGGGCTTCACTCTCCGCTCGCTGCGCGCGCTTGCGCATCTCTTGTATCGTTTTAAACTGTGTCACTTAGTATTTGTTGTATCGTTATAAATTTTCTCCCATACGGTGCCTGTTGTGCGCGCTCTGCGTAGGACTTGTATCGTTCTAACCTTGTCATTTAGTATTCACATCAAACCGTATTGTTGTACCGTTATAAATTTTCTCCCATACAGTGCCTGTCGTGCGCGCTCTGCGTAAGACTTGTATCGTTCTAACCTTGTCATTTAGTATTCACATCAAACCGTATTTGTAGTATCGTTTTAAATTTTCTCTCACGCTCCGCACGTCGCGCGCGCTCTGCGTGCGACTTGTATTGCTTTAATTTTGTCATTTAGAATCCACATCGAACCGTACGATTGTGTCGTCTTAAATAACTTGTCTCGCGTCTGCCCGATCTCCGCTAGCGCACGCGGTCTACCGCGTATCATCGCAGAGCTTTGTATATTTTCTGTGTAATTTTTATTTATTCTCTGTTGTGTGTGTTTACGTATTTGCAGCGCCGTCGCTCTTAACTTATTCAACCGGCAAGTCTAGGGTAGGAACATTTTACCAACCGCTTCCTATAACACCGTGTCATAATGTCGGACAGGGAGGACGGCGAAGGTGGACACTTCACGCCGCGTGCGAAACTCAACCGCACTCCCCCGAGTGCTACGCCAAACACTAAGCGCCCGCTGAGCTCACCAGCTGAATGCCAACCAGCCTCGACTCGGGCACGCACCGAGCGGGCCACGAGAGGTCCATCGGTACCAACTCCTCTGGCGGTAAGCAAGCGGGCGGTGCAGCCCGAGGCAGGCGGATCAACGCCAGCTGCGGTGACACAGACCGCTCAAATGCCGGCCGTACCAACGACCGAGGAACACTCGGCAGCCACTGCGTCCTTGGAGACCCAGGCAGGAACGGCGGTTAAGCCCAGCGGAAAGTTTGCGGTGGAGACAGCATCGAAACTGGAGCTCCTTGGCTGTGTCCGCGGGGCAGTCAAAAAGATCATTGGGATAGTCTCGGGCCCAGGCTCGAAGCTAAACAAGAATGATGTAGGTGGCATCTTTGGCCACGGTCAAGATATCCTAGGCGTAGTGGCGACCCTAGAGCTTAGACTGGCGGAAGCGGAACGTCGGGCCGACGTTGCGGAGGCCAAGATGGCCTCAGGTCCGGTGCAGGGAGCTGCCCATGTAGCACCAGCCCAGGTAGCGGCCGCAGGTGTTCAGGGAGCCGCACGACAAAGCTTTGCCATGGCTCTTAAAATGGGGAAGGGAATAGAACCTGTACCCATTAAGGCGCAGGGCCCGGTGCTGGCTTTCTATCCCCGGGAAGACGTCGAGACCAATACCTCGGAGCTGACAAAGGCAGAGTTGAAGAGAAGTGTGGACCCGCGGGCGTTGTCGTCCAGATAGAGAGGGTCCGTAGTGTGGGTAATGCTGGCGTGCTAGTGCACACAGCCTCAGTAGCGGCTGCCGAGCGCCTCAAGAAGGCAGCCCCGGCATCACTTAGGGTTGTTGAGCCCAAGCGACGGCAGCCCCTCGTCGCTTTTAGGAATGTCGACGGGGACCCCTCTTTCGACGCCTTCGTGGAGGAACTGTGGGAGCTTAACTTCCCCACCGACCCGGTCTGGACCCTTGAAAAGGTGAAGGTGGATATCAGGGGCGCCTTCAAGCGGTCACGTAGGGGAAGCTCCCACAAGGAGACCACAATAGTCTGCGAGTGCAGCGCCCGGCTGCGCGAGGAACTGGTCACAAGGGGAACGGTGTTCATAGGATGGCAGCAGGTGGAGGTCTCTGACTTCGTGAGGGTAACCTGCTGCAACAAATGCCAAGCGTACGGGCACCCGGAGAAGTTTTGCAGGGCAAAGGAGGACACCTGTGGCCGCTGCGGGGAGACTGGGCACCGTGGGGAGAACTGCAGCGCCTCCAGTCTGTGCTGCGCGACGTGCAAGCGTTTCAAGCGCGACAGCACACACAGAACGGCGTCGCGTGGCTGCCCTGCTCGTATCTATGCAGAGGAACAATTAATACAGACAATCCAGTATGGATAACACGGCCTCAATCAGAATGGGTCAAATAAACCTAGGTGGTGCAGCCGCCGCCACGAAAGAGCTCCCTGCCATAGCGGACTCCCTAGGCCTGGATATTGTTCTGATTCAGGAACAATACGCCACGGCTGGGCTAACTGTCCAGCGCGGGGAATGCTCCAAGGCGGGCATTTACGTGCACAACCGCTCCAAGCCGTGTGCGGTTCTGCACCACCTATCTACGGACCACTTTCTATGCTGCCACCTAGAGGACCTGGACCTGTACGTGATCTCCGCCTACTTCCAGTACAGCGACAACATCGACTCCCATCTGAAACAGTTAGAGAGGGCGCTGGATGTCCTGAGCGGCAAGGCGGTTCTCGTCGGGGGTGATCTGAATACCCACTCCCCGCTATGGCACTCGGAACCCCGACATTATGTTGGGAGAGGCCATACCGTTACCGACCGCCGCTCTAAGGTTGAGGAACTCATCCATAGCCGTGGTCTAATGGTGCACAACACCAGTGGTCAACTGTACACCTTCAGCACAGCGAATGGTGAGTCGAACATTGATGTCACCCTCAGCACACGTGGAGTTCGCGTTCGGGACTGGAGGGTGCACGATGTGTCATCAAGCGACCACCGCTTGATCTCATTTTCAGTTGGCCACCCCGCTGCTAGAACAGCGGTGCGGAGCACGGTGCCCATTAACCCGGTGCGCTATAGGACTAGAGGTGTTGACTGGAAGGAGTTCGAGACGTCCATCCACATCCGCGCGGGAAAGTTGTACATGGGAGGTAGAGCGGAAGATCTGAGTAGGGACTTCACAGCGCTAATTGAGCGCACTGCCACTGAGTGCCTTGGTACCATCAGGAGCTCAACCAAGGACCGTGGCTATGAGTGGTGGACGCCCGGCCTAGACAGCCTTAGAGGCAAACACAACAGGGCGCGTCGGTCTTGGCAGAGCGCAAGAAAGGCTGGTGGTAGGTCCGAGGAGGCGGCTAGGGAGGAGTTTCACAGAGCCAGGGCTCAATATCGGACGGCAATGGCCTCTGCGGAAATGGAGCACTTCCGAAAACTGGCGGATACGGGTAACCAGGACCCATGGGGGCTGGCCTATAGGGAGGCCTGCGGGCGAGTTCGACCGCCGGTGAATGTTGTAAACGGGATCCGATACTTGGGATCTGACACGGGCGACGCTGGCGAGTCTATGAAGGCTCTTATGGCGTCGCTCTGTCCGGACGACGACCCTACAACTGACACTGTATACCACCGTCAGGTCAGAGTCGCGGCCTCCCTCGTACCCTCGGGGGCTAACTCGGCTCCCATTGATTTAGACTCCCTGCGGCGTATCATCATGTCGCTACCCAATACATCCCCGGGTATGGACGGCATCGAGGGGAGAATGCTGAAGCACGTTTTCAGGGCCGCGGGCACAGAGTTCGCGGGGGTCATCAATAAATGCGTTATTGAAGGTATCTTTCCGTCAGTCTGGAAGGATGGGCGCCTATTAATCCTGCCCAAGAGTAATGGCAGGTCGCCGACGGACCCTAAGGCGTATCGGCCAATCACGTTGCTGCCCGTGCTTGGCAAAGTCCTGGAGAGAGTGTTGCTCTGGAGTTTGCCGGGGCTCACTCGCGGCATCTCCTCCAGCCAGCACGGGTTCATGCCGGGTCGGTCGACCGCGACGGCCTTAGGGTCCCTCTTGGACGCCGTGAAGGAATGCAACAGAAAGTACCTGCAGGCTGTCTTCTTAGACATATCGGGAGCCTTCGATAACGCTTGGTGGCCCATGATTCTTCTCAAATCGAAGCGCGGGGTGTGCCCGCCAAACGTGTATAGACTTCTGGCATCATACTTTAACAAGCGCAAGGTGGCCATGATAGCGGGTGATCGGGCGGTATGGAAGGAGCCCACTATGGGGTGCCCTCAGGGCTCGGTGTTGGGGCCCACCCTCTGGAACGTACTGCTCGATGACCTGCTTCGCCTGCCGGTGCCGGATGGGGTCAAGTTTATAGCCTACGCGGACGACGTGACGATTCTAATAGCGGGGAACTCGCGCAGGGAGATCGAGTCAATGGGGGCTCTGGTTCTGGGACTTGTGGCGGAATGGGGGAGGCGAAACAGGCTGAGCTTTGCCCCGGCCAAGTCCCAGACCATGACACTAAAGGGAAGACTTCAGAGACCGCCAGTGCTGAGGGCCGACGAGTCGAGCGTTGCGATCCGCTCGGTGGCTGAGGCCACGGTATTGGGCGTGATTGTGGACGCCCCCCTCTCGTTTGCGCCACACGCGGCATCCATAGGTGAAAGAGCCGCAAAGTCCTTTGGCAAGATGGCCAGAGTTTCCGCAAACTCGTGGGGGGTTCGGTACCGGGCACTGAGGGTGCTGTACCAGGGCACATACGTTGCGACTATCACATACGCCGCACGGGTCTGGTACCACAGGGCCTCGGTACACGTCGTCCGTAGCGTTCTTCTGCGCACCCAGAGGTCATCACTGGTTCTGCTGACCAAGGCCTATAGATCGTGCAGCACTGCGGCTCTGCCAATTCTGGCAGGGGTTCTGCCGGCAGATTTAGCGTTGGTCAGAGCGGGCAGACGACAGGCCGAGGTGGAGGGCCAGCCAAGGGAGGTGTGGGGCCGTTTGCGTCGAAGTATCGGCGAGGACGTGCTCCGAATCTGGCAGGAGCGATGGGAGGGGGAGGAGAAGGGGCGTGATTTGTACCGGTTCTTCCCAGACGTGAGCGAGCGCATGAGGGCGCACTGGGTGGAACCGGATCACGCCACCTCCCAAATACTGACGGGGCATGGTTGTTTTAGGAAGCGGTTAAAAGACCTTAATTTAAGCGATGCGGCTGAGTGCGCCTGCGGAGAGCCGGAGACGCGTGATCACGTATTATGGGAGTGTTCAATGTATGACGCGGAGCGGGAGAAGTTGCTGGTAGGAATTAGGCGCCCGGGCGGGGAGGAGGGACCGATATTCCACGTAGATCTAGTTAGTACCGCGGCCAACTTCGGGCGTCTGAAACAGTTCGCTCGAAGTTGGCATCGAAGACGTCGTTTGGAGGAGGAGCGCACGAACTGGGATGGGGGGGAGACACAACTCGGTACGGAGCTGGGCAAGGACGGCCCGGCGATGAAGTCCGTTTCTGTGCTGTGGCATGCCCCAGAAGGGGGAGAGTGCTGGGACGGAGAGAGTATATAATTTGTAGAGAGTTGAGTCGCTTCGGTGGCGCATCTCTCAAAGTTTCGGTCCGTATAACCGTAAGGTTGGTAGGACCATGGGAGGTTGGAGGGTTGTCCCTATCTACTATCTAGCGAAACCACAGCCAAGGGAACGGGCTTGGGAGAATCAGCGGGGAAAGAAGACCCTGTTGAGCTTGACTCTAGTCTGGCATTGTAAGGAGACTATGAGAGGTGTAGCATAAGTGGGAGATCGTTCGCGGTCGTCGCTGAAAAACCACTACTTTCATTGTTTCATTACTTACTCGGTTGGGCGGAAGCGGTGCGCGGTCGATTATATCGGCGGGCGCACGGTGTTTCGTTCCAAGCGTGCAGAGTGGCGACGTGGCGGCAACGCTCGTCGCCGTACAACTCCCGCGTGATCCGGTTCGAGGACACTGCCAGGCGGGGAGTTTGACTGGGGCGGTACATCTGTCAAAGAATAACGCAGGTGTCCTAAGGCCAGCTCAGCGAGGACGGAAACCTCGCGTGGAGCAAAAGGGCAAAAGCTGGCTTGATCCAGATGTTCAGTACGCATAGGGACTGCGAAAGCACGGCCTATCGATCCTTTAGTACTAAAGAGTTTTTAGCAAGAGGTGCCAGAAAAGTTACCACAGGGATAACTGGCTTGTGGCAGCCAAGCGTTCATAGCGACGTTGCTTTTTGATCCTTCGATATCGGCTCTTCCTATCATTGCGAAGCAAAATTCGCCAAGCGTTGGATTGTTCACCCATCAAAAGGGAACGTGAGCTGGGTTTAGACCGTCGTGAGACAGGTTAGTTTTACCCTACTGATGGCTTGTCGTTGCGATAGTAATACTGCTCAGTACGAGAGGAACCGCAGTTTCGGACATTTGGTTCATGCACTCGGCCGAGCGGCCGGTGGTGCGAAGCTACCATCCGCGGGATTATGCCTGAACGCCTCTAAGGCCGAAGCCAGCCTAGCCGAATCCGGCAAGGATATGCTCACTGTGGAGCCCCGAGAGTCGGGAGGCTCTAAACAATGTGACTTTACTAGTTGCGCTTTACTTCGTAAGGTGTGACGTCGAAGCCCATTTGGACCGCAGAGATCGGTGCGTACGGTTTAACACGTGCACCACGGCTCTGAAGGTTCGGATTTAACTCAGTTCGATGTCGGGGCTCGGAATAGTCTGTAGACGACTTACGTTCCTGGCGGGGTGTTGTGCTCGGTAGAGCAGCGTCGTGCTGCGATCTGTTGAGACTCAGCCCTACGCCAGGTGATTCGTCCGAGGACGGATTACTATTTTTTTTATTTTTTGTAAACACCCTAGGAAAGAACGTATAAAAAAATGTTGTTTATTTCTGCATACTCTTTTCTTTTTCCATGTAAAATTTTTAGTTTAGGAACGCGTAAAATTGTGTTAATCGCCATGTTAAACTTGCCATTTTCCTCCCTTCTTTCCCTCTCCCGTCTCCCTTATTTTCGTTATTTTTTTTGTCCACCGTAACTCATAAAAACAAGTACACTATGAATGATCGAAACGCAAAAATGTATTGAGCTGGCGGCTGGCCGAGGCACACGACCCGTGTCTTCTTCTTCTTTTTATATTTTATTAATCTGAAAAGAAACCAGTTAGTTTTGCATATTAATCATTAAGAAGAGGTGGAAGTACCAAATAATCATTATAGTTGTCATCTCAAATCAAATCAAATTAATTTATTGCATGAAATACATGTTTAAAAAGTTGATAAAAAGCAATGGAATGACACAGTGTATTCTGCCCTATTGGGCGTGCAATGTTTTAAAATTTACAATGTAACTAATACATAAAAATTCACATAAAAATAAAAATTCCACAAATAATAATAATACAATCATTGAGAAAAAAAAATGTCTATGTTATTATACCTACCTACAATTTATCAGTCAAAAATTCATTAAAGGAGTAATAGCATTTATTTGTCAATAGTTCAGTCACTTTCCTCCGAAACAACGTACAAGGTAATTGTCGTATGGACTCTGGCAGTTTATTAAATGTGAAAGGTGCTGAGCAGAATATACTTTTACGCATTAATGTTGTTTTGGAGTTGTGAGTTGTTCAAACAAATCTGGGTTATTTTTAACAAACATAACCGTTTCAAATATATATAGCGCAGGAATCGTCAAAATATTATGCTGAGAGAAAAATGGTTTACAAGAGTCCGTTATCTCGATCGTAACCAATAAAAATAAAGTACACTATGAATGATCAAAACACAAAAATGTATAGAGATGTATACCAAAATGTATACCAAATGATCATTATAATTGTCATCTCGATCGTAACTAACAAAAACAAGTACACTATGAATGATCAAAACACAAAAATGTATTGAGCTGGCCGCTGGCCGAGGCACACGACCCATGTCTTCTTCTTTTTATATTTTGGGCGAAATTTATTTTTAAATCACATTATTTCTTACTTTTTTTGTGTAAGAGACAGTGAAAAGAAGAAAGCCTATTTTTATTAAATTTACTTCATATTTAAATGTTTTGGCGCGCTTGGAAATATTACCTTTCCAAGAATTAGTATAAACCGCTGTTTCTGACAGTTTCAGGTTATTTTTTACTGGAAAAACTTAAAAGTGTGAATTCATTTATTCTTATTTGTCAAAAAAATTAAGTAAAATTCTATTTATTTTTTAAGCATCATTGACTGCAAGAAAATCCTGTTAGCGCAACATGCTAACAGGACCCGCGTTACAAAAGATGTTAAAGTTTGTGTTTATGTTTTGAAACTTTGTAAAAGTAAGAAGATATCAAGAGCAAACTTAAATCAATCGTTTTTAATAGTGTAATAAACGTTATTGTGTGATTTATTATATATTTTATTGTTCTGACATGCATATAATATTTTTTGATGAAACATATTTTATATATTAATGTGTGTATATATCGCTTTCAACAGAAAGAGACTGTTTCGCAGATATATCCACTAGGTAATGTCTCTTCAACCCTCAAAATTACCAGCAGAACCATGCCCTAAAACTGGTACTGTCCGTACCGCTGTTTTTCGCTTTATTCTTTATTGCCCCTTTATTATTTATTGTACAGACATATAATACAGACAAAAAACTTACATATAGGACGTGCTCGTACAACTGCTCTGCAAAATCCGACAAAATATCGCTATGTGGGGGTGTGTCAGAGCGATATGGATGAAGATGGAGAAATTAGAGTACAATTTCTGATGACGATTGATGGACCTGCAATTTGAAGATATTATCGCGAAGTTGGAAGCGCCAGAGAAAAAGGCTGATAGAAATAATTTGTTCATAAAATTTTAGACGAATATTCACGTATTTAAGGAGAAATAATAACAAAAGTGACAGAGAAGGGTAACTGATTAGTCATTAAAATTGTTTGATCTCTTATTTTGTTCCTATATAAGATTTTACTGATTTTTATATTCACTTAAATGAGATGGGTTGCACCCGCGATTGCTTCAAAAGTGAATAATTCAGTGTTTATTTTTGTTTTCCATCAAACTATTTTGTTTTTATAATTGATTACTTTAACGCCTTACGAAATAACAAGGTATAACAACGCAAAAATGTATTGAGCTGGCGGCTGGCCGAGGCACACGACCCATGTCTTTTTTTTATATCTGTTTTTTTGTCTAGTTAATTAATATTAATCATTAAGAAGAGGTGGAAGTACCAAATATTAATTATAAATATCGTCACGATCGTTTAATTTCATGACTATTTTGTTATTATGTTTGTTTAAGTCGTGTTAAGCAGACATTTATTATAATATTTGTCTTATTTTTTTTCCCATTTGTTTCAGGTACGTTTCGCTCATTTTACATTCTACCTATCCATCCATCCATCCAGAGGGCAATTCCAAGTGGGGTAGGTTTATTTTTTATTTTGTTTTATAGAACGACAAATCCTTATTTACCTTATTTAGCTGTGTCAAATTGGCGGCTGCGGCGGCGGCGGCGGCGGCGGCTGCTGCTCAAATATTCATGTTTCAAACTTCAGAGAACATAAACGATGTTCTCTGAGAAAATAAACCTTTCTATTATACATCCCATTTCGGCCATACAATAGTAATTAACAATTAACCATTTATCAAGTTGCTTTATAAATATTTATTTTCAATTGCAAATGCAGTTATTCACTTGAGGGATACGAATGTTATTATTGTATTTGATCTACAACACGCTTATTTATATATTGGCTTCACTTGTAACAAACTAAATAACAAATAAACTACGAATTGTCGAGATGAAAGAGAATAAAAATGGCGTCTTGATTTATGAAACCAACCGTAAGGTGCTGCAGCCTATAGTAGGGCCGCCGAACTAAAAAAAAAATGTATATAGAGGATCCGTAAAAATAGCGCTGTACCTCTACCTGAGATTTTTTTTTTTTCTAATAATGCAATGCAACCCTGGAGTGGTGGCTGGTGACGTGCGCGCGTTTTTTCTTTTTTTCTTTCTTCTATTGTCTATTGCTGACGCGTGAGACGCGAGATTAATATTTGTTATGTCCAGGGCGCAGGTGTGTGGGCATTATTTAATAGCAATCGACCCTAATTCCAATCTGTTGCATTGTCACGTAATGTATTTGATTGCATTTTTTTTTTTTGCTTTCGCGCGCGGCCTCCGCCACCAGGCACACGTCCTTTAACCCTTCACCGGGGAAGGTGCAAATATGTTGGTCGGTTTTTAGTCACTTTTTTTTTTTTTTTTTTTTTTTTTCTTTTTTTATATTATTCTATAGGCCCCGTAGCTCTATTTTAAAACGAAAAGCTCTAGAAAAATGGCCGCAGTCGATCTGTTAATCGCCAACCGGCGAAAAGCAAGATCAAGCCAAATCGAAGGCGATGGCTTGTGTAGAGCAAGCGAAACAACGAACAAGTCGTCGTTTCTATATTTAAAAGCCGCCCCCCTAGACAATGTGTTAAAGTCTCTCGGTTTTAACGGTTCAGAAACTCGCACACACCACACAACGGCATCGAGCTACGCGGCATGCGGACAAGTGAGAAGTCAGGGTTGTGTCGTGTTATACAAAATGTCAGTGTATAGTGTTGTATATTAATGTTATGTCATTTATTTTTAATATAATATGTATTGTGTATTTTATATATTCATTCATATTATAGTGCTGTGTTTTACATGAAAAATCCATACGTGTTTCGGTCTTGAGCCTTGGAGAGGAACATTTGGATATATTATTATTCGATTCTTTTTTATATTATACATCTCTCATGCGTGTGAGAGAGGGATCAGTTTACCGACTCTGTTTAGTTGACAGCGCAGTGAGGCAGGTGGTATCATCATCATCATCATCATTACCTATTATGTGTGGTGGCGGTGGTCTGCCTAACAACCCTTGCGCGCAAACAACAAAAGCAGCCAGGAGTTTCCGTCTCTCCGCACTCCGGGCGTGCTCGACTATCGACTGTGACGCACACGGAATATGATTTTAAATTAATAATGGACACGACTTGACGGAAATTTCAATGTAAGGCTGTACATTAAAAGCCTAGACTTAAAAAAAAAAAAAAAAAATTTGCTCACTCACTTCAGAAAGACAACCCACCGCGCGGCCCCGCTTTAAAAAGCCGAGTCACAGGTGGGTCAATGTTAGACTGTAACGAGTTAGCTCCCTGGTTGATCCTGCCAGTAGTTATATGCTTGTCTCAAAGATTAAGCCATGCATGTCTCAGTGCAAGCCGTATTAAGGCGATACCGCGAATGGCTCAATATATCAGTTTTGGTTCCTTAGATCTTACTCAGTTACTTGGATAACTGTGGTAATTCTAGAGCTAATACATGCAATCAGAACTCTGACCAGTGATGGGATGAGTGCTTTTATTAGATCAAAACCAATCGACGGAGGGCCTCGCGTCCGAAGTCGTTAATTTTGATGAATCTGGATAACTTTTGCCGATCGCATGGTCCAGTACCGGCGACGCATCTTTCAAATGTCTGCCTTATCAACTTTCGATGGTAGTTTCTGCGACTACCATGGTTGTCACGGGTAACGGGGAATCAGGGTTCGATTCCGGAGAGGGAGCCTGAGAAACGGCTACCACATCCAAGGAAGGCAGCAGGCGCGCAAATTACCCACTCCCGGCACGGGGAGGTAGTGACGAAAAATAACGATACGGGACTCTTACGAGGCCTCGTAATCGGAATGAGTACACTTTAAATATTTTAACGAGGAACAATTGGAGGGCAAGTCTGGTGCCAGCAGCCGCGGTAATTCCAGCTCCAATAGCGTATACTAAAATTGTTGCGGTTAAAAAGCTCGTAGTTGCATTTGTGCGCCGCGCTGTCGGTGCACCGCATCCGCGGTGATACTGACACGTTTGCGGAGCATATCGTCGGTGAGCCGGCGGTAACACGCCGGTTCAATATCAAAATCCTATCGCGGTGCTCTTTATTGAGTGTCGAGATGGGCCGACAATTTTACTTTGAACAAATTAGAGTGCTCAAAGCGGGCTCAAAATGCTGCTTGAATATTTCGTGCATGGAATAATAGAATATGATCTCGGTTCTATTTTGTTGGTTTTCAGAACTCCGAGGTAATGATTAATAGGGATAACTGGGGGCATTCGTATTGCGACGTTAGAGGTGAAATTCTTGGATCGTCGCAAGACGAACATCAGCGAAAGCATTTGCCAAAGGTGTTTTCATCAATCAAGAACGAAAGTTAGAGGTTCGAAGGCGATTAGATACCGCCCTAGTTCTAACCGTAAATATGTCATCTAGCGATCCGCCGACGTTACTACAATGGCTCGGCGGGCAGCTTCCGGGAAACCAAAGATTTTGGACTCCGGGGGGAGTATGGTTGCAAAGCTGAAACTTAAAGGAATTGACGGAAGGGCACCACCAGGAGTGGAGCCTGCGGCTTAATTTGACTCAACACGGGAAATCTCACCAGGCCCGGACACCGGAAGGATTGACAGATTAACAGCTCTTTCTTGATTCGGTGGGTGGTGGTGCATGGCCGTTCTTAGTTGGTGGAGCGATTTGTCTGGTTAATTCCGGTAACGAACGAGACTCTAGCCTGCTAAATAGGCGTCGTCATTTCGGTGTGCATGGCTTCGGTCAAGCAACTCACTGGCGACGTATTAAAATTCTTCTTAGAGGGACCGGCGGTTTCGAGCCGCACGAGATTGAGCAATAACAGGTCTGTGATGCCCTTAGATGTCCTGGGCCGCACGCGCGCTACACTGAAGGAATCAACATGTTCTCCCTGGCCTAAAGGCCCGGGCAACCCGTTGAAACTCCTTCGTGCTGGGGATTGGGGTTTGCAATTATCCCCCATAAACGAGGAATTCCTAGTAAGCGCGAGTCATAAGCTCGCGTTGATTACGTCCCTGCCCTTTGTACACACCGCCCGTCGCTACTACCGATTGAATGATTTAGTGAGGTCTTCGGACCGACACGCGGTGGCTTCACGGCCGTTGGCGTCGTTGGGAAGTTGACCAAACTTGATCATTTAGAGGAAGTAAAAGTCGTAACAAGGTTTCCGTAGGGGAACCTGCGGAAGGATCATTAACGTTTGCTTGTGTTTGTATTATATGTGTGTTGTAACAACAACAACAACAACATGTTTACATTCATAATCATTCAGCAATCCATCCAAAGATACTACTACTACTGCGTGTTCACTTAAACACGGACACAGTCAGTCACACCCGAAACGAGAGTGTGTGGGAGGTTGAGGAGGTGGTGGCTCGGTGAACAACACAACGAGTCTCTCTTCGCCGCTCGCCGCTTTCGCGTCACGCTCGCCTTCGATTATGACGGGTGAGAAATCCGCACCCCGAATCGAAGGAGGAGATATATGCGCGTGCTCGTTAACTAAACAAAAAAAAACACGGTTTAGAGTGAGGTTGTGGGTTCTCTATTCAATTAGGCTCGCTCTCGTTCTAAGTTTTTATATATATATATTTTTTATATTTATCCAACTTTATATATAAATCAAACTATTACCCTGGACGGTGGATCACTTGGCTCGCGGGTCGATGAAGAACGCAGTTAACTGCGCGTCATAGTGTGAACTGCAGGACACATTTGAACATCGACATTTCGAACGCACATTGCGGTCCGTGGATACACATCCAGGACCACTCCTGTCTGAGGGCCGGCTGCATAAATACAAAACCACATTGCGCAATAATAATAATAATTATTATTGTTGTGCAATTGACGGTTCCCGCTGAGATGGTCGCTGCTAACAACGGCCCCCTCTCTACGTGTCCGTTTAAAAATTTGTTTTCATAACAATATTATACGTTGAAGATTTAACGTGTGTGCAAAACGCGCACACACCGAAAATTGACAACACACGATGTGTGATATTATATTACGTGTTGCGTTGTTGTTTGTTCGATCGGTAGGTGTGTGTGTGTGTTTGTGTGTCTGCGCTTCTACGTGTACAGTAGGCGGACTCGACGTCCGAAGGGCGTGTCGGCGACGTGTTGTCTCTCTCCCAACATATAGGGAGGGATTCGCGCTTAGTCGTAGCGTCGTAACGGATATCGTGTCTGCCTCCCATTTTTATACGTTGGCCTCAGATCAGGGAGGGAGGATTACCCGCCGAATTTAAGCATATTAGTAAGCGGAGGAAAAGAAACTAACTAGGATTTCCTTAGTAGCGGCGAGCGAACAGGAACAAGCCCAGCACTGAATCCCGCCGTTGTAACGGCGGCGGGAGATGTGGTGTTCGGGAGGTTCCGCTTTCTTGTCGTCGTCCACTCCTGTCCAAGTTCGTCTTGAACGGGGCCCATTTCCCATAGAGGGTGCCAGGCCCGTAGCGACGGAGGACGGCGGCGAGAGGGACTCTCCTCAGAGTCGGGTTGCTTGAGAGTGCAGCCCTAAGTGGGTGGTAAACTCCATCTAAGGCTAAATATTACCGCGAGACCGATAGCGAACAAGTACCGTGAGGGAAAGTTGAAAAGAACTTTGAAGAGAGAGTTCAACAGTACGTGAAACCGCTCAGGGGTAAACCTGCGAAACTCGAATGAACGAACGGGGAGATTCATCGTTATTCCGCGGCGTGGTGGCTCACTCTCGATATCTACGGTCTCGGCCGTGCGGTACGGGGTGTTCCGTTCGACGTTCGTGGACGGCGTGCACTTCTCCCTTAGTAATACATCGCGACCCGTTCGATGTCGGTCTAAGCGCCGTTCGGGAGTCACTCTTGCAACCTTCGGGTTGCAGGGGTGACCGTGACGGTTGCCGACCGGCTGTCGGACGGTATTTTAACGGATCGCGTACGCGTTTATGCGCGTCCGGCCCGACGCAAGGCTACGTCGTTCACCCCCGTCCTGCCCGAGTGCGGGCGGGGGTGCGGCGCGCCTGTCGTCGCAGCCGTGCTGTCTCGGACTGTACGCGTCCCGTGTCTGCGATGATTCAGTTTCGGGCACTCGCAGGACCCGTCTTGAAACACGGACCAAGGAGTCTAGCATGTGTGCGAGTCATTGAGTAGAATGTCTAAACTGAAAGGCGCAACGAAAGTGAAGGTGGACGCTCGCCGTCCGCTCAGGGAGGATGGTGCGCCGATCTCGGTCGGCCTCTCGCACTCCCGAGGCGTCTCGTTTCCAATCCGAGATTGTAGGCGCGCTCTGAGCACAGATGCTGGGACCCGAAAGATGGTGAACTATGCCTGGTCAGGTCGAAGTCAGGGGAAACCCTGATGGAGGACCGTAGCGATTCTGACGTGCAAATCGATCGTCGGAACTGGGTATAGGGGCGAAAGACTAATCGAACCATCTAGTAGCTGGTTCCGTCCGAAGTTTCCCTCAGGATAGCTGGCGTCGATTTGAACAGTCTCATCCGGTAAAGCGAATGATTAGAGGCATTGGGGTCGAAACGACTTCAACCTATTCTCAAACTTTAAATGGGTGAGAACTCCGGCTTACTCGAATGATGAAGCCGGAGATCTGATGACGGTGCCAAGTGGGCCAATTTTGGTAAGCAGAACTGGCGCTGTGGGATGAACCAAACGTAGTGTTAAGGCGCCCAAAAAACGCTCATGGGACACCATGAAAGGCGTTGGTCGCTCATGACAGCAGGACGGTGGCCATGGAAGTCGGAATCCGCTAAGGAGTGTGCAACGACTCACCTGCCGAAGCAACCAGCCCTGAAAATGGATGGCGCTGAAGCGTTTTGCCTATACACTACCGTTACCGGCATGTGCGTTGTTTTCATTAACAACATTAAGCCGTAACGAGTAGGACGTGCGCGGCGGTGAGCGCAGAAGGGTCTGGGCGTGAGCCCGCCTGGAGCCGCCGTCGGTGCAGATCTTGGTGGTAGTAGCAAATACTCCAGCGAGGCCCTGGAGGACTGACGTGGAGAAGGGTTTCGCGTGAACAGTAGTTGCTCGCGAGTCAGTCGATCCTAAGCTCAAGGAGAAATCTTATGTCGATGCGGCGTGTTTATCTGATAAATAACGCCCTTTGAGCGAAAGGGAATCCGGTTCCTATTCCGGAACCCGGCAGCGGAACCGTTTCAATAATCGTTCACTCGTTTCAACGCGAGAGTTCGACGGGGTAACCCAAAGTGGCCTGAAGACGCCGCCGAGAGGTTCGGGAAGAGTTTTCTTTTCTGCCTGAGCGTTCGAGTTCCATGGAATCCTATAGAAGGGAGATATGGTTCGGAACGCGAAGAGCACCGCATTTGCGGCGGTGTCCGGATACTCTCTGCGGACCTTGAAAATTCAGGTGAGGGATGTACGTGGAGATGTCGCGCCGGTTCGTACCCATATCCGCAGCAGGTCTCCAAGGTGAAGAGCCTCTAGTCGATAGAATAATGTAGGTAAGGGAAGTCGGCAAATTGGATCCGTAACTTCGGAATAAGGATTGGCTCTGAGGACCGGGGTGTGTCGGGTTTGGGAGGGAAGCGGATGCGGCCGGTGCCGGGCCTGGTCGATGCCTCCTCTCGGGGGGGCTGAATCCGGACTCGTGCTCCGGCCTTCCGCGGATCTCCCTAGCCATGGGGCCGTAACGGTTTCGGCCGGTGCGTGCCTTTACGATCGCCGTTCAACGGTCAACTCAGAACTGGCACGGACAAGGGGAATCCGACTGTCTAATTAAAACAAAGCATTGCGATGGCCCTCGCGGGTGTTGACGCAATGTGATTTCTGCCCAGTGCTCTGAATGTCAACGTGAAGAAATTCAAGCAAGCGCGGGTAAACGGCGGGAGTAACTATGACTCTCTTTGTGCTAGCTAACTTACCAAAGGACGTCGGTTATAGGCTGGAAGGAGATAGAATCTCGGCACTGGCCTATGCTGATGACCTTGCCAAAGCCATGCAAAAATCGCGGGACAAGGTGACCTCTCAAAACCTCAAGTCGTTGTTGCGGTTTGAGTGGTGCTCTCGTGATGTTCTCGAGAGCTCTTTTTACGTCTTGTTCGATCATCACAGTTCCTGCAGCCTTGAAATCAATCCCGCCACCGTTCCACACAAGAGACTTGCTTCAACCACCGCCTCCCGATCTTAAAAGAACGTTCGGCTAGGTAATGCACTTTCTTGCGTTTTCCGTCCGGCACCATCGAAAGGACAGAGCTTTTCGACTGATTTACTTGGAGACCCACCATCATTCCGAAATCACTAACCGCGTCAATGGAGCACTGCAAACCCACCTTCGAGCCTGCAAGCAGCGGCGGTGGTTGTGGTGGTGGCAGTAGTACCGGCCCGTTTATTCCTCGCCTCTCTTTTGAAGACGGGACAGCTCTTGTTGTTGGCCGTGTGTGCTCCCTCGCAGTTCGCACACGTTAGGGGCATCTCCAGGGGGCGGGGGCAATCTCCTGCTAAGTGTGGTCCACCACAACGGACGCAGGCTAGGGGGCGATGGCAGTTGTGGCTGCTGTGTCGGAAGGCCTGGCAACGATGGCACTGAGCTGGGCTCTTCTTCCCCCTCCAGCTCTCGACGACCACACCGGGCATGCATAGAAGCTCCGTTATGCATGTAGATCACATTTGCAAAAGATTAAATAGTTTCGTATACCCACTAAGACGTATCGCTCAGACGGTATCGAAAGAGTCTGCTATTACAGCTTACTACGGTTATGTCAACTCTCTTCTCTGCTATGAAATACTGATTTGGGGTAGATGCGTTAACATAGAACAGGTTTTCAAAATGCAAAAGCGTTGTTTGCGATCTATTTTTGGGTTAAAAATGACAGACTCGTGCAGGCCTTACTTTAGGCAATTTAAGATATTAACATTGACTAGCATATACATACTAGATATAAGCGTATTTGTATTTAAGAATAAAAGCATTTTTCAATTAGCAAATCCAATGAGTAATTATAGCACCCGATCAAGATATAAAAATAAATTATTTAGACCACAAACGAGATTGACATTATCTTTCAATAACAGCTTTATGATGGCAATTAAAATTTATAATAAAATTCCAGACACTTTTAAAGAAATGACATTATTAACTAGATTTAAACTTAATTTGACAAAATGGCTGATTGACAAATGTTTTTATAGTATAAACGAATTCTTCGAATATAAATTATAACTGACTTTATTTTTGATGTTGCATGATTAGGTAAATTTTGACATGTTTTTCTATTATTATTAATTCTTTTTGATTTGTGACATTTGCACGGAATGAACATTAATTTTAATTCAATATTATATTCATACGCCTGTAAAGGCAGGTTTTGGTAGTACCTACTATAATAATTTTAAGATCTATATGTAACCTAAAATTTTATGAATAAATTATGATTATGATTATGATTATGATTATGCTGTAGATGTCTGCGGTGGTTGTTGTGCGTTTAAGCATAACAAAGAAAATGCATCCGGGCGGCCCTTCGAGGCACGGATGCTGCGGACGGTCTCAGGTTCGAATCCGTGCCGGCGAAGGTCTTCCTCGATATCTGCGGGAGGGGGTGTCGGCTGGTAGTCCTCTGATCGTCACCTTGAGGCTACGCTCCTCTGGTAGTGAGTATGAGAACCACATCACCTTCTTAGATTTTTCTAGGTTGTTGAGGTACTCTTGGATGGTGCGGTATTCTGTGTCGGATTCGGGCGAAAATCGGACGCCTTTCCCAAATGGGCGAGCGTTTGGGGGGTGTCCCAGGCGTCCTTTAAGTTCCCTAAAATGCTTCGCCCAATTTGGGAAAACTTCCACTACCACAGGAGGATATCTATTTTTGGCACTTACCATGGGTGCCGTTTTGCTTGGTTCGGCCGTCGCGGCCGTCGTCGGCATCGTTTGGAGCGTCGCGGACGTAGATGGAGTCGGCGGCGGCGGCGGTGATCCTGGGCGTGCGGCAGCAATGGCGGCCGCGTAGGTCAAAGTCAAAGTCAAAGTCAAAATTCATTTATTCAATAAAATCACAAGGACCACTTTGAAACGTCGGTTTTTATCTAGGTGCCTGTTCCTCCGCGACCAAGCCAGGAAAGAAAGGCAAGAAAACAAGGCTGGTTATTCTTTTTAATGATCCTTTTACAAAACAATAGGTTCGAGTTGGAGCATTTTCAATCCCAAGAGTTTTTGTCATCTAATCAGATATTTTATAGTATGCCTTTTTATAAAGCTTTTGTTTAATTACGTTTTTAAATTTGTTAATTGATAATTTTTGTATATCTCTTGGGAGTTTGTTATAAAAGCGTACACCGTGCCCTTTAAACGATTTACCAACTTTATGGAGTCTACAAGTGGCAACAGCGAGTTTATCTTTATTTCTAGTATTAACATTGTGATTATCGCTTTTTTTCTTAAACAAATTAATATTTTTGTGAACATACATCAGATTTTCATAAATGTATTGACAATGGAATGTCATTATATTTATTTCTTTAAACTTTTCGCGAAGTGATTCTCTGGGGCCCATATTATAAATTGCTCGAACAGCCCTCTTCTGCAGCACAAAAATGGTATTGATATCAGCAGCACTCCCCCACAGCAGTATACCGTACGACATAATGCTGTGGAAGTAGCTGAAGTAAACTAGTCTAGCTGTGTCAACGTCTGTATAAAGACGGATCTTTTTGACTGCATATGCCGCAGAACTAAGTCTCTTCGATAACCCATCAATATGAGGACCCCATTGAAGCTTATTATCTAGGGTGATACCTAAGAATACGGTGGTGTCCACAAGAGCCAACTGTTCATCTTTGATTTTGATATTTGCTTTAACTTGTGTAACATTGGGTAGTATAAATCTAATACACTTTGTTTTATTTTCATTAAGTAGGAGATTGTTAACGTTGAACCATTTTACAACCTTAGAGATTGCATTGTTTACATTGTCAAAATTGGTTTGTCGTCGCTTTAATTTAAATAAAAGTGACGTGTCATCTGCAAACAATACAACCTCATGATCGTCCCTTACAAGGTGGGGTAGATCATTAATGTATACTAAGAACAAAAATGGTCCAAGAATTGATCCCTGCGGTACACCGATAGTAACCAGAGACCCCGGAGACCGTTTTCCATTCACGTCAACTCTTTGTACTCTGTCACTTAAATAGGAAGTGAGAAAGTCTAGAGCAACGCCCCTAATACCATAATGGTGTAGTTTCCTGATCAATGTGTCATGGTCTACGCAATCAAATGCCTTTGACAAATCACAAAAAACGCCTAAAGCGTCATGAGATTCCTCCCAGGCATCAAATATGTGCGATATTAACTCAATACCAGCATCAGTGGTTGAGCGACCCTTACTAAATCCGAATTGCTTATTATGCAGTAAATTATTTAATTTAAAATGTCTTTGCAATTGATTTAAAATTAGTTTTTCAAAAATTTTACTAAATGTAGGAAGTACTGATATAGGTCTAAAATTACTAGGGTCAGAACATGTACCCGATTTGAAAAGTGGAGTTATTTTACTGTGTTTCATTAAATCAGGGAACACACCACAGTCAATACACTCGTTGAATATTAAAGCTAGTTCGGGCGCAATAATGCCAATCAATGATTTCACAACGCAAACAGAGATGCCCCAGAGGTCCGTGGTTTTTTTAATATTTATGAGTTTGAAAGCTTTTATGATGTCATCACTATTTACATGATCAAATTTGAATTGTATTTTACATTCTGTTAAGTTTTCTTTTAACAATGACTCTGCTTCTATGGGAGAGGAGTTTAAGGATTTTGTGGTAGAGACTGGAATGTCGGTAAAAAAGTTTTCGAACGCTTTAGCTACATCACTATCCTGATTGACGGTGGCATTGTCAATTTTCAAATTAAACTTATTGTTCTTAGTTGTGACTCTTCCAGTCTCACTGTTGATTACTTTCCAAGTGGCTTTTACTTTATCTTGGCTATTTTTAATTTTTGAACTCAAATGACGAGCTTTTGCTTCACGACAAACATTTTTAAAAATTTTAGAATACTTTTTGACTTGTTCTTTAAACTCCTCATTAAAATTATATTGTTTTTCAGCATAAAGATCATACAATTTCTTCCTGCTTTTATGTATTCCCGCTGTTGCCCAGTCACTGAACTTTTTACCGTCAGAGACCATGATCGATTTCGATGTAAAAATTGAATTGAACACATCACTAAATTTCTTAAAAAATGTGTTGTATAAATTATTTGGATTAAAATTACCATACAAACATGGAAATACAGAAGTTAAATTCAATTTTAGTTTGTCCAATCGATCTTTGGTCATAGGTATACAAGTAATATTTATTTTTTCAAGTTTTTTTGTTTGAACCTCTATTTTAATTATTTGTCCAAGATGATCCGACTTAATATTACTAATTAAACTCTTATTTAAAATTTTAATGTTGGCAAAGATATTGTCTATACATGTGGCCGAAGTATCGGTTATTCGAGTAGGCTCCATAAATTGAGGTTTTAAATCAAATGATTGAAATAAACTAATTATTCTAGTATTTAAGGAGTTAATTTCTAGTAAATTAACATTAAAATCTCCGCACGTAATAATATATTTATTTGATTTAGATAATTTAAACAACATTTCTTCCATAACTTTTTCAAAAATGTCAAATGAGGCAGATGGTGGGCTGTAAACGCTTATAACTATGAATTGCTCCAACTCTATGCAAGCAACTTCAATGTGTCTTTCTACAGAGAGGTGGACTATATCTAAACGTTCTCTAAATTTTATCTGTTTATTAAGTAGGATTAATGAGCCACCACGTATAGCATGTAATCTGCAGAAAGAACTACCAACTTGGTGATTACTGAAACTGAACATGACCTCATGGCTTCGCAGCCAATGTTCTGTAATGCAAATAATGTCAATGTCATTTGAGTTCATGTACAGTTCTAGTTCTAATTCTTTACAACGAATTCCTTCAATATTTTGGTGCATCAAGTTGGTATATTTCACATTTTTATTATTTAACAACTGTTTGTTTTGTTTATTTAAAAAAAAAATATTATTTGACTTTTTAGTGCTAGAGATTTCCTCTATTGTCGTGTCTGGTAATTTAAATGACATGGAATAATTTCCAATGTCTGGTTTTCTGGTGGTGACGGTCGCAGCCTTTTTAGCAGAGGTGGCAATTCGCTGTGTGTCCATGGGCACCGAGGGGCGGGCGGGTTTCGGTTCGCGTTGCGGTAGCGGAGCGGGGGACGGAGTCTCGCCCTTTTCTGTTTTGGGCTCGTCGGCGGTCTCTCGCTTTCTGCGCGTACCTGCGAGTGGGGCATCCGGGATCGGCATAGTTTTGAACCCCTCCACATATGCCGTTTCTTCCGAGGTTAGGGTCGCGGGGTTAGACAGGAGTCTCTTATCCTCTTCGAGGGCATTCTTAAGTACACCAAGGTTCTTTTTTGGCAGCCATCGTGCCTCGATGAGTCGCTGGAGGATGATATACACTCGTGAACAAAAATATCGACTCAGGGCGCACGCTCGCGGTTAAAAAAACTCTAGCAAAAATTCTGAAGCTTACATTCTATTTCTGATTTTAACATCTCAAAGCTGTAAGTTTTAGCTTTAAAATGAGTGGTCTACGTTGTTATTTTTTTTTTTGGTAAATAATAAATATTGAATGTAAGGTTTTTGGCTGAAAATCAGTGTTTTTGCTTTTAAGCAAAAATTTTCACTGAGCCATGGCCTTTTTGTTGTACTGCAACACACACAAACATAAACTTACTGACAATAAAATGTATATTTGGTGTGTGTCTGTAGCAACGAATAAATGTTTTATCTATCTATGAAAAAAGGTGATAATTAACAGTAAAGAAAATACCAGCTTAAATTCGTCAAAATAAATAAATAAATAAATAAATAATGCTGGACAATCCACACAGCATCATCTAGCCCCAAGCTAAGCAGAGCTTGTGTTATGGGTACTAGATGACTGATATACTTAATACAATACATTGCATAGATAGATATTTTTTATTATACATAGAAAATACCCAGAACACCCGGAACAAATATTTGCAGATCGTACAAACATTTGTCCCAGGGCGGGAATCGAACCCGCAACCTCCTGTGTTGCAGGCGGACCTTCGCCCACCGCGCCACATCGGTCGTCATAAATATTAATTTAATTGAAATTAACTTATCAATATTTAGTGTTGCCCCCTCTGGCCTTAATAACTTCTTCAAATGCTTCTTCATGGATCGAATAAGTTTCTTTACTCGATCTTGTTCAATACCTATCCCATTCTTCAATGAGCGCCGCTTTGAGGTCCGATTTCGTGGCTGGTGCAGGATTTCTAGCCCGAACTTTTCTTTTAAGTTCATCCCACAAATGCTCGATAGGATTTAAGTCCGGGCTACGCGCTGGCCAGTCGATAGCGGCAATTTCGACCTCCTGTAAATACTGCCGCACGGAACCTGCAGTATGTGGACGGGTATTGTCGTGCATTATGATGAAGTTTTTGCCGATGAAACCGGCATAAGGAACGACGTGATCCCCTTAAATGTCTTCGATGTATCGGTTCGCCGTCAATCCTCCCACTCAACCGCCAGTTTCAATAAAAACCAAATCGGTTTTTGCCTCCGTTGAAATGCCCGCCCACACCATCCAGGAACCTCTTCCTAAAGCCACATTTTCTTTGATGCAGCACTGCGTGAATCTTTCTCCAGGTCTTCTGTAGACTGGTCCACTTCTATCGCTACCATGCAAGCACACTCTGCTTTCGTCTGAGAAGAGAACGGAGCTCCATTGTTCGTCAGTCCAATCAACGTGTCCTCTGGCAAATCGTAGGCGGGCTGCTCAGTGGGCTGGGGTTAATTTGGGGCCAGTAGCTGGCCTTTTTGGTTCAAAGCTAGCTGCCTTAAGTCGTCTTCTGACTGTCCAGCCACTACCTCACCAATACCTCGGAGCTGACAAAGGCAGAGTTGAAGAGAAGTGTGGACCCGAGGGCGTTGTCGGTTCAGATAGAGAGGGTCCGTAGTGTGGGTAATGCTGGCGTGCTAGTGCACACTGCCTCAGTAGCGGCTGCCGAGCGCCTCAAGAAGGCTGCCCCGGCATCACTTAGGGTTGTTGAGCTCAAGCGACGGCAGCCCCTCGTCGCTTTCAGGAATGTCGACGGGGACCCCTCTTTTGACGCCTTTGTGGAGGAATTGTGGGAGCTTAACTTCCCCACCGACTCGGTCTGGACCCTTGAAAAGGTGAAGGTGGATATTAGGGGCGCCTTCAAGCGGTCACGTAGGGGAAGCCCCCACAAGGAGACCACACTAGTCTGCGAGTGCAGCGCCCGGCTGCGCGAGGAACTCGTCACAAGGGGAACGGTGTTCATAGGATGGCAGCAGGTGGAGGTCTCTGACTTCGTAAGGGTTTTTTTTTTTTTTTTTTTAAGGGGGGAAATGCCACGCATCCCCCTTCCGCCACGGGGGTGGCGAAAGGGGGTATATGGGACTCTAACCCACTAAAACCCCCCTGGTTGACGTCGCCCGCCGTAGTGGGGCAAGATGGGGTCGCGTTAGCATTCACCATCTTACCCCGACGGGTGGCCCAGGAACCACCCGGGCCCCGGCCATGTGTGGGGCCGTGCAAGCCGGCGGAATCCCCCGATCTCCGCCAGTGACCCCACACTCGCGCCCTGAAAAGGGCGCCCCCTCCAACTTACGCTGTCCCTCACTCCAAGCCTGCCCGGTATGGGAAACCCTGCCGGTATAGCCTCGAAGATCATTGGAACGCGCAAGCCCTCATCCGCGCCCTGAAAAGGGCGCCCCCTCCAACTTACGCTGTCCCTCACTCCAAGCCTGACCGGTATGGGAAGCCCTGCCGGTATAGCCTCGAAGATCATTGGGACGCGCAAGACCTCATCCGCGCCCTGAAAAGGGCGCCCCCTCCAACTTACGCTGTCCCTCACTCCGAGCCTGACCGGTATGGGAAGCCCTGCCGGTATAGCCTCGAAGATCATTGAGACGCGCAAGCCATCATCCGCGCCCTGAAAAGGGCGCCCCCTCCAACTTACGCTGTCCCTCACTCCAAGCCTGACCGGTATGGGAAATCCTGCCGGTATAGCCTCGAAGATCATTGGGACGCGTAAGCCCTCATCCGCGCCCTGAGAAGGGCGCCCCCTCCAACTTACGCTGTCCCTCACTCCAAGCCTGACCGGTATGGGAAGCCCTGTTGGTATAGCCTCGAAGATCATTGGAACGCGCAAGCCGACCAGAACAGCAAAAGCCGCCCCGGCCTTCCCTCCACGGTGCGCCCTGAAAAGGGCACACTACGTCAAACGGGCCCATGAAGGGCCACGCCGACCCTACGTCCGCGCCCTTATAAGGGCGCCCCCTCCAACTTACGCTGTCCCTCACTCCAAGCCTGACCGGTATGGGTAGCCCTGCCGGTATAGCCTCGAAGATCATTGGGACGCGCAAGCCGACCAGAGCAGCAAAAGCCGCCCCGGCCCTCCCACGGTGCGCCCTGAAAAGGGCACACCCACCCCGCAAGACGGGACCACACCGGGCCCCGCCAAGCCCTCGTCCGCGCCCTTAAAAGGGCGCCCCTTTCCCACCGGAGCAGCATACACCGCCCCGGCCCTCCCATGGTGCTCCTCCACGAGCCCACCATGCTGCCCCATCCGCTGTGCCCCATGCGGCTCATAGGGACACGCGAAGAGGCCCCTCCGGTCGGTCCATTAGTTGCTCGACAATAAGATCCCACGTATGAGAAGTTATTGTCGGGCTTAAACGGGGCGCACCGTCCCATAGGCTTCTGTTCACCCCGGATCCGTCTGATCCATAAGCGACCAGAGCCCACAGGCACACGAGAAGGTTGACCGACATGGCACCCCTCGTAAGGGTAACCTGCTGCAACAAATGCCAAGCGTATGGGCACCTGGAGAAGTTCTGTAGGGCAAAGGAGGACACCTGTGGCCGCTGCGGGGAGACTGGGCATCGTGGGGAGAACTGCAGCGCCTCCAGCCTGTGCTGCGCGACGTGCAAGCGTTTCAAGCGCGACAGCACACACAGAACGGCGTCGCGTGGCTGCCCTGCTCGTATCTATGCAGAGGAACAGTTAATCCAGACGATCCAGTATGGATAACACGGCCTCAATTAGAATGGGTCAGATAAACCTAGGTGGTGCAGCCGCCGCCACGAAGGAGCTCCCTGCCATAGCGGACTCGCTAGGCCTGGATATTGTTCTGATTCAGGAACAATACGCCATGGCTGGGCTAACTGTCCAGCGCGGGGAATGCTCCAAGGCGGGCATTTACTTGCACAACCGCTCCAAGCCGTGTGCGGTTCTGCACCACCTACCTACGTACCACTTTCTGTGCTGCCACCTGGAGGACCTGGACTTGTACGTGATCTCCGCCTACTTCCAGTACAGCGACAACATCAACTCCCATCTGAGACAGTTGGAGAGGACGCTGGATGTCTTGTGGAACAGCTAAGCGGTTCTGGTCGGGGGTGACCTGAATACCCACTCCCCGCTATGGCATTCGGAACCCCGACATTATGTTAGGAGAGGCCATACCGTTACCGACCGCCGCTCTAAGGTTGAGGAACTCATCCATAGCCGCGGTTTAATGGTGCACAACACCAGTGGTCAACTGTACACCTTCAGCACAGCGAATGGTGAGTAGAATATTGATGTCACCCTCAGCACACGTGGAATTCGCATTCGGGACTGGAGGGTGCACGATGTATCATCAAGCGACCACCGCCTGATCTCATTTTCGGTTGGCCACCCCGCTGCTAGTACAGCGGTGCGGGTGCGGTGGTCAAGGTAGATCGCAGTGATTACGGTACACCTATTGTTCCCGTTATCAAACGCGATGGGTCAATTAGATTGTGCGGAGATTATAAAATTACTCTAAACAAGGTTTTAAAAGATTTTCACTATCCATTTCCGCGAATTGAGCAGTTGTTCGCAGCTTTAAGTAGAGGGGAGCAATATAGCAAAATAGACCTAAAACATGCGTATTTACAATGTATTTTAGAGGAAAGCTCGCAACCCCTTACAGCCATAACTACACATATAGGTACCTTTGTTTATAGACGAGCGCCTTTTGGGATAAAATGCCTGCCAGAAATGTTTCAAAAATTAATAGAAGAAACACTTAGCGGTCTTAATTGTGTGGCTTTCCAAGACGATATTTGTGTAACTGGTACTACTAAAGAAATTCACTTGGCAAATTTAAGGGCAGTGTTGTCTCGTCTTCAGGAGGCAGGACTAAGAGTTAAATTTGAAAAGTGTGAATTCTTCAAAGAAGTTTGTTATCTTGGTTATAGGATTAATAAACAAGGTTTGCATACCGATAGTAGTAAGGTTGATGCGATCGCGAAGGCACCGAATCCACAAGATGTTTCTCAACTAAGAGCAGCTTTAGGGCTTATTAATTACTACGCTCGGTTTATCCCCAGCATGAGTACATTATTACAGCCGCTTTATTCTCTGCTTAAAAAGGGAACTAGGTGGCAGTGGATGCGGGAGTGCGAAGACGCATTCCGCTCAGTGAAAGAGTTCCTGACGCGCGATCCCGCGCTGGCACACTACGACGCTTCGTTGCCGCTCGTGTTGGCAGTAGACAGTAGCGCGTATGGGCTGGGCGCGGTGCTGTCGCACGTCTACCCGGACGGCAGCGAGCGCGTCGCGCACGCTCTCCGACACCGAGCGCAGGTACAGGCAGGTGGACAAAGAAGCCCTTGCCATTGTGTACGGAGTCAGCCGCCATCACCAGTACGTCTATGGGCGACGTTTTATTCTAAAGACTGACCATATGGCGCTCAGCTACATTTTTGGGCCCAAAAAAGGAATACCGCAGACAGCTGCAAGCAGACTACAAAGGTATGCCGTAAAGTTGGCCGCTTACGACTTTGACATCAAGTGCGTGCCAACGGAACGAAACGGCAACGCAGACGCATTATCGCGTCTACCGCTGCATCAGCAGCACAAGAATAAATCGGAGCAGGATGATGCTGCATATTTGCATTTCGTGGAAGATAGTTTCCCGATCAGTCACAGAGACGTGGCTAAAGAGACTAAAAATGATTTAGTCCTACGAAAGATTTTTGGCTACTTAATGAGCGGTTGGCTACTTAATGAGAAGCCGTATTTTCACAGAAAGGACAGCTTATATATCGATCATGATTGCATAGTCTGGGGCTAAAGAGTCGTAGTTCCGGCATCATTGCGCGCGCAAATTCTTGACGAGATACATGGGGGGCACCCGGGCGTGGTGCGCATGAAGCAGGTCGCGCGGAACTACGTGTGGTGGCCGCTCCTCGACGCCGACATCGAGGCGCGCGCGCGTGCCTGCAGCGCCTGCGCCGCCGTGCGCGACGCCCGTGCCCTACGCGCCGCCGAAGGAGCCATGGTCGAGACTATAAGCTGATTTTCTACATTTTAACGGTAAGACATATTTCTTAGTGATTGACTCGCACACAAAGTGGATAGAGGTATTCAATATGCCCATCGGTACTACGGCAGTGAAGGTGAACAGCTGGTCACAGACGGCGGACCGCCATTCACTTCGCAAGAGTTTGAGAAGTTTCTCCAATGCAACGGTGTTAAGCATGTTTTGACAGCGCCGTATCACCCGGCCAGCAACGGAGCTGCAGTAAACGCAGTAAAGATTGTCAAAAAGGCAATTAAAAAGGCTTCGCTGGAAGGAGAGAACGTTGACTGTGCACTGAATAAGTTTCTCTTTCAGTACCGGAACACGGAACATGCCAGCACTAAGCGGTCACCGGCTGTGGCCATGTTTGGTCGCAGACTGCTTTCACGACTGGACATGTTGCGGCCGCACACCGCTGACTTTGTGGAGCTGCACAGCAGGCACAGGTCCGCAATGCAGGTGGCGTATACCGTGAAGTAAATGGAGGTGATGAGGTATTAGTAAAAGAGCTTCGTCCGAATAATACCATTAAATGGTATTATTCGGACGAACGATTATTATTATTATTATTATTATTACATAGATCAGATGATGCCTGTACGCAAAAGCAGTAGACTTTCATTAGCTAGGGCTATGAACGTTAACGGAAGTGAGATCGTCGGTGAATCTGAACAGCTTGTAGATCCAGAGCCTGCTGAGGCGGCATTCCACGACGCGGAGGCCTCTCCACGTCCCACATCTAAGCCTCCACTGCCATCTACTTCCCCTCCCCACAGACTAATGATGATGATGGCGCACTCACAGATGGAGTGTCAGCTGGTTATCTTCGTCCTCGTACCAACAGACCTAATTATAAACTGTAATCGCTTTCGTATAACTACCTACCAACCTAGGTACTTACGTAAAAAAGCTTACCATACGTATGGTAAGCTTTACTTCCGACAGACTTTCGGTATGCAAAACACTGTTAACTATTTATACCTACAATCTAAGTATAGAAACCGGTAATTTCTATTACTATCACTACTGTATTGGGTATATCTTTAAGTTATTTTTTTTTGTTGTGTGGGAGGACATGTAGCCTTTAAGATAAAGATGTTACCTATTCAGGATACTTACCTATTATTGTACCTAATCGATATGGTGTATGTAGCTTAGGTATAGATTAGTTTTAAGTAATATAAGCTCTTACAACACCCGATGTGTTTCTTCTTCGCAGAAAACGCAGCCGAGATCGCAGCTGAGTCGGGTTAAAAAGTCCGTACGCGAAAAACTGTTAGCTGAGCAATCGAAGCCAGTTCTGCAATCGAAGCCAGTCTGATAAGGGTGGGTCAGGTAGATAACCTGTCATATGGGTCAGTAACCCTTAATTAGCACTATTGTAAAGAAGCGTAAAAAAGGTGGTTACTGATCACGACATATTGTTGGGTTGTGTGTGAGTAAGAAACGTCACAATATTTTATATCATTTTAAAGCTAATACTAGCAGCTTTAAGATTTTATTAGGAAAAAATATTTTCGCGTTCAGTTTTTTTGCCAGTGACTTGCGACTGCAGGTGTGTCACGAGTGTATTATGTGCATACTTACTGATGCGTCTGAGCCGCGCGGTACCTTACTCATAGACGTAGCCCCTCCCGCTCCTCGGCAACGCCCGCTCTATAGAGCAGGGAACGTCGCGGCGGTTCGCGTGTTGCATTTTATACTCGTGATAATTTTGAAAGTAAATATCCGATTCGAATTAATTAAAAAGTATTTGACTGCTACATAAATACCCTTGATGAAAAAACTATTTATTTGAATAAGATTTAATACTACGATACGAATGTAACCAACTTTTGTTTCTACCGGCGATCTAATTAAGTTTTAGAACGCCTAAGCTGCTATTGTGACTTAACTATTAAAGTTAGGTATATGCCCTCGCGGATTTTTTTGTAAGTAATAACGAGTACTTTAATCATTTAGTACATATTTTTTATGTATCATCAATAGTTTTCTCAGCGCACGCCAAATAATTAATTTTATAGGCAAAATTTTGCTACTTTGGGTTACATTATTGTAATTTTCTTAAAGGTCTCTATTTTTTTTATAATAAATTAAAGCCTATGTTACTTCCTGATAATTTATCTTTCTATTAGTGAAAAATGGTTAAAATCGGTCCAGTAGTTTCGGAGCCTATTCGATACAAACAAAAAAATCTTTCCTCTTTATAATATTCGTATAATAGATGATCACGAGGCTTCTCTATACAACAATATCGGTTAACAATTGGTGAAGATATCAGTGTTGTGGTACACAGACGATAAAAATAATCAATCATTTGAATTGAGAAGTCGTTCCTCCTCCTTTTTTTGAAGTCGGTTAAAATCTAGAAAAATGATGGCACTGATATTTTGTAATTTTTACATATACCTAAAAAACGTTCACGATTTAAGTAGCTACACACAGCGTGCGCTATGCCAGCTTAAGATGAGCCATACGTTCAAAGGTTCCAGTACATTCCGGGTTTCAAGTTATTTGGATCTAATGCTGAGCCTTGTGATGTCTGTAATTTCTGATCTACAAAACCGATTACCTTGAAATTTCAAAATCACGGAACAATCTTTAAGGTACTACCTTTCTAACAAAAAAAGAATGAATGAAATGGACTACGCGTTAATGAATTACAACCAAGTACACATTTTAACTTTCATCCCCTCTCCTGAGGGAACCATGCTGAATTTCGGGAGTACCCTAGGTCCTACCCCGTAGTATGAAATCAAATCATGCCAAGTTTCATTTGAATTTATTTAATAGTTTCGGCGCTATGTGCTGTCCAGATTCACACAGACAGAAAGACAGCAGACAAAAAAAAAAACACACACACATTTTTGGCTTCAGTATCGATTATACACCGATATTTTTTGGTCAGTTTAAAGCCGGCGCCCACGTTTTTTATTACTTAAACGTGTTTGTATCGTTGGTTTAGTTTTCGAATTTAATTAGTATTTAATTCGAAAACTTACGAAACTGAATATCGAAAATAATTATCAAAAGTGAGCCACTTGGTAGGGCCGCAGAGCGCAACGACCTTGTAGACTGACGGCGCGGCGCCGGGGCGGAGCGGGCGCGGCGCGTAGCGCTACTCGCGGATGGTCAGTGACCTCTTGACCAAACAGCTGAGCGCGGAGCGCGGCTGCGATTGGTAATTTATCCTGCTACCTAGTTTCTACCTAGTCTACCTATTTTTCGAAATCAGTGAATCCAATGTTTCCTTCATACTTACCGTCAGAAAGTACTTACCTACCTATGCTATTTTTGTTAGATTTAAAAATCAAAAGCTATTTACAATAATTAAAATCATGTTGATTTTAATTTTTTTGAAATTTACTTACAGATTGTGTCCCTGTGCACATTCTAGTTAACCTGTACTTTAATACTTGTTCAAAATGACGACCACCTCTTTCAATGCACAACAGATTTTAGATAACGTGTCTCTATCACTTTTCAGTCCTCAAAAGCTTGTTCTATTTTGTTTTTTTTTTTACGATTACGTGCTTCCTCCGTATAAACGTTTCACTTCCGACCACAAAAAAAAGTTAAGTCCGGACTCCTGGCGGGCCAAGATTTTGCTACACTCAAATCATCACCAGCTGCAGCGTAGAGGAGCACCATGTGCAGGAACTCCAAGTTGCTGTAGGAATACCGCCTGTATTATAACGAGTCGTGCTCTCTGTTCTGCCGCCGGAAGAGACTACATTTTCTAGAGCTTTTAAATATAGAAACGACAACTTGGTATTTTCACTTGCTCTACCATAGCCTTCATTAATACATTATTTTGTCTTTCACTGCCGTTCAACTGCGGCCGAATCATCAACAACAAAAGAAGCGACACGTTACTACGCTTGTGTTATAACGATTCACACACATCGGCATCGTGCTATGCTGCTTGCGGCTTGCGTCACGCGCACGTAATCACAGTGAGATGCGCGCGCAAAGAAAATAAAGAGATGTGTTGTTTGTGTTGTTATACAAAACGTCAGTATACGAGTACGTCCGCGGCCCGTTCATGTGTTATTTTGTTACTCAGGGCCGGCCCGTTGCTAGGGCGAACTGACTGACGCCAAGGGTCAGGGGGCGCCGTAGGCGGCCCCGGACTCTTAGCGAAGGTGCTCGCGGCGCACTTAGCGCCAAAGGCGCCTCGGCTTCGGGTTCACTTCAGCTTACCTACTTGACGCGCCAGAAGCGGTAAACGCCTTCTTTTTTAACAAATGTATTGTCTCAGTGGTAAATAAAACAAACAGAAAATATATCTGAAATATATCTTTGTCCTTTCGATAGCTTATTTTAAGTCTCATAATATGTGGTAAAATAAGATATTATCTTATTACGGCGCCTGAATAATATAGAAAAATAACGGTTAAAACCAAATCGCTATTAGCGCTAGTAGCGCCCCCCGCTTTGAAATGTCCAGGGTTCTCGCCATTTTAGTTGATGAGTCTACTTTAACCATTTACGAAACGTCACAGTGCAATAAAATTTATGGAATATAACTTATTTTTATATAAATTTATAATGTTACTATTGACTGAACATTTTAATTTGGCGATATTAGTTTGCGTTTCATTCTTGAGAAATATCAGGCTTGGAGTGAGGGACAGCGTAAGTTGAAGGGGGCGCCCTTTTCAGGGCGCGGGTGTGGGGTTACTGGTGGAGATCGGGGGACTCTGCCGGCTTGCATGGCCCCACATATGGCCGGGGCCCGGATGGTTCCTGGGCCACCCGTCGGGGTAAGATGGTGAATGCTAACGCGACCCCATCTTGCCCCACTACGGCGGGGGACTGTTAACCGGGGGGTTTTAGTGGGTTAGAGTCCCACATACCCCCTTTCGCCATCCCCGTGGCGGAAGGTACCCCCTTAAAAAATAAAAGGTACGGTTAACACTCGAAACCATTTTGAAGTACCAAGATCTTAGACACATTTTTTATCGATATGCCAAATTAATTTAGTACCAAACTTGGTGTGGATATTTTAATAGTTGATATCTTTAATTTGAAGTTTCATTGGTTTCGATAAGTAATAAAAAATAGAGGATTTATGCATTTGTAATTTAATCCTTGCAAATTCAAAAATCGAATGTGAATTGACGTGTGACGTTGCTAAGTTATATTCTTCATAATACTTAGATGGCGGATCTCGTTTTCGTGTTTTCTCCTGACCCTTTGCCTTATGCATACACACTTGCAGCAAGTTCAGAAACTAAAACACTTGCAGCCAATTTGAAGAAGTTTGAGTTTTTGCTGTCGTTAGTCATTTTTTTCGACGATTTATTCCATACTAGCGTAGTACCCGGAAAAGTAAAAAGTAGCCTTTTATTCTGATATACCTATAGGTAAGCTATATTACTGTAAAGTTTCATCAAAATACGTTCAGTAGTTTTTGTGTGAAAGAGTAACAAACATCCTCACAAACTTTCGCGTTTATAATATTGGTAGGATTAATCTGGTTAGCAAAACAAAAATAATGACGAATAGCAAAGCAAATAATATTTATTTAAAGAATAGTCCCTTAGAATACGTGAACAGCTACATATACCTTGGCAAACAGATATCCTTTCACGACAGAAACACGGAAAAGGAAGTGGAAAGACGCATAACTATGAGTTGGAAGAAGTTTTGGAGTTTAAAAGAAATTGTGAAAGGCGACCTATCTCTCCATCTGAAAAAAACTGTGCTAGATACCTGTGTCCTACCGACTCTAACATATGGTTGCCAAACATGGAGCTACACAGCAAAAATAAAATCACAAATATCATCCTGCCAGAGGGCGATGGAAAGAAGCATTTTAAAAATCAGAAAGATACAAAAAATCAGAAGCGAGTTTATTAGGAAAAAAACAAAAGTAACAGATGCTCTCCAGCATGCGCTCAAGTTAAAATGGAAGTGGGCAGGCCACTTAGCCCGATACACCGAAAAAAGGTGGACTATCGAGGCGACTAGATGGACAGGACCTAGTGGCAAAAGAAAACCTGGTCGACCAAGAAAAAGATGGACAGATGACATTATAGAAACTGCTGGGAAAAACTGGATGCTCATAGCTAGAGACAGAGAGAAATGGAATCAACTGGAGGAGGCCTATACCCAAAGAGGGGTTCCTAATCAACATTAGTTGTATATATATAGCTTTTAATATGTAAATTTAGTTGGTAAGGAAATAAAAAAGGCTTTATTATTATTATTATTATTATAATCTGGTTAGCAAATCTATGCAATCAGAAAGCGTAGACCTGTCAGAAGCTACAAATTTGATGCACAAATGTTTTTTTTTTATTAAGTATAGAGACAACGGCCTGCCACAGGCTTTATTACAGCTAAAGAAGCTGATATTAAGCCGGCATTTTAAAAAATAAAAAATGTTTTCTTTAGAAAGTGAAGATGACACGCCAACGGATCCAAAGATATTTTTTAAAACCGACATTAATTATAATTATTTATCTCAAAATGAATGAACATTAACAGTCAGAGTAAAATGATCGATCTAATAAGTAATTCTTGTGATAAATAAAAGTTCCAAACTTGCAGAACGTGTTTTTTTTTAATTTAGGTGACGGTGTACGGGTCGTCAAAATTTGATTTCGCTCCAACCTAAATCTGGCCTCGGGCCGACACTGTTGTTACTCTCTTATTTTAATATAGTATGTTTTGTATGTTATATTCATTCATATTATTGTGCTGTATTTTTAAGATATATGGGATGTAATGAAACGACCGACTGCGCAGAACATTAGTTTATTACTGAAGGTGACCGCGCGAACGGCTCGCATATACATCATTCCTCCACACTTAGATTTTGAAACCTGGTAACAAAATACATAACTTTAGCTATCAATTTTAAAATTACATTCCTACAATAAAAATAGTAATATAGAACTTAACAATCTCTATACTAATATTATAAAGGGGAAATATTTTTTTGTTTGTATCGAATAGGGTCCGAAACTACTGGACCGATTTTAACCATTTTTTCACTAATAGAAAGCTAAATTATCAGGAAGTAACATAAGCTATAGTTTATTTTCAAAAAATTAGAGATCTTTAAGAAAATTATAATAATGTAACCCAAAGTAGCAAAATTTTGCCTATAAAATTCATTATTTGGCGAGCGCTGAGAAAACTATTGATGAATACTGTAGCCTAGTAGGTGCAGGGTTTCTCTTGTTGGAAGTAAAATCCACTTTTAAGCAAAATACGTTGGGATAATTTAAAAACTTAGGGACTAAAACAACAAAAATACACGACTTGCCATGTCAAAAGCAAGTCGGCAACTACCAAGATTTTTAAAAATATCATCTGTTCACGCGTCGCACCCGCGCTACTGCCGATTGCTCCGCCCACATAGCTAGCTCCTATTGGTCAATACCGACGGCGTGCGCGGACGAGACGCGACAACTTAAGTACTTTGTTACAGCGAAATATCTATTGAAACTAATTATTATAGGTAGGTAGGTTTTATGCTTACCTATTGTCGTGGTTAGTCGCGCTACATACTTAACAAATACATAAAAATTATGTTCTACATGATTAAAGTACTCATTATTCCCTACAAAAAGTCCTGGAGGGTATATGTATATCTAACTATCACACAGTTAAGTCACAATAGCAGCTTTCTGTTCTAAAATACAATTAGATCGCCGGTAGAAACAAAAGTTGGTGGTTACATGCGTATCGTAGTATTAATTCTTATTCAAATAAATAGTTTTATCATCAAGGGTTTGGTTATTTATGTAGCAGTAAAATACTTTTTAATTCATCCAAATCAAACATTTAATTTCGAAGTTATCACGAGTATAAAACCGAAACTTACGCGGGTGAAACCGTGAGGCGCAGCTAGTTTCTTCAAATCAAAATATTTTATTGCGAATATGGATATGTCAGATGTTAAATTTATAATAAAGTTTCACCATAAACAACATTCTAGCATATGCAAATATAGTCTTAAATCTAGTCATTAGTCAAGTAAACAAAAGAAATAAAAATAGACCTACGTGATTAAATTCAAATATATATGTCATACATCATTGAGTCATCTAAATAATCATTAACACTAGAGGTATAATACAATTTCTTATAATCTACTTTTGTTTTGACATGTCTCTGGCGTGAGAGAGAGTAGGTAGGTGACGGTGCTGGTGCTGGTGGCACTTCAATACTGCACGCAGTAGTTATTCGAGGTGGCTCACTCTCAAGCACGAGCGCTCCGTGCTGCGCCTGCTCCGTCGCATACTCAGTGAGATCCCTCTCTCACTCCCTTCGCCCTCACAATCACCTCACTCTTCCATATCACATTCCTCCTCACTTACCAATTGCAATGGTGCAATATCAGCTTCAGTTACAATGTGTTTCAACAGTCTATTTATTGGTACTGGTAACACTGAATTGTCTGACGGTAATCCAGTAATGTGGAAGTATCATTAAAAGTACCAGCAGGCGAGGGGAAGCTGGTGATGCGGATTCTTATTCCTATTTGAATCAGTAATTGAGGGCTGATTATTACCCGTATAGTTAAATACATCAAATCCTTCATAAAAAAAAAAATCTACGATTCCTAGCTGCCAAGAATCTTTCCGTGCGCGGTACCACCGAGCCCAAACGATGTCATCTGTCTTAAATTACCTTTTTCCGGGTACAGTTGGCGAATCCACTCGAGTTTCGCTAGATTTTACAATTAAATCGAGATGAGATCGTAAATTCATACCAAACATTAACTTAGCGGGCGTCTCACCGGTGGTACAATGCACGGTATTTCTATAATTAATTTAATAATTATCCTAATAATAGTTCATTAATTTGGTACAAAGGTGAAATATCTTTTAAAATACATTTTAACATCTTTTTACACGTTCTGACCGAATTTTCTACTGATTGGGTGGTATATAGGACTTGTTATATAATTTATACCATCAATGGAACAAAATGTTTTAAGTTCGTTCGAATTAATCTTGACATCATTGTCTGAAACTAGCACGTTTGGTATAGCAAAAGTTATTATTATTATTAATTCATATTAATTATTTATTTCAGATTATAACAAATCCATATAAAACATTTTTAAATATTAATATTAATTTGAATTTCTATATCAGCGCCTTAGTAGACGTTCCATTATGCAGTGTAGACATTCCATCCATTTACTGAAAGAATCTACTACCACGAGAATCTACCACTGGCAGCAGCGGGCCAGGGGGTGGTGGTCGCGCGGCGGCGCGGCTCGTACTCGTAATCGCCGTGAGCTCCCGAGACGAATCATCAAATACAAATTAATTATAAGCATTTTCAAATCAATTTTGCTATATAATTCCCCTCCTCCAATCTTAGCAAAAACCTCCTCTATCCATCCATCAATCCTTTCACGTTTTATATAGCTATAGGTAGTAAGTAGGATACCTACTTATGACTGCGCGTTTGATCTTTCATACACTGATCGCGAAAATATTGATAGGTTATAGTATTTATTGTTTTGATCGGACAGAGAATAGGTATCTACCTACTACAATTCTGTCGTCTGCTTTAAAGTTTATTTTTATCATGTTTTGAGTAAATCGAACCAAGGAAGGCAGGGAATGAAAATTAATAGGTAGGTACTAACCTTAAAACCTTAGTAATATTACATACTCCTAAGGCTCGTCTTCAGTTTGTATGTTATACAATTGACATAAAGTAAATAATGCTATGTACAATTTCGTTGCAAAAAGTCGCTTCCATTCAATTCCACGGCGTTGTAAATTGAGCGTTATGGGTAACTTTGAAAGTAATAAAAATACGTGTTTCATTATTTACGTTTAAGTTTATTTTCACCAACTTTTGAGTGAATCGAACCAGGGAATATTTTTTTCCATACGAATTTCGAATAGAAGAAGATTTTCCATAGACCTTTATTGCACAGCCCCAAGAGTTAGTTATGTAAAAATAAAAAACGAAGTATAAGTAGGTATATTTATTTCATTTCAAGCAATAGGTACATACATTAATAAATTTAGATAACGTTAACATGATGTTTTTATTTAAACCGCTTTTTGAGTGAATCGAACATAAAGGATAAAGGATTAAAATTTTTCATACAAAGCTTAGAGAACTCTATTGCACACCCCCTATACGTGTTTTGTTATTTGTTTTAAAGTCTATTTGTACCGAGTTTTGAACAAAACTAACCGAAGAAAAAATCCAAAGGAACTGTACAACCCTATTTAACCCCCTTAGGGGTTGATTTTCGAAAATTAGATTAACCTATGTGTTATTCAAGAACCTCAACTATCGACATTCCAAATTTCATCAAAACCGGTTAAGTAGTTACGGAGACACGTGGTACCAACCATTCACACGCACGCGCACGCGCACACGCACACGCACACGCACGCGCACACGCACACGCACACGCACACGCACACGCACACGCACACGCACACGCACACGCACACGCACACGCACACGCACACGCACACGCACGCGCACACGCACACGCACGCGCACACGCACACGCACGCGCACACGCACACGCACACGCACACGCACACGCACACGCACACGCACACGCACACGCACGCGCACACGCACACGCACACGCACACGCACACGCACGCGCACACACACACACACACACACACACACACACACGCAGACACACACACACACACACACACACACACACACATTCGCATTTATCATACAAGCTACCGCCCACGGCTTCGCCCGCGAGCAACCTATGTGTTACGCTACATTTTCTTTTCTTTTATCATGTTTATAGATTTACTTATTGACAATATACACAAATGTAATACAGCTTAGGATTTACAATAGGTAGGTAACGCATATAGATAGAGACAATATATATATTATTATGTACTCGTAGTAATAATTTGCATTTCATCGTCAGATTCTGCAATTTCTTAATAATTTCATCACATTTCTAAAATCTTCATTGCCTTCTAGCTCAATTTCATTATCTTCCCCTATCATTACTTTCCGTCAATTTATGATAGATAGATAAATCATTTATTTGCAACTACTTAAAGTATATATAACTAAGATGATTGGACTGCTGATGAGATAAGTAGCCACAAATTGGGATGGGACTCGGCATAAAGCGCCGCAGACCTGGTGAAGGTAAATAGCGTAGTTTATACTAACTAGCTTCTGCCCTCGGCTTCGCCCGCATGGTACCCGGATAAAAAGTAGCCTTTGTGTTATTCTGATGTATAAGCTATATTACTGTAAAGTTTCGTCAGTAGTTTTTGCGTGAAAGAGGAACAAACATCCTCACAAACTTTCACGTTTATAATATTAGTAGGATAGTGGAATGTATTGGAACTAAAATGAGGCTGCTCATGTAACATTACATCACATAAGTACAGGAAGTAAATTATTACGTTATAGTTTAAATAAATGAAAATGTATTTTTGGAATAAGTAGAGTATTTGAAGGAGTCGCGATATGACCCTTATCCTCGGTGGAACCGAAACATTTACTGCGTGTAGGTATCTACTGACAGGATATGGTACTGAATTAACTGCTTGCTTGTCCTCAGGTGAAAAGTTACGCCTTTGGGGAATCTCAGAAACACCAAAAACAAAACAACAATATATTGATTAACTTTTTATTTTCTGAAAAACAGTCTGTTTACTCTCACCAGTCGGGAGTAAGGTATATTTAACCCTAACATCTTAAATTTAAATCTTATACCCGGGATTATGCGGGATTGAACATTTTATTTTACTCAGAGGAACGTAAATAATGAAAACGCTAAGCAAATGTATCGCCATGATGAAAATATTTGTCGAATGTCAAAGTAAAACTCAGTACATTTTCTTAGCATTTAAATACCAAAATGCTATAAAATACGGCGCATTCAAATAACTTGGTCACTTTGGAGCGTGTTTTAATCAGATATCAAAATTATTTTTATAATATCTGTGACTGCTTACTTTTGGGTGGTACACGTCAGTTACCTATATATTTATTACAGTAGGTACCTATGTAGTTCATTGACTCTCGCTAGAGTCACGAAGCTTATGAATGAATCTTAGATCTAAGTAAGGTAAGTATAACTAGGTGTTAGATAGACTAGATCTGTATGAGCGGGCCCCAAAACATCTTGGAGACGCGCGTCTCGTCTTCAGTGAAGAAGAACTCCTTCCCGAGACGGACGAACTCCTTCAGCGATAACTTGCCGTCCTAGAAACAATACTCAGTTCATTAAAACCCGAATTTATAGTCAAATAGGGGCTCCCCTAGGGAACTATTCAGGCGCTATATGAAAATTCAAGCGCAAATTCAACCTTTATGCACCCAGCCATAAGGCGACTGCTGAATGATGGATTTTGGGGGACTGTTTAAATTCCGAATATGAATTCAGGCCTAAATCTTCATCATTTTTAACCTGAATGGCCATGCCTGGGAAAAAAAACATATTGTTTTGTTAACAGGCAATAGCCTGTTAATAAAACAATATGTTTTTTTTCTGTAAATTCATATAAGTGCTTGCTTGATTAGTGCAGTCGGGCATGCTATGTTGTATGGGAATGTGTTGTGTTGTGTTAGGTAGGTAGGTAGGTACAAGTAGTTAGGTACCGAGTTGGTGTCGATGACTGCGAAGGCGACGGCCGCGTGCTCGCCGCTCAGCCCAAGGCACTCGTAGAACAGCTTGAACTCGCGCACGCTGATGAAACCCGACCCGTCCGCGTCCACCGCCTGAATACAACACAAACACATTATTATATTACACACGACGACACGACACGACCGACGACACAACGACGACACGGTATGCGGCAAGAAAAACGAACAACCTCCTATACCTACGGGCTCCTGTTGTAGCAGATGTAGGTAATATACTTAACCAAGTATCGACGACCTCTGTGGTGCAGTGGGCGAAGGCCCGCCTGAGATGCAGAAGGTTGTGGGTTCGATTCCCGCCGCGAGATAAATATTTGTATGACCTGCAAATATTTGTCTCGAGTCTGGGTGTTTTCTATGTATAATATGCATGTAATATGATATAATACTTATATATGTATAAGTATTATATCATATTACACATGTAATATGATATAATACTTATATAAATTATAAGTTTACAAGTATTATATTATATCAATCATGAACTAAGCAGAGCTTGTATTATTAAAGCTCAGCTTAGTTTGGGGCTAGATGATGCTGTGTGAAAAGTGTCCAGCAATTTTTTTTGAATTGGTAAGTATATTATTAAGTATTTTAAGAATAAATTAAAACTTCGACTTCTCGTTATCTAAATTTATATTAAATTCAGCCCTTATATGTTCACCTTATATGTACCCTACCTTGAAGTATACGTACCCTTTCCATTAAAAAAAGGAATCATTAAAATCAGTTCACAATTGGCGAAGATATCGCGTAACACAGGTACGAGTATACACACAAATAGATATAGGGTTGGGTTTACAGGTCGGAATATAGGTAAGTAGGTACTTAGAGGTACCAACTACTCTACCTACTTTAGGGTACCTAGATAGAGTACCTAATTTAGTAATTTAATTGTCTTTGCTAGTGTATATACATACTTAACCTGAGATAAGATACACATATAAGTACAGACAAACAGAAACGCACACTTCAAACCCCATTTTGTTTCGATAGGTAACTAGATTGATCGCGAGATCTTAGTTCGTGGCGAACTAAGTTCTACCTACCTAGGTACTAGTTTAGTATGTGCTATAATACCTACTTAGTACATTATTGCAAAGGCCGCGAAATAAGTGGGTTATTGCCATTTCCGCCGATGCATAAATAGTGCTTTTCTCAAGAAAATGCAAGAAAATAAAAAGGTTTCTAAGTTTAGAATACCTATATACGAGTGCATATATGTATTATATTTTACTGCCGAAATGTAGTCGTCAGTAGTAAAGGAGTCCGCAATTCTGTATACCTACAGCCATTTGAACGCTATTTGTACCAAGCTCCATGAAGAGGCGCGGCGGCGCACTATGGGACGAAACGGTTCGTATCGTGTCGAAAATCTGTATCTTTCTTAGTTTTCGATATAACCAAATGAAATTTTGCACACATATTAACAGATATATAGGCTACAAAATTAACCATTTGGGATACATACATTTGTTTTGGTATACTTACAAAAAAATCATGAAAATTTAAATTCTTTATTTTTCATACAAACGTTGAATATTTTTACATCAAATACTTTTATTATCAAGTAAAATATAAAATTTTGTTAATTTTGTGGTGGTGTGCATGTGTGTATAGGCTAAGTTAGTGTAAGTTAGAGCCCATGTACGAGTAGGTACTTAAGTTAGTAAATAAAGAGGTGTCACCGTAATCGGACGTTTATCATTTTACTCGACTCTGCGTACCCCCCGCAACCCGCGACACGACATGGCGACCTTGCCATGCCCAGCGCGTGCGGCGTAAATGCGTGCTGGGATGGTTTGACGGAGAAATAATAAATAAAATCACGAAAATGTGTCGGGCTACTGTCGAGAAGGAGGAAATGTTCCAAAATGCAGCGGCAGGAAATGACGCTATTTTGAAAAATCTCGGTGGTCGAGTTGAAAATTTACATACGATGCTGATCGTTTTAATTGCGGTGATAAGCGCAATAGTTATTTTTTTCGCGTGGAAGGCGTACAGCAGCTGCCAACGCAAACTGGTCAAAAAGGAAATCGGGCAGCTTGCTTTGCGGCGTATCCGGTCATCCTTTGGCCGAGGGCGAGAAGGTGACGCAGAACATCAGTAAGTGCGAAAAGTGCGTAAACAAAGTGCGGGAAATATGTGTAAGATAAGGTGCGTTCAAGTGCGGACAGTGAAATGAATGACTATAAATGGAGAGACTATCTACTTTATATGAGAACCTTAAAAGTTTAAGTGAGAATATTAGAAAACTAGGTCCGAAAAGACGCGATGAAAAGTTAGGTCAACAAAAATTTAAGGAGGCAGATGATTTATATTATGAGTATAAGATATTGATTAGTGATGAAAAATTATGTGCTAAAGTTTTAGAATTAGATTTATCTGGATATACTTTAGATTTATTGTCAACCAAAATAGAAAATATATATAAAAAAATATTGGAATATAAAGTAGAAGAGGAAACTCCGGAAAAAAAACTACGTCAGACATAGAGGTAAAAGTTGCGAAAAATACGTCATACAAAATGGAAAGTTTTAACTTAAAAACGGCGAGTACTTTGGTTCCGTTTATGGACGGGAAGGAGGAGACGATAGAACGAATCATAGAAGGTATAGAGATGTACGAGAGCTGTTTAAATGATGAAGATAGTAAGAAATTGCTAATTTCATTTGTGTTAAAGACACGTCTATCAAAGACAGCAAAGCTTAAATTGAAAATTAAATATCAAACTGTGTCAGAGTTAGTAGAAGATATAAAGGCTTGTCTTCTCACAAAAAAATCAGCAAATTCTTTGTTGTCACAGATAAATAATCTATCACAAAATAATATGTCTATTACAGAATACGGTGAAAAGTTGGAGGAGTTGTTTATCGAGCTTACTATAGCACAGGCCGGCGGGAACAAAAATGCAACTGAAATATTAAGTCCAATTAATGAAAAGATTGTCATAAAAAGGTTTTCAGATGGCTTGAGAAACCGGCGGCTGGGTACGATTTTAGCAGCTCGAGACTACAGCGAGCTGAAGGACGCAGTGCGTGCAGCAGAGGACGAGGAGCTGGCACGCCCCGGATCATCGGGACAGGATGCGGTGTACTCCTATTCTAGAGGTAGGAATCCTAGGTACAACCGAGGTTACGGAAATCATTACCGTGGACCCACCGCGCCACAGCGTCATAAGTACCAACCAGCGTCGCGTGGCAACAACCGTGGCCGGTACCCGCAACAGCAGCGTGGGTACACAAGGTCATCGTATAGAGGAAATAGAGGCTACAATAGAGCTTATGGTGGTCAACGTGGTTTCAGAGGGGGCCAGCGAAATATGTATTTTGCATCATGTGACGAGCAGAAGGAGGAAAAAGAAGAAGAGGTAAATCTTGGTCAGTTTTTTCGAGTCTAATTATGTTTTGACATGCGAAAGCCTAGATTTCATTTATTTGTATTTCAGTAACAAAAAATTAAAATTCTTGATTGATACTGGTGCATCTATTTCTATAATAAGCACTCATTTGGTTCATAATAATATTAAAACGTATAATGATAAAACAATCATAAAAGGAATCGGCGGCAAAGTCCAGGCAAATAGCTTCGCATATATTCCATTGAAATCAGAGAACGGTGTAGAGTTCCGCCACAAGTTATATCTATTCGATACCGTTCCATGTGAAACTGATGGAATCATCGGTTTAGACTTTCTGAGAAATTATAATGCAAACATAGACCTGCCGACAGATATACTTACTTTGCGATTAAATAATAAAGAGTATAACATTGAAATACAAAAGCGTGAGAATGAACGAGCATATTCTGAAAGTTATTTAATTATTCCAGGTAGAAGTGAGTCAGTACATTATTTAGACATAAATAAGAATATTTATAAGGACTGCGTATTATATACAATGCAATTAGATGAACATTTATTTTTGGCGGGTAGTATCGGTAAGCCAAAAAGGGGTAAAATTCTTGTAAAAATCTTAAATACAAGCGAAAATTCTATAAAAATTGAAAAAAAAAATTTAATAAAAAATAATGATTTCGATTATTTAGAAAATTATAATCTTTGTTTGTTTAATAAATCTCAAAATGGGGTAGAACGTGTGCGAAAATTACTATCAGAACTAAAATTATCTCATTTAAATTCTAATGATAGAAAACAAATTGAAATTATATGCGCAAAATATGCAGACATTTTTTTCCTTGAAGGTGATAAGCTAGGTACTTCGAGTGTCGTGGATCAGTCCATAGCCGTGAAACCTAATACGAAGCCTGTGTATATCAAGCCTTATCGGTTACCACAGTCTTCTAAACCAGAGATTAATAAACAGGTTGAAAAAATGTTAAAGGACGACATAATAGAACCTACTAGCAGTGAGTGGAATAGCCCAATACTTTTAGTACCCAAAAGATCAGATGGAGAAAAGAAATGACGGTTAGTCATTGATTACAGGAAGGTTAATGATTCGATTCAAGATGATAAATTTCCGTTGCCTTACATTACTGAAATTTTAGACTCTCTTTCAGGAAGTATTTGTTTCAGTCATTTAGACCTTCAGCAAGGGTTTTATCAAGTTAATTTAAAACCAGAGAGTAGGGACATCACTAGTTTTTCGACAAGTTCAGGACAATATCGTATGAAACGCCTCCCTATGGGATTAAAAATATCACCTAGTGCGTTTTCTAGAGTCATGTCTATAGCAATGTCAGGTCTTACGTTCGAAAAATGTTTCGTGTACTGTGACGATTTGATTGTATTCGGAAGGACAGCAGAAATACATAATAAAAATCTTATGGATATTTTTGAGCGACTTAAGAAGATGAACCTTAAGCTTAATCCAGGAAAATGTGATTTTATGAAAACACAACTACTCTATTTGGGTCACGTAGTATCAGCCGATGGCGTGCTACCGGATCCTCAAAAAATTATAGTACTTAAAAAATACCCGGTACCAAAAAGTGCAGAAGAGGTTAGACGATTCGTAGCATTTTGCAATTATTATAGAAAATTTATTCCTTCATTCGCAGAAATTACAGTTCCATTAAATAAATTATGTCGAAAGAACGAAACTTTTGTGTGGACAAAGGAATGTCAAAAATGTTTCGAAATTCTCAAAGAAAAATTAATTAGTCCACCAATTTTGCAATATCCTGATTTTTCAAAAGAAAATGAATTCATCCTTCAAACGGATGCGTCAGGCACAGCTTTAGGGTCCGTCTTATGCAATAAAGATCTAAGACCAGTAGCGTATGCCAGTAGACCGCTAAATAAAGCTGAGTTAAACTATCCTACTATACAAAAAGAACTTTTGGCAATAGTGTGGAGTATAAAGTATTTTAGACCGTATTTGTATGGAAGAAAGTTTACCATTTTGACGGATCATAAACCTCTTATCTATCTTTTTGGCATGAAAGATCCATCCACAAGACTTTTAAAATTTAGATTACTATTAGAAGAGTACGACTACGATATTAAACACATAAAAGGTACTAATAACGCAATAGCTGATGCATTGAGTAGGGTGACAATAAGTTCGGATGATTTAAAATCAATGAATGAAAAAGTGATAGCTATGGTAATGACTAGAGCACAACGAGCAAGGACAGATTCACAAAGTAGAGGGCAATCAGGTCCGTGTGATAGTTCTCTTAATATATCTCCGGAACTGAGGTGTGGCCAACCAAGGATAGCGGAGATATTAAGAAAACCAAGTGTAGCTGTAGAGCTGAAGTTTATAAAGGGAAAGGATCTAACTAAGAAAAATGTGCGTTATGAAAAAGAATGTCTAGCTTATGTAGAAAAAGAATCAACTTTATTTATCAATCTCAATTATATGTCGCATTTAACGCGAGTCGAATTTGCGAATTTATTGAGTAATTGTTGTAATAAAATAAATATAAAAGAACTATGCATAGTAAAGGATGAAAATAATATTGAGTTTATTAAAGAATTAGTCGACGAAATAAAAAGTAGAGTAAAGTGGACCGGTCCACAAATACATATTCTAAGAGGAATAAAAAGAGTCCTAGAAAATGACGAAAAGACATACATCCTACATGATTATCATTTGCTGCCAACAAGCGGGCATGCAGGCGTTCGGCGCATGATAAATAATATCAAAGGTAAGTACTTTTGGCCAGGCATGGAGAGTGACGTACGTAGTTATGTTGCTAAGTGTCAAAAATGCCAAATAAGTAAGCATTCTAGAAATGTAGTAGAACCAATGGTCATAACTACAACGGCGACGGGTGCTTTCCAAAAGATATATTTAGATTTAGTGGGCCCCCTAGATAAGGATTTAGATGGTAATGTTTATATTTTAAGTTTGCAATGTGAGCTGAGTAAGTACGTCGAGGCATATCCATTACAAAGAAAAGATACGGTGAGTGTAGCGAGATCTTTTGTAAACAACTTTGTACTTAGGTATGGTTTACCTTTAACCATCGCTTCGGATCGTGGTACAGAATTTATGTCAGAAACTATGACCGAAGTATGTAAATTACTCCAAATAGATAAGGTAAATTCAACAGCATATCATCATCAGTCGATAGGTGCTTTAGAAAATACACATAAGCATCTAACAGCGTTTTTAAGAACTCAGTGTGACGGGCATCCAGAGACATGGAGCCAGTGGCTTCAGTTTTGGTGTTTTTCCTACAACACCACCGTACATACTGAAACAAAGTACTCCCCGTATGAATTGGTATTTGGTAAATCATGCAACTTGCCAAGCAATTTAACAAATGACGTAGTCGAGCCACTTTATAATCCGGATAATTATTGTTTAGAACTTAAGTATAGGTTACAATTAGCTCATAAAGAAGTAAGAAATAATTTGATTTTAGGAAAAATAAATAGAAAATTGGTCTATGATAAAAAGTGTAATCCAATTAGTTATGATAAAGGACATTTAATTTTACTTAAAAATGAAACTGGAAAGAAGTTGGATAAGTTATATGAAGGACCTTATAAAGTGTTAAGTGAAAGTGGACCTAATGTTACTATTCTTAAAGGTGATAAACCAGAAACTGTTCACAAAAACAGAACAAAAAGATACGTGACGTAACTATAATATAGGTAACAACTTTTGTTTATGTTCATATTTTACTCTAGAGTCTAGAGTTACATTTGTACCTATGTTAGCATAAAATTAAGTTTGTAGATATAAGGTTAACAATATAAATAAATCATGTGTTTTTTTTTAAGTTTTATTTTAAATTGTCTACTTAATTACTTAATCTTTTTTTTTTATTGTCTTAAATTAATCCTTTGAATTAATTTTGGAAAAAAAAAAATTTAACTAACATTTTTTTTTTTTTTCTACAACCCCTTGGATGTGGTGGTGTGCATGTGTGTATAGGCTAAGTTAGTGTAAGTTAGAGCCCATGTACGAGTAGGTACTTAAGTTAGTAAATAAAGAGGTGTCACCGTAATCGGACGTTTATCATTTTACTCGACTCTGCGTACCCCCCGCAACCCGCGACACGACAATTTAATATATTATTAGACAAAATACACATTTTTTATCATTAAATTTTTTATAATTTAGCCTAACAATTAAGTTCATAGTGAAACTAGGCAGTAGTTGTTTCGATATTTAAAAGATTTTAAGCTTCCTCCCACAACTCTTTTGAAATTGTTTCTGTAGGTTTTCTTTAGCTAGATATGTATGGATCAGATGTATATAGTAAAGCATTGAATACGTCATCGTAAGTAGCAAATCTAGAACACTTTCTTGACTGACTTAGTCGATTTTTTTGTAATCTTTGTTCCTCGACTCTTGTGCATCTTCAGATAATTTTCCTATGGGTAAAACGGCAGAATGTTTTACTACATTTTCTCCATGTATCAGAATTTTGTGGACTGATGATGGCATGTAGTACCACCCATATTTTTCCACGTATAATTGGGCAATATTGCGGGTATATTCTCAATTTTTGTGAACTAATTGACAAACCTGATGACAAGGTTTGTAGAATGACATAGAATCTTTTAACTAATTCTTCGTCAACCCCTGTGATCTCAGAAGTACAGTGGTAATTTTAAAAAAAATGACGAGCTGTATTACCATCGTTACTGTCTACCTTGACGAGGCTTATCAATATGTAAACCAATTTGTGTTCGAAACAGTTCTTGAACTAGTATTTTATTGTGTTCTTTATTTTTTTTGTTTTTCTGCCGACTATCTTTGGAAAGCAAGGTTATAATGATTATGTGTAACAGCATCTCCATGCATCTTATCCATGCGTGCAAAGTCGATAAACCATACTGATAAGCATCTTCATTTTCTGGTTTGGATGTAACTTTATTTAAATCATTTATATCGCTTGGTTTTGCTCCACATATTGTGCATACAGCTCCAGAACTTGTGTCTGTTAATACCTGTGCAACCTTTCCGTCAATAATTGTGAGGAACAACTCGTGGCTAACTTCAACCAGTTCACTATCTTGGTTTACTTTCGTATTTTGTAAGTTATTTATTTGAGATCGAGTCTCGCTAGCTACAGATCTTGTTTTTTCTGGAGTTGTTTTTGCAAACTCCATCAAAATTGGTCGGCAGTATCGACCGGAGGAGCAGGTATCATTTTGCCAAACAATTTCATTAGTTTCCATGTTAGTTAATTTTATTGGAACAAGAGAGGCAATGAATAAGTTTGCGTCTGAAATGAATTGACTTTCGCCAACTTATATTTGTTTGTATTCACTTTGTCCCGAAGAGCCATCACAGCCCCATTTAGCGAAAAGCTTAAGATTTCTTAACTCAGACTTTTTCACAGAATCAATCATTAAAATCCGAGTTATAGTATGGTCTAACAAATCTTGAAGCTTTACTTTAGCACCAATGTCCGTAATCTCAATGCTGGTTTCTAGTGGATAGCACATATTATTTACATTTTTCAAAATACTGTATGATGGAAAAACTATGCAATTCTTCTGAGTTAAACGAGCTCTTAAACTTCCGTACTGAGATTTATTTATAATCGAGATTTACTTAAATCACGCCTCGTGAATAGAAAACGAACATACAGTTTCAGTCTCATGAAGTATTTGCTTCTTAATGTTTTTTTTTTCATCTCGACTTAAAACTCGCATCAAGTCTACAACAGAAGCTTCTTCTGGCATCTTAGTCGCTGTACGTATGCGTTATGTACATGTTCAAGTCCTTAATCTTGAACTAACTCCATATTCTTTCGTTTCTTTGTTCTTTCAGACAGAGTATCATACGGTTTCGAAGGTCTACCTCGTTCTCCGGATGTTGTGGGTGTACAAAGCTCTTCCACTTTGAATTCACCATCCAACTATGATGATTTTTTGCTGAGGAATCGGTATTTGGTCCTTTGGGCTTTTATCCAAAGTTGGAACCGGAAAGCAGATTTCGTTGAATGTTGTCGACAACTTCTTGACTTCTAAAAGCGGTAAGTTGTAGTTGTCTTATAGGTGCTTTTTAATAATATCAGGATTTGTGCCACTACTTATAAAAAAAATGCACAAATCACGTCTAGAAACAACGAACTCACTCATGTTGAAAAACGCTTAGAAAAAAGTTTATAGAAGTAGACAACTTCTTGTAATGTGATGGGCAGGCAATCAGTTCAATGTCTTTTATACTTTCGGGCAATTAACATAGTTTGCACACAAAACTTAGCTTTGCACACGGATATTGATCTATATATTGTTTTCCAAAGTTATCTTACCACTAATTGTATCATTTAATCACAAAAAATGTTTATAAAATTGATAAACTAGATTGATAAGAAATTGATCAATCTAGGTCAAAATAACCACATTGGTGTCCAACCGCATTTTTTTAAAATATAATTTGATAAAGTATTTATATAATAAAACCATAGAAAACAATTAGTTTTGGTTCATTACCATCCTAAATACACGTAAAACATGACGTTTTTTTTCTTTTTTTATATTTTTGCCACGCCTCACAATTTTCACTATAATCACAAGTTTTTTTTTATTCAATAAAATAAAAACTAATAGACGTAATAATATGCATATCTCCGCATCGGGAAGTCTCGGTAACAAAGAAAAGTCAATGTGAAGTTCTGAAAGTGAAAAATTACTAAGTCCCAAGAATTTTTTTTTTTGCAAGTATACACATTTTTTTATAATTTTTATGATAAAATAAAAAGATTAAATAATAAGCTTTTAAATGATGCGCGTGTTGCACATCATTTAAAAGCTTATTGAGCTTTTAAATCATATCCATACAATTTTATCTTTCCGCAGGCCTTAACGTTTACAGAAAGTGGTATTTGTCTAGCCCCTGATCCGCGAAACCCAGTCAACTCACGAGCCCTGACGCCTAACCATGAGGTCTTACAGCGATTCAGATCAGGCAAAGATGTCAGTTTCCGCTTTGCGATTGAAGACGCTATTGCGTTGTTAAAGCTTTGACATTCGCAAAGCGGGATTTGACATCTTTGCCTGAATTGAATCGCAATAAGATTTGATGGTCATGACTTTGAACCCGGTCATGCACCAATTAGGTACCTACGTTACTACCTACCTAATTAATAATGCTGCTGCTGCTGGACATTTTCACACAGCATCATCTATCCCCAAAGTAAGCAGAGCTTGTGTTATGGGAACTACATGACTGATATACTATTTATTTAGATTTTTTTTGTAAATACATAGGTATTATACATAGGAGAAAATACCCAGACCCGAGACAAGATCATACAAACATTTGTCCCGCAGCGGGAATCGAACCCGCAACCTTCTGCGTTTCAGTCAGACCTTCGCCCACTGCGCCACAGAGGTTGTCAAAATTGCCGACCGGGAGAAATATTTTTTCAGTTCAACAAATTAAGTTCGTATTAACGTACACCTACCTAAACCGATGAAAGAAAACATCATAAGAAATGTGTGCCCTAGAAACACATATTTATTTTCACAAAAAAAAATCCGACTTTAAATAGATAAAAATCCGACTACCTCTACCTAATGAATCCCGCTGCGGGACCAATGTTTGTATGATATGCAATTAATAGTCTCGGATCGGAGTGCTATGTATGTATGTACCTATGTACCTAGGTAGGTGTATATTTACAAAAAAAGTAATCAATCAGTCATGATGAGAGCTCCGCTTAGTTTAGGGGTAGATGATGGTGTGTGAAAAAATATCTAGCATTATTACCTATTATTTACTAGCTTCTGCACACGGCTTCGCCCGCATGGTACCTACCCGGATAAAAAGTAGCCTATGTGTTATTCTGATGTACCTATACGTTTTATCAAAATCCGTTCAGTACTTTTTGCGTGAAAGAGGAATAAATATCCTCACAAACTTTCACGTTTATAATATTAGAAGGATAAGTACCTACCTAGGATAGGATTTATTTACCTACCAGATATGTCTACTGAGTATGGATCTAAGGATGTGCTTCACAGGGATAGTCGTAAGCGTGTTTGTTTGATTTGTTTTATAATTTTCATTTTCAATTTGCTTTGGATTTAAATTTATAGTTTAATAAGCTTAAGGTACTACGTAGGTAGGTAAATAGATAGAATGTATTAGAATGCACGGAGCTACTCTGCTAGCGCCAACAAGAAACGTTGCCAGCCCGCCTAGTCAACAGAACGACGACGGGCTGGCAACGTTTCTTGTCTTTTCGCTGGCGTTTTAAACTGTTGCGGGGCGGAGGGAACGGCCGTCCCTCGCGTTGCGCGCGACGTTGCCGGCCCGAGAACACGCACGTTTGCCAACCAGATTACGCGACGTTGCCGGACCGCCCCATTCGGTGAAGAAATGAGTCGCGCGGATTTTTTAAAAATGGATTTCGAGTATTTCCGATTACGTATTTTCGTAGCGCGAATCGCGACCGACAATGCTGCCAGCATCAGACAGATTTTGACTAGATCTAGCCGTAATTTACTGATAATATAGCTAGAGATTTTAGGTATTTTTCTAAATAATATTATTTTTAATTGATGTTTATTGATGTCGGTACAGGGTAGGTGCTCTGAATAAATTTTAGAAGTTAATCCTGTCTGGATTATAACCCAGTTTATTTACAGTTCAAAATAGGTAGGTATACCTAGCTACCTCGTGTTTTCTACTGTAGTCAATAATATATTAGGTAATAGGTATCATACCTACCTATAGATAGGTATGGTAGGCATACGGTTGTAGGCCTATCGGGTGAAGTAATGTCCTTTTTAAATTATTTGTTGGTTATTAAATGTAAATTTTTAGAACTAACATTAAAAGAAATACAGCAGATGGCAATACTGGCCGAACCTCCACGGGAGTTGCGTTCGCTAGGCTAGCTTACCGCTGTGAGTAGGTAGGCGGCGCTTTTAAACAGTAGGCTGTCGCTCTTTAGCACGTTGTATAATACAAGATGACTCTCTCTCTCTCTCGATTGTCGGCAAGATTCTGGGTATTGTACCTCGTGTGTTCATAAGTTTTGAGACGAACTTATTTAATTAATTTAAAAAGAAAGTAATTCATGCAACCTTTTTTAAACTTTTAAAATTTTAAATTTCGAATGTTTTGAATCAGAAAAAATATACATTTGAATATTTGTTTCATTCTCCGTGAAAATGGCGCCAACAAAAGATTTGCGTGCGACTGTAATTTCACTGTTTCAAGCAGGAAAAAAACCAATGCAAGTTTTTAGTGAAATCCAAAGTTTGGGATGTAGTCGGAACTTTGTGTATTATACCATAAAGAGGTACAAGGAGACCGGCTCTTTAGAAGACCGTGGAAGATGTGGCCGCCCGCGGTCTGTAAGGACGCCCGCCAACATCAAAGTAATCAGAGAGCGAATTCGTCGCAACCCTTGCCGGACTCAAAAGAAATTAGCTCTGCAGACCAACATTTCGCGAATATCGGTGAACAGGATACTTAAATATGATCTTAAACTAAAGGCCTACAGTCGAAGGAAAGTGCATTATTTAAACGAGCGTCTTCGTAAATTGCGACTGGAACGATGTCGGAACCTATTGAAGAGACACGATCCAAAAAATATCCTGTTTACCGATGAAAAGATCTTCACGGTGGAAGAAAAGTTTAACCGGCAGAACAATAAGGTTTACGCCAGAAGTTCAAAGGACGTCCAGCCATCTGTACGCAATGTCCAGCGCACTCATCATCCAGCAAGTGTGATGGTTTGGTGGGGTGTTTCCTACGAGGGGGTCACTTCGCTTCATTTTTGCCAGCAAGGCGTCAAGGTGAAGGCACAAAATTACCAAACCGACATATTGGAAGCGGTGGTTAAACCATTAAATGATACGCTATTCGCTGGAAAATACTGGGTTTTCCAACAGGACTCTGCTCCCTCCCATAAAGCTAAGACTACCCACGACTACGTTGGCTGGAGGCCAATTTGCCAGGCTTCATTCGGAGCGAAGATTGGCCCTCGTCAAGCCCTGACTTGAATCCTTTGGATTATTCTTTATGGACGAAATTGGAGCTGAGGGCATGCAGAAAGTCTCACCCAAACCTGGATTCTCTCAAGCGAGCCCTTATTAAAGAATCGAAACGGATTCCCATTGAAAAGATTCGTGCCGCCATAGATGAATGGCGCACGCGTTTGAAGGCCTGCATTGAATGCAAAGGCGGCCATTTTGAATGATTTATTTTTAAATACAGATCTAGATGTCAGTAGTTTTAATTTTAATATCCAATAAATGAATACTCAACTTAGCTCCAAAAATATTTTAGTTTTACTGTGTCTCAAGACTTATGAACACACGAGGTATAGCACGTAAAAATGAACCAATCAGTAAACAGATGTTGGCTAGGTAGGTAGGTACTGAAGTGAGTTAACATAAGCATGAGGCATGTTCAGCGTAGACGGTGACTAGACATGGGCGTTTTCGTTTTTTTCCCGCAAACAGTTATGTAACCGATATACAGTTTGCATATCGATATAGAAAATGGTTTTCAGATATCGATATCAGTCGTACGTAGGGGTTTCAAACGTTAACATGATTTTTAGATAAGCAAACTAACAACGAAACGACAAACTTTATACAGTTATTTAGTACATCGATATCAATTATGGCTAATGTTACGTCATATTCGCTCCATATGCCGTTTCGTTTGGTTTGTGAAGTTTTAGTTTTGTTCGTGTCTTTATTAACAGTTGAGGCTTTGATTAGTTTTGATATCGGTTATTTGGATTTAAATATCGATATGATATGATACGTATCTAACCCATATCCGATATAAGTTACGTTTCGATATATCGAACTCATGTCTAACGGTGACCGTTAGTAACTGTCTCAGTTGTACGATCTAGGTACTGCTGGACATTCCTCTATGGACCATCCTACTATAATGTCGAGCAGTAGGTAACTAGATTGTACAACTGAGAAAGATCAACGTATAGCATGCTCATAATTTAGAAGAGTGACTGTTAGTGGCACTTTCAATACGAATAACAAGTAGGTACCTGGTCTACCTACCTACCTAGTAGACGTATTAGACCGTAGACCGTACCTAGAGCTTCTTGTGAAGAGATCGTCCGTGGAATTACTAGGTATCGACCACCATGCCACATAGCTGTGTTCCGGTTTAAAAGGTATGGGTGTAGTAATAAAATGAGCATGAGCAACTTCCAGCGTGGTCATCATTAAGGTGGGTGACCATTAGTGGCTTTCACAATCCAAAACCAAGCAAGAGCAATGTTCAACAAGGACATTATTGGGTGGGTGACCGAGCGGCATTCACCATCACTAGTGGTGTGCGCTGGACATGTGCTCAAATCGGTGAAGGAAAACATCGGAGGCCAGAACAAATAATTTGAAGGCATGTGCCATCATATCACAGTAGCAAGCCCATCGCCGCTTATTGGAACACTTGTTCCAATAAGCGGCGATGGGCTTGCAACCGACAGGTTATACGTGACAACGTGGAATTTTTTAATCCACCCTCACTAGCTTTCGCGTTTATAATAGTAGTAGGATATGTGCCCCTGCTACCCCCTACTTGCTATTTTGAGTATGGATCTGACGATCTCCATTATGTTGTGCAAAAGGGAAATAACCCAATAAAAATTACATAGGGTATACGTATTTCATCAAAATCAACATACATTAATATTTCACATTAATAAAATGTTTATCTTACTTAAAAAAAAAAAACTAAAAAAACACGCATTTATTACGCACTAATAAGTATTTTAAACTTTATTGAGGAACACAATGTAAGCACGCCCTATAAATGGCGGTCTTACCGCTGACAGCGATCTCTTCCAGACAACCGTGCATTATTGCTACCAAAAAATACTAAACCTAAACTATACCAAAACATATTTATTTTAAATCAATTTATAAAGTAAGATGATTATTATTATTATTATTTTTAATTAATTTTTTATGCATTATTTGACATTCATAATTACGATTTTGCTATTAGTATTAACTCATTTTAAATAAATATTGACTGAACATGCAGCGCCCTTACAGGGTCCATGTACTCCCCTACAGCTACTTTGATGTAACACCTAAGCTGATGTACATTTGAGCATGAATAAATGAATATGAATATGAATATGAATACCACGGGCTCTCATCTCTAAGTAAACAAGATTAGTTCGAAAAAATCTCAACAGATGGTGTTATAGGTATCGCATCGCTTTGTTATTGAAGTTTGAGAATAACTCGAAATTAGGTCCTAAAACATAAAATAAATGGATGTTCGCATTTAAAAAGAAAATTAAATAATGAGCTCATAAATCACATTTTCTTATTTTCTCAAAATTCGATGTTGTCGTCATTCTTCAAGCGGAAATCATTTATACTACTTTGAGTTTGGCAAGATTTGTTTTGTTTAGTTTGTGCTGCATAGTGATAGATGACACTATTTTAAACGTTTGCGTGTTGTTTTGTATGGAATATAGGTAACGAAATATAGGTAGGTAACTACCTATATTTCACACAATCTAACGTAGGAAATCTATCTTTACTTATAAAATCATATATTGTTAAGAAAGGATATATTGATATTTCCACTTTACGGGGCGGAATGAGGGAGTGGGGGGTGTAAACTTCGTATACTAGGTATAGGTATAGTATAGTTTTGGTTTTTTAAAAAGTAGGAACCTTAAAATTAGAATTTTATCTTCTTTTTATAAATAAACTAGCTGCACTCCGCGGTTTCAACCGCGTAAGTTTCGATTCCGTGGGAATATCGGGATAAAACGTAACAGCTACGTACCTACCTATTAAGTTTCATCGCAATCGGTTCATTCGTTTTTGCGTGAAAAGTAAATAAATAAATAATGCTGGACATTTTCACACAGCATCATCTAGCCCCAAAGTAAGCAGAGCTTGTGTTATGTAACTACATGACTGATATACTAATTGTATTTTTTTTGTAAATACTTTCATATTATACATAGAAAACACCCAGACCACGCCACACCAGAGACAAATGATTGCAGATCATACAAACATTTGTCCCGCAGCGGGAATCGAACCCGCAACCTTCTGCGTCTCAGGCGGACCTTCGCCCACTGCGCCACAGAGGTTGTCAACAAACATATAAGGTACCTAGGTATTAAATTGTATGAAAATTGGCAAACAGATTCTGAAAATTCAGTTATTACTGTTTTTTTTTCAATGAGTCAAACATACCTACCTAATTCAATATAATCCTAGGTTCTAATATTAAAAACGACAAAATTTTTGAGAATGGATGTTTGTTCCTCTTTCACGCAAAAACTACTGAACGGATTTTGATGAAACTTTACAGTAATATTGCTCATACATCAGAATAACACACTTTTTATCCGAATACCACGCGGGCGAAACCGTGTGCAGAAGCTAGTTAATAATAAACACACCAATACAGTAGGTATTATAAAATCTGTGCCAATATCAAAACATATTATCAACATACACACCCAACCACACCAAACATAGGTACGTATGTTTTGGTAACCAGCCCAACATCAATAGGTATACCTACCTACTTAATCCTTTCGTTAGGTAGGTTTCCTTACATTTCAAGCTACCTACTTATACCTACGTATTTACAGACTTCACTTTTCAAGCAATTGTATAAAAAAAAAATATTTATTATTTGGCTTAAATACCTACTGTTTTATTTCAATTCATTTTCTTTTTCACTTGTATAGTTCTACTTGTATAGTTAGGTATATTCTATTACTGCAAGTAAAAAACCGTCTTCTTTTCCTAGTTGAATATTATGTAGGTAGGTACCTACATAGATAGATTATTATTTTTTTCCTCGTTTTAGAGTAGGTACCTAGGTAGGTTCCGAGTTGTAGCATTCTCTTGTAGGGGCAAAATATGTACCTACCTAATCTTGTATTTCTTACAAATCCACTCTTTAGGTCTAGGGAGGCCTATGTCCAGCAGTGGACTTCTGCACGTTGATGATAATGATGACGATCAAGGAATAAAGTAATCAGTCAGCATCAGCATCAGTTGGGTCTGGTAGTATTATAAAACTGTACTATCATCTAACCTGTGGGCGCGCCGACTGGCGCGCGGCGGCCGTAGCATAAAAACACTAATGGAAGTAGGTAGATAAGTACGTATAACACAGTTCACAAGCATCATAGGTACCTATTAAGAATCAAAACCCTCATTAGGTTTTATCGCCATCTATTAGTTCACATGTTATTAGGAAGTTAAATCCACCTACAGTACAAGCTAGATGGCGCTCGCTACCCACCGCTCGCTAGCGGCATCTAGTACATATTTATGGCAAACAAAATAGCCCGCAAAATAGCCCGAGTTAGAGCGATCCTTTTTTTGTATGCGATGAGGTATCTGTACCACCGACACAGTGAAGTTGAGCGGTGTGGATATTCACCGTCCCCCGAACTAGTTATAGAACTGTATCTCTGAGAACGCTTCCATCCCAACCTATCTGGTTGGACGTGCTAAACTACTTATTATCATGATAATGGTACTTATGTAGATATAGATGTGTCTATGTGTATGTGTGTGTAGGGGGTGTGAACGTGTGTATAATTTATAAGTAGTAGTAGGTATAATTTCGATACGACAATTAATTAGAAGTAGGTAAGTTAAATTTAACTTCAAAGATTTTATTTCATTGTTTGATGTTTAGTTCGTTACACTTATAATAAGTCAAGCTTGTATAAGTCGACGTAATGAGTGAATGGAAATCATACAATTTTATCGAGCTTACTTAGAAAACGATCGAGCGCCATCTAGTGTAATATAGTGCGCGACTGAAGGACACAGTTGTTGGTTACTCCATGCGTTAGTTCCTCAGAGCCACCAATAGATACCCTCGCATAAATTTCATCTTTACGTGCGTGGGAAATTAAATTTAACCATTAAAATTCTTCGAAAACGTAAGAAAACGATCGATCACGATTTAATCTTATTTGTAAAATGTGAGATCCGTTATAACTAGTAGTTATAGTGAATCGCAAGAAAACTGTGTCGTTTTTACGACAGATTACTACAAAGTTACTATTGCATGGTCACGATGGTTCAAGTCTTGCATTGATGACGAATGCGCAGCGCGCGGCACAATGCATTTGCACAAACCAATAACAGATGGCGGTTTGGTGCATTTAAAATAAATAGTTTTTTTTTGGTTAATTTCATTCTGTTTGTGTAAGAAATCAAAGTCGTTACTCGTAAATTATTGTATATAGATCCTCTTTCTTTCTTTCTCAATAAGTACATAAAAAAATGGTCATATACCTTTTACAAAAAACAAACCGTCTGTTAGTAACCTACCCAAATCTCAGAGCATTCTATTCCTACCGAGAAAGTATCGACTATTTTGGTTAACCTGTATCGTCACATTGCTGCGCAAATTTCTTTCCCAAATTCTTCCATTTATCCCGATTTCTGCTTGTTGTTGTTCCAACACTCCCTCTCAAATAAAATAAATGTGTTTCCGTTATCCATCTATACAAAATAATAAAAAGGATTTTTTTGTTTGTTTCTTTGTTTGTACCGAATAGGCTCCGAAACTACTGACCCAAAGTAGTAAAATTTTGCCTACGAAATTAATTATTTGGTGTGCGCTGAGAAAACTATTGATTGATACTTAAATAAAAACGATGTACTATATGATTAAAGTACTCATTATTACCTACAAAATAGTCCTCGAGAGAATATATCTAACTATCATACCTAGTTACTCACAATAGCAGCTTTTGTGTTCTAAAATAATAATAATAATAATAATGCTGGACATTTTTCACACAGCATCACTAGCCCCAAACTAAGCAGAGCTTGTATTATGGGAACTACATGACTGATAAACGACTTTTTTATTCTTTTTTTTGTAAATACATACATATTATACATAGAAAACACCCAAACCCGAATGGAATGGAATGGTTAAAATGTAATTAGTTCGCCGTTAGAATCAAAAGTTGGTTACATTCGCATCGTAGTATTAATTCGTAGTATTAAAGTAGGTAAATAGTTTTATTATTAAGGGTATTTATGTAGCAGTAAAATACTTTTTAATTCATTCGAATCAGACATTTAATTTCGAAGTTGTCACGAGTATAAACTTGTGACGAGTATAAACTCGTGACAACTTCGAAATTAAATGTCTGATTCCCCGAAACTTTAGCGGGTGAAACCGCGGGGCGCAGCTAGTTATTTATATGAACGGATGTTCTGTTCATATAAATAATACGTAATAAGTAGGTACGTAGCTACATGCCAAAGTCACTGATTAGGTAGTTTGATGGATATGTATATATATACATATATATATGTATATATATGTATTTATATAAAAAGCCAAAACGGAACGATTTTAAAATTATCTCCAACCACTATAGTTTTAAACTGTACATAATTAAAAGGAATTTGTGATTATAACAAAAACAATTTAGTAACAATCTGTGATTATCTACCATATTTTATCTGATTTTTGTTTTAATTTGAGTTTATTTAGGTACCTATCTACCTACATGTTTGCTGATTTTTAATCTGACCAACGTGTACTGTTTATTTTTTTTACAATTATTTATTTACTAAGTTTTAGTTATACTTTAAATAACAAATTATCAAAGACTGATAGTTATTTTATAAAAAATCTTGTACTGTTGATTATTTATAATAAGGTTGTAGGGTAAAAATATGAAAACGTACCTACTGAAACTCTCACGATTTTTTTGTAAAAAGCTGATTTAAAAAAAGATTGTATACTAAAGAATAAAACTAGATACAAAAACTGTGATTGTCAAGAGTAACTGTTTTAATATTGGTGATCAGTATTATGTTTTGACTAACACTTACTTAAATGCAAAGATATAAGTACAACATTTTGTTATTAATCTTTCGTACTTATAAGTAAATTAATTCTGTTAAAGATAGACCAGTAAAGTTAATTATGTACGCCATCACTTTCTTTTATTATGCCAAAATATGATAGGTACCTCTTATAATTATAATGAGACTTCTAAAAGTTTTGCTGCTCTATGGTAAAACTTTGTTGTATATAATTATAAATTTACTCGACGCACGAAATGCAACTGAAGGTTTAGGTATTTTTTTCGCCGCTTAGCAGAACGCACGTACTTCAGCTAACTTGTTGTTTACTCAAAAATGACGACGCACGAACTGCAACATATCCAGTTTGATAGGTACACCGCAAGCAAACAGAACTATCCAAAATCCCAGTTCGATTACTTCCCTATACCTACCTATTACTTCAACGAATTATTAAAACCCCACCAGCTATTATTCTATTAATTTAATCTTATTTAATTTACCTACTTGCCTGCCTCATTAATTTAAATTTTTGAACTGGAAATGACTTGCCAATTTGTATTTTTTAGGTAACGTGTGTTATTGTTCCTTGTCTTGATTTATTTTTGCTTATTGTTTATGTGCATTATTTATAAGATGTTTTAATCAGTTCGCTGAATGCTACGCTTTCGATTTGCATATTTGATGTTATATGTTATATTTATCCTTTAAACATTTAGGACTAGATTTTGGTTGTCGTAACAAGCGAGCGCCATCTAGTGTAATTTAGCGCGCGACTAGGAAAACGGTTGGTTTATCCGTGCGTTAGTTCCTCCGAGCCACCAATAGATACCCTCGCATAAATTTTGTCTTTACGTACGTGGGAAATGAAAATAAAGCATTGATATTCCTAGAAAACGCCAGAAAACCGTCGATCATGATTTAATCTTGTTTCTAAGACGTGAAATCTAGTACAACAGGTAGTTATAGTAAATATCAAGAAAATAATGTCGTTTTATCACAGATTACTACGAAGTAACTATTGCATGGTTTTCGAAGGTTCTTCGATTTTGTGAACCGACGCGCGCCACTATGTATTTGTATAAACTAATCACAGATGGCGTTGAAATAAGTAAATTACCTAGACCTAAGTTTATATATCTGAAACTTATGTACTTGATCAGTATTTGTTTATTTATAGTGATTAAAACCCGTATGAATGATCAAATACCAGTATCTCCGTATACTGACTCAGTTTGAAAAATAAGTTACCTAAGTATTATTTCTCAAACTGCTGATTTTACGATCGAAGACAGGAGCTTGTCTTTGCGTTTGCTACTAGAGGTTGTTTGTCATCTCTGAAACGGATTGTGATGCGTTTTTATGCAACCGCAATTGATGATGGAAATACAAGTCGGGGTTTTCAAGGGTAAAAATACCTTGTACTTTCAACAAGCAGACAAATCGTTACCCTGAACAAGTAGGCTGACAGTAACTATGAACAAGGCGGAGATAATCTTGAACAAGAAGGCAGAAAGTAACTTTGGGCAAGTAGGCACAGAGTTATAAACAAGTAGACAGAGAATTATCTTGAACAAGTCGGCAGATGGTAACTTTCAATAAGCAGGCAGAGAGTTATCTTAAACAATAAAAGCAAGCAGAGAGTTATCTTGATCAAGTAGATACAGAGTTAAACAATAAAATCAAGCAGAGAGTTACCTTGATCAAGTACGTAGGTAGCGAGTTACCTTAAACAAAAAAAATAGCAGAGAGTTACCTTGAACAAGTAAGGCAGCCAGCGATGCGCCTTCTTCTTGAGCTTGCGGTCGTTGAGCACGTGGTGCATATCCTCGAGGTATTGCTCCACGGTCACGAAGTTGTACGGATCTACCGCGCCCCACTGCTCCTCCCAAGTCAACTGAACAAAGGTCACAGAATCGAAACAATACAATACAAGTAGGTAGACCAGGTTTTCTACACTAACCCGCTTATTCATAATCACTCATTAACTTTAGCAGGAAGCTAACTCGTCTTGTCCTTTTCATACACTAAACAAAGGATAGGGGCACACAACTTTTATCATGCTGCTAAAGTAGGTAAATAAGTGATTACTTTTTATATATTATAATAAGTGATTAGGTTTATTTTATAATGTTTGATGACAGAAATAGGTATGGTTATCATGTTTCAAATTCAAAACTTATGCTGTGTACGTAAATACGATAATTGGCGTGTTCTTTTTTCAAAAGTAATAAAAAAATATTTACACGCATGTTTGAGAAAAAAAATATTGTCTTCTTCTATTCTTATGTATACAAGTAGTTCTATTCTTCTGTGTAGTTTATAACACAAAGAAGAAAAAAAAAAATTCATCGTGTTGACCTAGTGGGCTGTACCCCGACTTCCTATCCGAAAATCGTGAGGTCGAACCCGGTCAAGTACCAATATTTTTTTCAATTTATATGTGCTCAACACGTGCGCAAAACGGTAAAGGAAAACATCGCGAGGAAACCGACATGCCCTAAAACTAAAAATTTTAAGGCATGTGTTATTGGTTAGTATTCCAATAAGCCGTGGCAATACAGTCGTGAGCGTGATTTTTTAATGTACCTTAATGATATCAGTGAACTCCTTAGCATGGTCCTCGTCGAGGTGTCCCAGCGCCTTGAACCTGTCCGCGAACAAGAGGAAGTCCGCGTACGAGATCAGACCGTCCTTGTCCACGTCGAGGATGTTGTGCACGGTGCGCATCTTGCGACGCCAGAATTCAGACTGGAATTATATTCATTACATTCAATTTAAACACATTAATTTGGCATCATAAAAAACACTAAAAGATTACCTACCTACCCTATGATCCAGAAATAGGATGTTGGGACAGTTAAAAACAATAAATATGTACTTAATCTACTTATAAGTAGAACTGAACAGAAATATTATTATTTCTGTTTTCTGTATTATTATTTAGTACTAGTGAATGCTGGACAGTTTTCACACTGATCATCTAGCCACAAAGTGAGCTGAGCTTGTGTTATGGGTACTAAATGACTATAGGTACTATAAATGCTCCAACTTTTCTGATCCATTTAGGTCAGTATCGCGCCAATAAGGTGTCAGCTCAGCATATGCTAGGTAGGTAGAATACCTACTTAGCGCTGGTATTGCAGTGACGTTTACAAAAATTTCACGGAATTTTGAATGATTATATGTTGTACCTTATGCTAAAGAGAACTTTCCCTATATCTCTTGCGTCTCAGCCGACTACCTACCGCACTACCAAGTTAGTAAAAAAATGTGTATACTCACTCGCTCGAGGCCCTTGCACTCCGTATCAGAATCGGAGGCACTATCGCTATCGCTCTCTTTCCTGCGGTCTCTCTCTGCCCGACCGTGCTGCTTGCTGTAGCTGCGGCGCAGGGCAGAGCCCCCCTCCAACCCTCGGACCTCGCGCGCGTCCTGCCCTCGGGCCTCGCGCGCGTCCTGGATGTAGCAAACGCTGCCGCTGCATAAGACCTTCGTGTGGAGGGACTGGAAACAGTGAAAGAGTCAAAGTCAAAAAACCGACTTCAAATAACAGGAAATTGATAAAAATCCAATATGAAATTACATTACTCATTTTTTCATTTTTCACGAGTGGGATTTTTTATTGTGCCACTGCTAAGGGTGAAAAATGAAGAAAAAATTCATTTAAAAAAAATATTGAAATCGGTTCACAATTTTATTGGAGAAGATATCGCGTTAAACACACAAAAAATACAGACGAATTGAGCATCCTCCTTTTGTTGAAGTCGGTTAAAAACAGTCCGAGTTCATGTGTTCATGTGGAGATACTGTTAACAGTAAAATACAGTAGTTATCCGTGTGGATCAGGTGGAAATAGTAAACAGACGAAGTAGTTATTGGAACGATGGAAACAGTGGACAAGTCAGAGGCCATAGATTATTCTTGTGATCTAGGTGAGATTACAGGCACTTTATGTTCGTTCATATGACGTTTTGAATGAGTCACTAGCGAGGAATTAGTTCAAATATATTACATAGTTTCACTTGTAACTAACTAAATAACAATATTATTAAATCTTGGATTAAATTTTAACCTACTTCTAATACAATTGTCGTATCGAAATGAAACTTTGTACACATATATAGTTCGGATTCTGAGTGGGGAAACAAAGGTCTGCACTGACGTCCCGCATTGGGGCGTATTGTGCATTATGTAGTTCGGATGATAATACTATAATTTGATATCTTAGAGCTGATCTGATGATGGAACGAGGAGGTGGATAGTGGAACTCTTCAGTGGCTACTAGTAAAACCCCTCGAGTTTGGGCTCATATGGTTCGTTTTGACGAGTCCAATAGATTGGGCTTGGTAACAAGGTTCTGATGATGGAGCCAGGAGGTGTATAGTGGAATTCTTGTTTATAATTTGTAGAGCGTGATTTTAAAGTACACATTTTGTTATTTATACATGAGAGTTATCAAATGAGTGTTACACACATGTCTGTGGTATATTTTCATCATTTTCTAGGACGCACGCGATATTAGAGTGCATTGACCTCATTATACGGTCGTCTACACAAGCATGTAAGTAGGTAGGTACTTATATTGAGTCGACCATCTTGCATTATGCATGCAAACTTAGTGCTTGTAACTTGTGTACTTAGTTTTAGGTATGATAACTGGTATGGTCTCAACTCAATACCTGACACACTTTTAGTAGCAACTTGAAGAGCGTTCAAAAGCGGAGAGAAATCCTCTAATTACGATAAATAGTTTCAAAGTTTTATTTATTTTAGACACCTTTTAACACTTAGTTCCGTCACAGATGTTATAATACGTTCCGTCAAGTTTTAAAAAGAAGTTAGTTAGTATTTTAATAAACATACTTACAGACTATAGACTCTATTAGTATAGAGCAACCACGCCAAATAAATACATAATAAACAAAGTGGGCATTAATTGAGTTACACCTTAACAGACATACCTAGCCTAGGTTAAACAAAACCGGACAAGTGCGAGTCTGATTCGCGCACTGAGGCTTCCGTACAAGCTTGTAAAGCACCAAACATTGCTGTATCGAAAATATAAGGATTGAAAGATAAACCTAACTTTGTAGTTGAATAAATGTTCGCCCATATATTCAACATTGGAATAATATAACTGCAAATGAATACATACAAATTAACAATTTTCGGAATCTAGGTCGACAGGGAGTATGTTTTTAGAGCTCTAAGGGACCGTAGACCTACGTATTTTATATTAATTTCAACTTTAATACCTCTACGTGTTCCTGAGAAAAAGGGTCTTGACAGACTGATAGACAGACAGACAGACGGACGGACAACGAAGTGATCGTATATACGTTCCGTTTTTTAGTTTTGAGGTACGGAACCATAAAAAATGAATAGTGTTATATTTAAATAAATTAGAAGGTATGTCTGTAGGTAAGTTAAAAGGTCGAGGACTCAGACACGCTGTTTTTCAGCCTCGCCTACTAATGTAGCGATAGTACCTACCTACCTACTTATATTTTGGTATAATATTGGTACAATTTAACTCATTCTTAACTTTAAGTTGGTTAGCTATCTACTCAAGGTCCACTAGTTACCTAATGTACCTACCTACTACCTACCCACAGTTCGCTGTATGTAGGTAAAACAATATTGCAATACAAAAAGTAAAACAAAAACGTAACCATGATTTTTTACAATGATCACTCAGTAGTGATCATTGTAAAAAATGAAATGTATTCCCCATGCATAATGGATATACTTCGATACATAAGTACTCAGTGCGTAGATCTTTGAGGCTAGAGCCTTAGTTCCCAAAGTGGTCTAGGTGGACCCCCAGGGGTCCACGGGGGACTCGACGGGGGTCTACGTTGGCGTGACAAAAAATGGGGGTTTACAATTCGTAAGCGATAAACGAAAATTCACGAAAATTTATCTGCTTTCGATAGTGAATAACAAAAATTTTGGCATGACTTTCACACTCACAGCACAATCAATTAATTAATTAACCAATAAATTCTCACTTATTTCATTTAGAAAACTCCCCATCCGTGTTTGGAGCTCAGCCGCAACGCAAATTTCCATAGTTAGATCTAATCTTCAAATTTTTTGTCGAGTTTTGGGAATATGGTAGAAATGTAGCTGCAGGGGCTCCACCGGAACCAGCTAAATTTTGAAAGTGGTCTATGAGAAAAGTCTGGGAACCTCGGGGCTAGAGGATATCAGGTTTATAAGACGTTAGGAAGTATTCTACTTGACAGGTTGCAAGCCCATCGCCGTTTATTGGAAGACTACCTAATTGATCCACACGATATTTTCCTTCACATTTTGAGAAAAATATATAAAACTAAACTCTGTATAAAATGAAAAATTGTATCTGGGTTATTTTTCATGTAACTGTTATGTTTGTTAATCATAAGTAATTGTCAATTTCAATTTCAACTTTAACTCTTGCATAAAACCAAAAAGAGGGTTTTATAAGAACTCTACAATTAACACCAAATTAAACAGCTTTTATTCAAACGTTCAGAACTGTTAGGAAGGTTTATCTAAGACCATAAGATAGTTGGCAGTAACCGTGAGATCAGAAAGGCCCTTCCTTTCCTATCTACTTGTGTTCTTATCTTACCTGGACAACAGATACCAGACCGACCGACAACCACTAACCTAATCAATGTGTTTAGTTATCGTGAGATACTACCAATTCTACCAAACTACCTGTTCGCTTAGTTTTTATTCAGTTTACGGGGTATAGAGTGCACACGTAGGGAGAGGGGGGGGGGGGGGGATTTCCTTCACTGTTCTGTGATAGGGAGTCGTCAGCGTCGGTGTCGGTGTTCACTTAAAGGCCAACTGTCTGGGAGACAGTGCGGTAGTCTATAAATAAATTCGCCTCAAGGACACGATGCATTCATTATTTTAAATTCCAAGCATCTTTGACTCGCGCATGGATCATACCATAGCAAATTGCATACGAAATTGTGCTGCATGCATAGTACCTATAAAGGTACTATGCATGCAGCACAATTTCGTTACGTAGGTACCTACATGAATCATGTAGTTACTTAATGAGATAAGGTAACAAAGAAGATTCCATCCTGATGGAACATACACTACCTAAATAAACGAGTAGGGTTTTAAATTTGGAAGTAAGTAGTAACCTACCTAATTTATATGTTGACCAGCTCTATGTAGGTATATTGATACTATTATTTATCAAAATAAATACTTTGTTTTCTTAATGAATTCAGCATGTTTTTGGCATTGCCAAGCCTGACAAAATGGTTCGTTCCCTATTGTCATTTTGTTAGTGTAATTAGGGAGCCGGTCGTTAGATGCTTCACTTTTAAAATTGGCTACTTCCCACCACATCCAAGCCCATTGTTCTCGGAAAAGAAAATTTTAATACATTAGTTCCCAACCAGATCCACGAGCATTTTGATAATAATTTTTAAAAATATTTTCTTTCATACATTAGTTCCCACGAACATCCATACATAAGTTGAGGTAGAGTCAGCACGAGAATCTTCTGATAGTTTTGTCTCCTGTTTGGTCTTGTTTGGCACTTAGCATCACAATAGATCAAGGTTAACTGGCCGACTTTACTGATAAAAAGCTGCATTTTTGTTTCAATGCGATAAAAAGAGAGAGAGAGAGAGAGAGCCGGTTAAGTTGCTCCCTGATTGGATAAAAAAATGTATGTTTTGCTTGTAAGCTTGACTAGTAAACTATGAATAGGAACCACTTAGCGACTAGTGGTTTTTTTATATATTGCGTCGCATTTTTTGCTATTAAAAGGTAGGTACTTTTATTAATTATGTAACTAATAAAAAAAACCTTTTAACTTATCGTTCAAGCAACTTATTTTAACTTATCGGCATATGTAATGCCTACCACGAACATATGCTTATTAACTCATTCATTGCACGTGAAGGTCAACATTTAGGCCTAGCAGAGCCTTGAATAGAAGTATTGTTTTTTGTTTCTATCCATGTAGCTGATAAGGTATTTTAATGAACAGATTTGGGCTATCTAAGTATATGTAACCTGCTACCTACTACCTTATCTACCTTACCTGCTACCTTATCCAGTAAACAAGAAAAACTCGTTTGATCACTTGATACTGAAATGCACGAATCGTGATATTTTGGGATCTCGAAGGTACTGCACTGTCTCTATTTGTTGCCTTCGTTCGTGATCGGAGAAGACCTTATGGTCGTCTGCACTTAAGCAATAAAAGCTTAAGAAGAGACTAAGGCATGACTTACTTACATTTTTTTCTATAGCTGTCACTAATCATAAACTTGGAGCTATCAAAATTTCGAAGTAATGCACTATTTTTTACTAGGTTATCAGCTGTTATGTTTAATTCATCTCCGGAACAGCATATCGGATTGTAATGCAGTTCATTACAATAGACTTGTATGTCTTCAAAGATGTTTTTAAACGTTTTATTCTCACAAAACACTAGGCAGCGCTGCAATCGATCAAGGAAATACGTTGGGGTTGTTAAATTTTGTTAAAAATCCTACTAGTATTATAAACGCGAAAGTTTGTGAGGATGGATGTTTGTTACTCTTTCACGCAAAAACTACCATTTTGATGAAACTTTACAGTAATATAGCTTATACATCAGAATAACACATAAGCTACTTTTTATCGGGTACCACGCAGGCGAAGCCGTGGGCAGAAACTAGTAGTATATATAACAGAATTCTGTCCCATAGCACATATATTATAATACTAGCCTATGGTTATGCCAATTAATCGCTAAAAAAACTGTACAAAAACTCGCCTCAAAGAAAACTGATCAAATTACACAGTACCTAACTGTGTAATTTGATCGCAAACCTCAACGGGATGGTGAATCTATAGTCAGGGTAAATTACGTGATATCGAGACCATTCGAACCGGGAAAAGGAGTCCGTCAAGGGTGTATCAAATCTCCTCTCCTATTTAATATCTAAGGAGAACACATGTGGAAGGCACTAGAAGAGTGGGAAGGAGGTATCGCAGTAGGGGGCAAAAAATCAGCAATCTCAGATATGCCGATCACCACGAGGTCATCGGCGTCCAGCGTCTAGGTGAACGACCCAGGAGGTCATTTACCTTGGTCTGATCAAGTCAAGGATTTAACAGGCCAGGGAGGCCAGGGAGGTCAAGCCGAAGATGAAGCGGCATGGAACCATCTCGTCAATTTCTCAACAAAGGCTTTTGAGGACGGGCACGACCTTTAGTAATGAAGAATGCGAGAAAGAAGAAGAAGAAGTAGTGTAATCTGAAATGACACATTTTAGAAAGAGACTTTGTACATTCTGCATCATCATAATTAATCAACATTGAACCAATTCGCGGCAGTCGATGGACCCGTATGAGGTCGGTCGGAGGTCACAGCGTGCCCCCAATTGATATAGATTATTTCAAACGAGCAACATCCAATTTAAATAATCACTTGTAGAAGAACGAGCTTTGATCTTGAGCTACATCCTTGCACCGACTTCACGCAACCTTTACAATGTCATCAGTCTATCAGGGGCTTCCCTACTCTACTAGAACATATCAATAGGATAATTTAGATGATAAAAAATCTTGGGATTAACTTTGATGAAAATGTACCGACTGCTATGTAAAAGGATCATTAAAAGAATAACCAGCCTTGTTTTCTCGCCATTCTTGCTTGGTTGCGGAGAAACAGGCAGTAAGGTAAAATTGACGTTTCAAATTAATCCTTGTGATTTTAATGAATAAATTATTTATTACTTTTTCGATTACGTCGTCTGGTTCGTGGTCGCGAGAACCTGTACCTATACCCCAGCTGTGCGTGCTTGCCACTTCAACTTGCTTATAATGGGATCTACTATCGGTACGGATTGCTGGAGTAAAAGCCCAGTCAAATTGACGCGGTGGCTATAAAAGGTTCTCAAGTGGTTGTCAAAGTTCGGGTTATTGTATTGATTGCCCACCGCCACCGCGTCAGTTTGACCGGGCCTTTTATTTTTTATACTACTAAAGAGGAAACAAATTAACGGCCCACCTGGTGGTAGGCGGTTACCGTAACCTATGGAAGCTTGCGATGCCTGAGGTATCAATCACGCATTGCCTACCTGAGATATCAAGATGAAAGTTCTCATGTGCCTGCAATTTCACCAGCAACCATACCCTTCAAACCGGAACAATAGAAGGCCCGGTGGTAGCACTTCTCCGGACGAGCTCTTTCACAGAAGCTCTACTACTACAAAAGTAGTAGTGCCTTTAAGCTCATTCGTCCTATATTGTAAGTTAGATACACAATGGACGCGGCTAACATTACCCTACCGATCCATAGGTATATGGGCTGGTTAAATAAACAGTATCTTGAGCAGAGTAAGAGAGAACGATGGAACTAACATGGTCGTAAATTGACAAAAAAATAAAAAAACAATAGAAAATTGAATTGAAATACCAACTCAACTCTCGGCCGATTTGCATGATACAAATATTTGGTAAAAAAACGCAGATCTGGATTCCGAGAAGCACTAATTATAGGCAAAGAATGTGTAAATTTATATGAAAGAAAAAAGTGCAAACGTGGTCGGGCCTTCTGAAATCTATTGTATTATCTTCTACTCTGCAGGTCTCATTAAGTTGATGAATTAAGAAGGTAAGTACTGATATTCGTTAAAGGCAAAAGTTAACTGACTTGTGGATAGAGTTAAAATTACCACGAATGAACAAACAGTATCCAGACAGTGGACACTGATAAAAGGTTATCGGTTGACTGACTCTACTTTACATAAAAAAATATAATATTGAACAACTTATGGGCTTTACATAATTAGCCGGTAGGTAGGTATATGAGTTTGCCGTAAGTGGTTGTTTGTTTGTATGTTAGTTCGTACAAGGTATAGAGGGTACCTAGTAAGGTTTATGTCCATTTTCTGATTGAAATGCACGTTTTTGTAATCGATTTGTTATGTTTGTCTGCAAGGATCGTTCTTATATAGATTTTAAAGCCACGCGTCGAGTTTTATTAACTCAGGCAGGGGTTATAAAAAGTGCCTAAAGAATTAACTTTTTATATACTTATTAACTTTTCGAAAATTACTTATTAATTCAAGCTTTCGATGAAAACGAATTAATTTATTAATTCAAAGTAGGCATTATAAAGTACCTAATTACCTAAACACCTTTCGTAACGCAGCAGTTAGTAAACTACCTATACTTACTCATTAAATTGAGAGCTATCTACATATATTATTTACCAATGAGTTTTATAAAGAAAAAAATGTCTAGTCCAGAACACAAATACGAACACGGTAGGTATTTCTATGATTTTAGTCATTCCAAAAATTATGCGCTTTAAGTGAAATTAACGTAAGTTCAAGTTTTCTTTTAAAAAAATATATGTTCTAGCTTTTTCAAAATAAACAAAGTAACCTAGTATAATTTCTATTCCTACCAGCTGTCTAACACAGACAAAGAATTTGTTACCTGACTTACCCAGCTTGAGGTAGGTAGTAACTTAAACTGATTGGCTGCGTATACGCAGGTCACTGACACATAATATCTATACTGACTGACACTAAACTTCACCGATCGAATCTAAAAATTACAAGATAATTAGTTGAACTTACTCTTGTTGGTCAAACTAGTTTGATAAGGAGGTAAAGCCGACTAGGTCCTAGGAACTTACTTTGAATTGATTATGCGCACTGGTGATAAATGCTTTTCTCTCCAAGTTCCTCGCGATCGATCTCAATCCAAGCCTCGCTAGGGAGAACGCCATTTTGTCACTCTTCTAAAACTACACTTGATTTGATCAAAGCAGTTACAAAGTCACAAAATTAAATAACAATAAGTTAGCAGGCACCCGCGTCCGGTCGCATTCGAAAATGGAATGTCTAAGTTCAGTCTTCAAATAGACAATCCTCGTCAACAGCTGGCGAAGGACTAGCCCGCAGTCGGCGTGTTCTTTCGTTTTTATTTGTGAAGCTTGGAGTTTGGAGGCCGTAATGCGCTTGTGTTGTTATTTGGTCACAGAAGGATAGAGCATAATGTTTGAGTAGGTAACATAGGTATGTTTATACATATATATAGTTATATTACACATTAATATTCAATCTCGTCACTACGTACCTACGTAGCAATAAAAAACAATTAGGTGAGGTATTTTCTCAAGATCTAAGAACTTTAGCGATTCGTTTTTGTTCGAGTGCATGAAGTGGGAGTAACCCGCACTGGACCTCTTTCGTAGGTATTTTTATCAGAGTTTTATCACCGGACGGATACACTCTTTACAGACTATTTTAATGCAGAATTGAGTGAAAATATCCGATAACAAAAGGAATCCAGTCGACGCCCGCAAAAAAAACACAAAGAGAATACCCACTTATGTACATTTATAATTGTGAACGTTATTGATCAAATATAATCTTGGGATAATACTACACCCAAACAAAATTCGAGAGAATAAGTATTAGGTTAGATTACGGTACCTACGTAGGTCATACATCGCATCGGCTAAACAGATTTGGTTGAAATTTGGAACATAGTTCGTGACCTAAAATTACACATACATATAGGTAGCGTACTTTTATCCGGGTTCCACGCGGGCGAAGCCGTGGGCAGAGGCTAGTACACTATGCACTTGCGCTACCGTTTTCATTTCACTGCAACCTTCAACTGGGCCTTTAGTGATTGTGAACATGTTGTTCTCCAGTAGCTACGCATAGTGATCCACGTACGCAGTGTTTGGTGTTTGCTCGCAATTCGGCTTATTACATAAGGCCTTGGTCGATTATCGTTATGGGTTATTGTATTGCCGATAATGGTTTCATTTAAGAATTTGGATGTGACTGGGTCGTACCCACGTGCAGTGTGCATGTTCTACCTAGAATTGTTGTGTAGTTTTTTGTATGAGGTTGGATCTTTCTCAGGACCCGGTCAAACTGACGCGGTGAATGGCGGTTGTGGTGGCGATCAAAGGAAAATGGTTGTCATAGTTCGGGTGAAAGTACTGATCGCCACCGCCGTCGCCACCGCGTCAGCTTGATCAGCTAGAGCACTGATTCTCAAAGTGGGTGATTATTGTGCTAAGGGTCTTACTGAGATATCTTCTTTCTAATGACACGGTTAATGCCTGTTTGAAGTAAACTGAGGCAAAAATATAAGGCACCCAACCCGTTTTCACTAAACTTTGACAGCTCGGAAATTCATGTTGAGAGACAGGTTTTAACCGAAAATTCTCACTTATAACATTCCTCACTGAGATATTTTAACCGCGACGTAAGAATGCCGTAAACTTATGCGTTTGTCGTAAGAGGCAGATTGTTTGTTTGTCTGTTCTGTTACTATTTATCTCCAAAACGGCTTATAAATCTTAATACATAAAACAGTTTGTGTTGTTTTAACCGACTTAAAAAAAGAGGTTCTTATTCGACTGCATTTTTATTGTGTGTGATTGTTACATGTTATCTTCGCCAATGTTAACGAATTTTGATGATTATTTTATTGTTGCATAGAGACTGGTCCCATAAAAGTTTTATTCCAGAGGGATTGCTATTTTTCCCGTAAAACTAAAAAAAAAACATCATCTAATGGATCCACGACTAGCCGAAACATTTATTTTGCAATCGATTTGCATGACTTCAAGGATGGTTCTTAGATAAGTTTTATTGCCGCAAATCATTAGGGGGGCGCTGCATGCTAATTAACATTAAGTTCCCCTATGTACTTGTTTTAACTTCTGCAATACCTAAATTAAGTTAAAGTACCTAGGTAGGTAGGTAGCTATGTTCTTTGACAAAACAACCCAGGAGTCAGGACTAGTCTGGTCACCTTGATATTTGCCTTTGTACCGGTTTTGTCTCTCTTGTCACACACATTGATTTACAACTATGATTTCTCTACATTATTGCTGGTTAGTATTGAAATTATAAGTAACAACATCTAGCTAGGTACGAGTAAACATCTAAACGTTGTCATTTATAATATTATCTACCTCGGTTTACTTCTGTAAGCTTTATTGTGGCTTTATATAGATAGGATTCCGATTTGCAGGGGGGGAAATGACATTTGCTGCGGAAATTTCACTTGACATTTCCATACAATTTTATCTTTCCGAAGGCGTTAACGTCAACAGAAAGTGGTATTTGTCTAGCCCCCTGGTGCCCTTGTATCTCGCGTCATGGAGACATTTTTGTAACATACCTACATAACTTTTGTAGGTACCTTACGTTATTAGCAACAACAACTGGTCGCAATACCGAACCATTTTTAAAAACCGGTATTTTCGGTACTGACCTTAGATAAATTGCGGTATTCCGGTATTTTCGATATATCCGAGATCTGAAAAACTTGTATGTATTAATTATAACTTATTATGTACTACCTTTAAGGTACTTACCTACATAATAAGTTTACAAACTCCTGACATCTAAACTTTAACTTTTAATACTAGCTTTTGCCCACGGCTTTGCCCGCGTGGTACCCGGATAAAAAGTAGCCTACCTATGTGTTATTCTGATGTATAAGCTATATTACTGTACAGTTTCATCAAAATCCGTTCAATAGTTTTTGCGTGGAAGAGTAACAAACATCGATCCTCACAAACTTTCACGTTTATAATATTAGTAGGCTGTGCCACGGCCGCCCTTTGCCCACCGCGTCGCATTGCCCTACCGCGCTATTACTTCTTCTGCGCAGCTCCTAATAGTCGTAGCGTGATGTTAAATAGCCTAGGTATCTATAACCTTCCTTAAGAATCGGGCTATCACCGATCCAAAAATATTTTTTCAAATCCGACTGGTACGTAGTTACGTAGGTACCTACCTAGTTCCAGAGATTAGAGCGAGCGTTCAAAACAAAAACAAACTCTTCAGCTTTATTATTAGCACATATATTATAATTTATTAGTATAGATTAGGCATTAACAACAACCTCTAGACATCTTGACTTTTACAATATTAAAAAGATTCCAAGTTATTAGTTCTCTTGCTTCTCGCGGCATGGAGTCACTTTTGTAACTTACCTACTTACATAACTTATGTATGTAGGTACCTATTATTAGCAATAACTTTGACTTTTATAATATCAGTGGAATCCTAAGTAGCTGGTTCCCTTGTTTTCGCGGCATCGGCATTGGCATGGCACTAGCGGCGCGTAGGCGTGCGGCGGGGCGACGCTGCGCTGGCGTCACTTTCGCATGCCACGGTCACTACCGTGACTGTATTATTTTTTCGCTATTACCTACATGGGGCCTACAAGCTACGTCCCGCAAGGTTTCTTTTATAATATTGTCGACAGCCTTCGGACCTTGAGCAGCTCTTCCAAACAATAACCGCTGCGGCTACGGGCGGCGAATCACGTAGGTTGCCTATCGGATATTGGTCGCACTGTTAATTAGTTTTAAAGATCCGAATTCTAACTACCTACCAACCAACTTTTTTACCCGTGATGGGTAAACTTTTTTATCCTTCGTCGTAAGAGGTGGTTTGCTTGTGTGTTTGTCTTACTATTTATCTCCGAATGAATGGTACCTATAGCGGATTGTAACGCGGATTTGGCAATCGTTTTGTAAGACTCAAGGACAGGGTTGGACAGGGTTCACAAGTGGAGTCGGCCTATCCACCGGTAGGAGCTAGGTAGGTATTTGTTATCGCCTACTTTACTATCCGGGTACCTACCACACGGACGAAATCATGGGCAGTAGCCTAGAGTAGATACTATCATAGATAGATAGAAAATTCTTTATTGCACAACTACAAAGTACTGTACATAGGCGAACTTAATGCTAGATAGCATTCTCTTCCAGCTAACCTTTGTGTTAATGGAGAAGAGTCTTGAGGTAGTGCATGGATATAAGAAAAATTATAAATTATATGCTAGAGCTAATCTATTAATAAAACATGAACACTATTTCCTAAATAAACACAATTACATATACCTATCTACTTACATAATCTAACCTTACAAATTACAGATAATAATTGATAGACTTCTAAATATTCTATACAATATATGTTATTCTCACAATATGTAGCTGAGAGACTGATTGCTTAAACTTTGCAGGATTCGAGCATGAGAGCTAAAAAGTGATTGTAAACTTGGGATGATAGAACTTCAACAGAAGACACCTCACGATATGACTGGAATACTGTTCCAGAGTCGATACATAGGTAGATCGAGATTTCCATTATAAATGAATAGGTAAATAATACTTGACATTTTCACAGCATCATCTAGCCCCAAAGTAAGTAAAGCTTGTTTTAGGCCCTATGGGAACTACCAACATGACTGATATATGTACCTAGTACCTACTACTTATATATTTTTTCGTAAATACGTAAATAGGTAGGTAGGTATAATACGTAGAAAACACCCAGACCCGGGACAAATATTTGCATACAAACATTTGTCCCGCGGCGGACTAGGTATTTCGCAGATAGGTTCCACGTTCGCCCGACATTCCAAAAAATTTTGCTTTTGCCCCATGTCAAAAATATTTCTGGTTTCGCCCCACATTACAAAATGTACCTACGGAGGGCTTAGTACAATTGAGAAATAAAACCACACATTATAACCACGAGACAAATAAAACAAAAAAACTATCCACAATTTCAGCCAAAAATTACTATGGACAAAGAAGCATGGATTATATTTTACCCAGACTAAAAATCAAAATTCCATTAGAAGTACGAGATAAAATGAATACAAAAACATAAAACGGTTAATAAACTCTCAACTGATATACCATACTGGAGACCTAATCAAACATCTTTTAATAAATAGACTAGCGAGAACTTAATTAACGGAACACAAAATGGGGCAAACGTGGAAGAAAATTGTGAAAATAAGGAAAAAATATTTTCGGGACAGACAATGAATATAATGTGGGGCGAACGTGGAATTTTACATGTGGAGCAAAACTCTACGGGGCAAACACGGAACACACCATTTCGCGGCAATATTTTCCATCATAGGCACTATCTAGGTACTTATAATTTTATTACGTAACTGCACTAAAGTGTAAACGCCAACTTGTTTAGTGTCAATGCCCTCGCATGGCTTGCCTATTATGTCATGACCGGCGCGCATGTAGGTAGGTACTTACCTAGTAAAATGTGTTAGTAGGAAGGTAGGTATTTACTTGCAAGTTTATATTATGCTTGCGCTACCTTTATTGAACCCGCTGATGTTGTAAAGTTTACAAGCTGCGAACAATAGGTACCTTAGGTACCTGTATCGATATCTAGGTAAACCATATTTGTTGTAAAATTGTATTCTATCTACCTACCAGAGTCAGTTATTTCCAATACCTATTCTTAAAACAAGCAAGCAACATAACCTACCTAGGTAGCTCACTATATTTATTTCTGTACAAGATATAGATAGGTACCTACCGATCTCAAAAGAAAGGCGTGAACGATCTGGCTATTCTACCTAGGTAGGTAGGTGTATGTAGATGTCCCTGTGCCACGCCAAAGAAAATTCCCACCTGACCTGAACCCAACTGAAATTGATAAGTTAATTTATTACTTATCAAAGTCAGTAGGTTCACTCTGATCCGAACGTTAATAGGTACCTATGCCTATGTCTAGTCCAGTCTTTCTCAAAGTGGGTGATAACGCCCCCTTGTGGGCGTTGGAGGCCTAGAGGGGGGCAGTAAGGGGCCCAGAAAAAAATTGGGGGCGTTGAAGTGGTTTAGGGGGGCGGTGGCTGATTTGTAATTTCATCTACTTAATATTTTAAAATTCACTGAAATTAAAACCTACCTACTACACATAATCGATTATTTAGTTCATATAACTATCTGCCCTGTTTGATTGTATAAAATCTCAAAAATATTTAACATAGCTCTCATAGGATAGCCCGTGAGCTATCAAGTTTTAATTAGTTTTTGTTAAATAACGCGATTTGTGCAATCCTGTATCAATCGGCTGGTTCATCGATACTTGTTGTTACTTGCTCATTACGATTGAGCGTTACATGAGATAAACGAGTTTGTGCATGTTTATCTTATTCCTGTCAGTACGTGCTGTATTTTAATCCTATATAAAAGCACGTAATATTTCTTTTATTTTCATTAGCGGTTTCGCGCGCAATCGTTAAGCAAGTACTTAAGCTCAACACCTTACTTACGTATTTGTGAAAACAAAACCATGTCGGAAGCAAAAAAGAAGAGACGGCAATACAGTGCGGAATATATTAAATACGGATTTATTGAAAATACCACAAACCCATCTTCGCCTTTGTGCCTTCTTCGTCTTAAATCATTTTCGAATGTCGGACTTCGAGCTTCGTACAATATCTCTTTGTTAATTGCTCAAACAGGCAAACCACACCATCGGAGAAGAGTTAATTTTGCCGGCAATAAAAAAAGAATTAACTACTGTGCTCTATAAACCGGCGGCAGATATTATCCGAAAAATTCCTTTGAGCAATAGTTCTGTGCAAAGACGAATTGATGAAATGGCTGAAAACATTGAAGAGTCATTGTGCAATCATCTGAAGACTAGTCAATTCTCAATTAAGTTAGACGAGTCCACTTTACCAACTATTGAAGCATTGCTGCTGTCTTACGTGAGGTTTATTAAAGATGAGAAAATATGTCAAGAACTATTATTTGCTAGGAATTTAGAGACAGATACAAATGAAAAAACTATATTTTATACACTGAAAAAGTTTTGTGATGAGAAAGAAATTCCATTGAAGAATATTGTATCAGCTGCTACGATGGTGCTCCGGCTATGACAGGGTATAAAGGCTTCATAGCGTACTTAAAAAACAAAATTCCAGATATGCTCGCTGTACATTGCGTCATTCATCGACAACATTTGAAATTTAAGTGAACGACTGTTTCAATCACTGCAACATGTCATCAAAGCAGTCAATAAAATCCGAAACAGCTCTTTAAATAATAGATTATTTAATCAGCTTTGTGTTGCTAATGATGAAGGTTTCAACCGATTGCTGTTTCACACAGAAGTGCGTTGGCTATCAAGAGGCAATTGTCTGGCTCGATTTTACAATCTGTTTGACTCTGTGATAGAAATCTTGGAAAACAAATACATAGAATTTTTCAAACTTTCGCGATTAGATAACATAAACTTATAACTTATAATAATTAAATACATAGAATTGCGCGACAACCTCATCACATCAAAGAATGATATCGCGTACTTGACAGAGCTATAAAAATTGTTTAGTAATATAAATCTCCAACTTCAAGGTGACTTCTTGAACTTAATTAAAACAAAAAATGTCGTTGCTGCTTTCGTAGCTAAAATTTCGTAGCTCTTACACAAGAAGAATATCGGCAGATGTGAGTTCCACAATTTTCCCAATTTATCAGTATCCGGCAACAACGACGACTTGTTTGCCTACTGCCAACATTTGGAAAACATCCACAGTGATTTTATTGAACGCTTCCAGGACATATTGAAATTGGAAATACCAGATTGTTGGATCCTTTTTCAAATGTCAACACAGCAACATCATCCCAGCTGGAATAAGAACTTATAGAACTGACAACGAACGAGCAAATAATAATTCAATTCAAAAATGGCAATCAAGAATTTTGGCTACAAAAGCCAATCCCGTAATTGTACCCTGCAATGTGGTCGATCGTTCAACGATTTTTGATAGCATTCCCATCGTCATATTTGTGTGAACGTGGATTTAGTGCTGTGGCAACGCTGCTTACTAAAAAGAGAAATCGTTTGCATGTTACCGAACGCGGTGACTTGCGGCTGTTTTTGAGTAAATTTGAACCTCTTATCAACAAACTTTTTAAAAATCATCAGATTCATCCTTCCCACTAGATTAGTTTTAAACTTAAAATTGATTATGTTTGTTTTAATTTGAATTAAAGATAATCTTAAAATTATAAAGTTGCGTTTTATTGCTATCACACTGTTAAAAAAGTCTCGTTTAGAATGTAAGTTTAAACTCCAGACAAGACTAATATAGGCACTATTATTAAATTGATTAAAGTAATGAATGTTATTGTGGTTTTTAAGACGTGGTAAAGTAACAAAAATTAGGGGCGCTCAAAAATAATTGATTTTCAAAGTGGGCGGTAGACTAAATAAGTTTGAGAACCTCTGGCCTAGTCCTATGTTTTCTAGAAATTCGAATCATCGAGTGAGAGAAGAAATTCACCGATTATCAACGAGTGTGAGTCTTAGAAGTAGGTATACACATGAGTTAGGAATTGGAATTGTACTTTCTTCCGAGTGATAGTTAGGTATATACATAGTGCTATAAACTATTTATAGGTAAGTATAAATTTCTTAACTATAGAATAAGTCTTTGCATGTCTTTATCTAGGTAATTTGTAGGAAAAAGCTTCTGAATAACTGCTTGAGCAGTTTCTCTTATTTCTGGCGGGGCGTAATCAAATATTCACATCACTATTATACCTACCTACGGCATTTCAGGTAGATAGAAGGCACTATAGAATTTTTATATTAGTAATTGTAATAGAAAGCAAACAGCGCGCGGTTTTCACATTCTTTTTTTAAATAGAAAGCAAGTGGCCCGAGTTGCCCTGTCAGTATCATTTAGCGGACTTGGTTATAAAAACTTTTGTTTTTTGCATTATCTAGCTTTTCTATAAAATAAGGTTGTCTACAAAAGCTACCTGGATTATCATACACTTTTTAAACCCGCATAACATTGTGCAACAGCAATGACGTATGTACAATCTAAGTACACATTGCTATCTACATTGCTTAGAAAATCAAGTAACTAACCAACTGATTTCAGAAAAGGAGGTTCTCAATTTGTTTCGTCTTTACTGTTTTTTGTGGTGAACCGATTTTATAAATTATTTTATATTGGCTAGGGTACACCTTCAAGGCATATAAGGGAGATTACATTTTATATTGGACTAATTACCAACTTTCCATTATTTGAAGTCGGTTTTTTGATATTAAATGACTTTATGTTATGCCTTGGGTACTTCCCGAGCAGGTATAGTAGAAATAGGTATATTGAACGGTTTCAGAAACTACGGAGCATATTCGGCCAGCCGCCAGTTTGGCTAAAAGCACGTAGCATTGTGGGCGCGACTTGTATTAGGAGTGCAGCAATCCCCGTTCTTGAGCAAATCTCGGTCTACTCCATAGAAATTTATGGATGTCATATTCAAATTCAGATCATTTATTTGGTTCCTAGAAATTATTTTATGCATCTAAACAACTAAGTTCAGCGCCCGTCTAGGGTAGACTAGTTAAAATCTACAGAAATGTTAACTTAAAAACATAAAATAACATCAATATAATAATTTGTTTATTGTGTAAAATATACAAGTTTGTCCTAGTGACAACTGTGTGGTTCACATATTACAAATAGGTTAGTAGATAAAAATTAATCATAAAAATATATCATGACAGAAGATTCTTTCGCAAAATAATAAATACGTGGTGCATTTCCCAATTCATGAATTTAAAACCCAACATTTACTTTAGAGGACACGTGGAACGGACGTCCTTGGCCGAAACAGCCAAAATATAATGTTGGATGCTTTCGGAACACAAATAGTCATCTTTACGAATGAGAACACATCTTTACAATAATTCTAATATCCTACATACCTCTTAAATATACATATTATCGTTTTAACATAGACCTATGTAATATTGACATATTCTACAACTATCAAAAGCTATACACATGCATTTAGGTACGCCGTCAACTGAAGCGTCACCACAAAATATGTTACATGACATAACACTGTAAATGAAGAACAAAGTTGTAAATACAGAGGTTGCACTTTGCATCCCGGAATGTATATTATTCTCTACATTATTTCAATGTATTTCATATGCAACAGGTTATGTATTAAGTATATGTTTTCCTTCACTAAACACCCAGAACGCAAGTTATGAGATTTAATTTAGATTGTTTCGAGATTGTCGGGTCTGGATATTTTCTATATTAACTAGCTTCTGCCCACGGCTTCGCTGCGTGAAATCGTATAAAAAGTAGCCTTTGTGTTATTCTGATGTATAAGCTATATTACCGTGAAGTTTCATTAAATTTCTTGTTTATAATATTATAGTAGGATGTATGTATTTATAAAAAAATAAAAAATTATATGTAATATAACAGTCATGTAGTTCCCATAATACAAGCTCTGCTTAGTTTGGGGCTACATGATAAGTATAAAATTAACTAAAATCGATTTCTATGGAACAGCGATTAAAATGAAAAGGAAAATATGCCAACTTTACAAAATGATCGCAAACTATTTTGATGTGTGTGTCATACACGACATACACGTTAAGCAATTATTTTTTTTTCGCGAAAAGTGCAATTTTCCGCCATTTTGGTGAGCCCAGAAGTTAAGTAAAGTAATAGTTTATGTCCCTTCTAATTTGTGGTGGTTTGAATAACTATCTGTATATTTGAGGAGAGTAGTTTGATTCGTCTGTCAATAACATCCATCCGCAAAGAGTTCAGCCAATATCATTCGCTTCTTCTATTTGTAGTGTCGTTATCATTCAAAAATTTGGACGATTATCACAATATATATAGCTACGAGGCGAATGACATTGTCTATGGGTCCAGTTCCTCTCGTGATCATGGTAGTCTGCATCAACTGCTACCCCTCGGGGGTTTAAACTCGGAATTTGTAGAGGTATGTTTTGTTTATGATGTAAATAATCTTAAAATAACTATCCATTTCATTTAAAACCCCAGAGCTAAGCAGTTGGTGAATGTTACCGTACATGCAACTACCGAAATATCGGGAAACATTGAAACTTACAAATCATAGTAAATAGCAAAAATCATGTTCATAACCATGATAGTTTTAAAACATAGAAATGCTTCAGTAGACGGCGGAGTCTATGCAACGACGCTTCAGTGGACAGTGGGCTCAGCTCTCCAGCAATGATATCACGCCTTCTTGTATTCGATCCGTTCCACTTTGACCTCATCTCCGAGCAGTTTGTACACGTAGGTCACCACTGTTGAACTCTGGATGTCCATCAACACGAAGGATGGAGTGGAGGTCCTGGAATCAAGAAATGCGTGATTTGTTTGATTGCCACCACACTACAGATGATCCGTTGGTTCGGTTTCGTTAATCCGTTGGAAATCAAGGCATGGCTTAGAACCACAAATACGAAGGCATGTGACATTGGTTAGTCATATTGTAAAAACGGGAATTTTCACGTAACCCACTATCGGTGAAGGCACCGACTAAGTTTCGACTCATTCCGAAAGACTTTAATCAGGGTGAGTGATCGGGACGTTCTCCCTCCGCGTCACGTCGTGCACGACGCGACGTGAAAATTCGCGTTTTTACAATATGAATAGTCAAGTTCACGATAGTTTTTGGAAAAAAAACCATTGGTTAGTGTTCGAATAAGCGATGGGCTTGCAACCTGTCACGTGGAATGCTGACTACTATGCAAAACATGTTCTTTGGTCACACTCTTCAATCTCCGGCCCGGCTTCGGTTGGGATTTAGAAAGTCGTCGCACGAATTTAGGTAAAAAAAGGATAGGGAGTGGAAGGGATGGACTCCCCTATTCCAACAGTACTACTTCCAAAGTCGCGAGACGCCGCGGCACACTTCGCTTGACTTGTGCTTGTGTTTTTATATTCCCTAGTGGACTGAACGGTGTCGGACAAAATTTAAAATTTAAATAAAATACTATTCGAACCAGTCAAAGGTTGGTCCATGATAATAATGTACCTATATCATATCGGATTCCAGGAGAAAAATTCAAAAAGAAATAATTCCCGTGCTTTATTAATGACCACCTCCAACTCCAGTACATTTTATTTTTCCATACTTATCCTAAAAATGCTTAAATATTAATTTCTCGGAAACTATTCAATTCCTAACTTTGGGAGTGGTACCGTTGGAATGGGGGAGTCCAGCGCTTGCACCCCCTGTGCTTTTTTTTTATCAAAATTCGTGCAACGGCTTGCTAAATCCTACCCCCCGGCTTCCTCAAGTCAATTTATTGCAGATAGAAGACGAAATATAAATGAAGATCGATAGGTCAATCAAATTAATATATTTTATTAATTACTTATATTGCAATGTGCAGTACGGTAAAATCAACTCAAGACTAAACACAAACGGTCTCATTACGAAACGTGGTCTAAACTCGAGATGAACTCAAGTTCTGTCAGATCCACTAAACCAAGGTCTAAATATACTTTATCGAAAAAAGAGTATTATTGCAAAGATCCTACGGTCTACGATTTAAATATAAAATAAAACCGCGGGATGTCCATTTGATTTAAAAAAATACTTCAAAACCAAAAAAAAAGAAACATTATTTTGATTGGCTACCAAAAGAAAGTAGGTTCTCAATAAGAGATTGATTTATGATAGAAATAAACTAGGTGACCGCCTGGTTTATCTTTTAGCACTTATTTGTGGTCAAACCTCTTTTTGAAATGTCAAATAGACTGTCGGCTATTATAATAAAGCCGAACTAAAAGATGAACCAGGCGGTCACCTAGTTTATTTCTATCATAACTCAACCTCTTTTTGAGGACCTACTTTTCCAGAGAAGGGCAGAGAAGAGTATTTCTTATGCAGAAGCCTCTAGACTTCATCCAACTCTATCCCGTTCATATGCAGAAGTTTTGGCTACTTCTAAGGATCAAAATGTTCCACCTAAGAATAACAGTAACCAAAATATTAAGTACAACAATAACACACCTTCCTACCGCAAAACAGCCTTTTTAAAACCTCGTTCTGTACCCCCCAAATTAGCCAAAGGTTATGATAAGAAAGCTCACCAAGATTTAATAAATGAACCGATCCGCAGTTCAGTGGAACTGCAGCAGTGTAGTCAGTAAAAAAAATGAAATTATATATTTAATCAATAAGTTTAGGCCCTTTAATCTTTCTACCACAGAGTCCTGGCTCAAGCCAGGATCTATTTATATACCTCATCCTTCTTCTCAAATCTTTGTTGAAATTGATAACTTGCTTTCACATATTCCTAAGCCCTGTGTAGTCATGGGAGATTTTAATGCTCATCATAGGACATGGGGTAGCTCTGTATCTAATAGCTATGGCAGAGATCTCTAAGAGATAATTGATATGCAAAACCTATGCATCAAGATCTTCAGAAAATGCTAGTGCTGTGGACTTGTCAATAGTTTCTCCTAGTTTAGCATCTTCAGTTTTATGGGAAACACAGCTGTCTACACATGGTAGTGATCATTTCCCTATAATTTTAAAGTTTATTCATTTTACAGTTACTGAAATACCAAGAGCTCCATCTAGAAGGAAATATAGAATAGTTAATGATAAATGGAGTGATTTTAAAATCAAAGTTGAAAATAATATTAACATCTTGCCTAATATTTCCCAAGGTATTTCAATTTGTGCAGCTAGTTTTGCTAAAAACTAGCTGCACAAATTAAAAAAGCTGATACTTTTGCCAATCATCTTCGAAGAGTATTCCAACCACTCCCCAGTACAAACCAAGACCATGATAAAGAAATTGAAAGAACTCTTAGAACAGACATACAAATAGAAGAAAGAAGAAGAAATGCATTTATTATTCCCCAAAAAACACAAAAGTTAAACAAACAAAAAGTAGTAATAAACACAAAACAGATACATATAATAACACAACGAAACGAAAAACAGACAAAGTATGTACGTCATTTTGTGTTGCGTGGGGTCAAATAGGTCCCCGTCTCAAATGTGCCTGCCGCTAAAAAATGTGACACCCAGGGAACTGCTTCAGGAAATCCGTAATCTCCACGACTGCAAAACTCCGGGATACGATCAAATAGATGCAACCCTGCTGAAAAACCTACCGAAAAAAGGAATTATGCTTATAATCGCCATATTCAATGCATGTCTACGCCTATCGGCCTTCCCAAGTCAATGGAAAATAGCACAAGCTGTAATGATCTTGAAACCAGGCAAACCTCCTCAAAAAGTGACCTCATTCAGACCCATAAGCTTACTACCGATACCTGGGAAATGACTCGAGAAAACTATTCTCTCCAGAATGCGAGAATCAGTTAGCTGGGAAGGACATGGTACAATTGAACAAATTCATCGCCTAGTGGATATTATCAATAGAGCACTCGAAAACAAAAAATACTGCTCTGCAGTATTCCTAGATATCAGCCAAGCATTTGACAAGGTCTGGCACGATGGTCTTCTGTCCAAAATAAAACAAACGCTTCCACATTCCATCTTTTTGATCATAAAGTCTTACCTTGAAAAGAGATGTTTTGAAGTCAAATTTAGTGAGGAACTATCCAAAATTCAAGAAATTAAATCAGGCGTACCGCAAGGTAGCATCCTCGGTCCAATCCTCAACCTGATATTTACAGCAGATCTACCAACTTCGGATGACACCACCACTACCGCCACATACGCTGACGATACAGCACTGCTTTCTGTCCATGAGGACCCTGACACTGCTTCGGAAAATCTCCAAATACACCTTAATAAAATTTAAGAAAGGTTCAATAAATGGCGGATTAAAGCCAACAAAGATAAGTCTGTACACGTCACCTACACACTTAGAAGGAAAACATGCCCTCCGGTTTTACTATAGAATGCACAAATCCCACAAGCGGCAGATGCCAAATATCTTGGAATGCACTTGGACCGCCGTCTGACTTGGCAAAAACACATCTGGACCAAGCGAAAACAACTTGACCTCAAAATTTGTAGCATCTACTGGCTAATTGGACGCAAATCCCAAATAACTGACTTTAGTAAAATGATAGTTTATAAATGTATAATCAAACCGATATGGACTTACGGTATCCAGCTATGGGGCTCTGCCACCCACAGCAACATCGAAATACTGGAAAGATTTCAGAGCAAAACAATACGGAACATGCTAAAAATACCTCTACACATAAGCAATAAGTATATGTACATGGACATCAAGATCAACACTGTGAAACAGGAAATATAATTGTATAGCAAAAACTATCAATTTACATTATACAAACATAAAAATGAACTCGCCTCTCAGCTTCAAGGAGCAGGCCCCTTCAATTCTCCAGACTGAAGAGACATAACATCCCAAACCTAGCAGAAAGATTCACAGATAAAAGTTGAGAACACTCACTGGACTGATCTCTCAAAACGACTCAAAAATCCGATTAATATCAACCATCAAATTGGACTATTGTTGTATAAACAGATTGCCAAGAAGCAGATTAGAAAAAGAAAAAAAAAAAGTTTTGCTAAAGTTTCATAGATGCTGCTGATTTAACCTTCCCTATAAAAAATAGTACATCTGGTAAATTACCATCACCACCATGGTGGGACTTAGAGTGTAGTGTTGCTGTTGCCCAAAGAAAAGAGGCAGAGTTGAATTATAAAAATGATATATGTCTGAAGATAATTTTGACAAGTTGATTGACACATAATAAATAAGACTAAAAAACTACTAAAAGAAAAGGAATTCCAAGGTTGGAGGAGCTTCTGCTCAACCATCTCTCCCAACACTAAACCATCTGAAGTGTGGCGAAATATTAGACGTTATGGAACTGGAGTTACTGCATCAACTTTTTCAACTATGCCACTTTCTTTGAGAAAAAGTTTTTTGGATCGTTTGGCTCCACCAACTGCACCACCTAAGGAGTTTTTTACACCTGTTCCTGTCCATATTTCTAGTTGGTCGCTATGGGCTTGATGCTCCGTTTTCTATCTATGAGTTGAAAGGTATTTTATCAAATGGTCATGATACGGCCCCAGGCAAGGACAGCATTCCTTACTCATTATATTCTCATTTAGGTGAAAATGTCAATTCAATCTTTGTTTATGGCCTTTGCGGGTTAAGGGGTCCGCAATTTTGCCAATGTCACGTTGCAAGTTAGGCCTTTACACGAAGTCCTAACGAATATAAAGAGATAAAAAGGTAATAATTAGATTATGAACTGCTACAATATTAATATCAAGGGAGTGGGAAGGGATAGGCACTTGGGAAAAGGAAAGGGAGCACCTTACAAATAAGGCGCTTCCAGCATACCCATCAGCCCTGTCGTCTCAAAGACAGGAGTAGCCCGAAATCCGGAATCGAGTTCCAGGCTTAAACCATGTCTCCAAGAATTTAGAAATTATGTGAATTAATTCAGCTTTTTTCTGATGGAGGCTTTGACTGTTCCACTACAGAACAGACACTAGATTGCTGGATAAGGCAATTACTTGCATGAGTTGTTGGACAATGTTGGATGGTAAGTTGGTTTTATTATGGGACAGTATATTAATAAGTGTAAGAAGAAGCTCCAGAAGACCATTGTTCGCCTGGGAAGGCTCAGCTTGAGTGTTTGTGAGGGCTCAACCATTAGGTAGTGAAGATGTGATGTTGCCAACAATAGCCTGATGGGCTTGTCAGTCATACGACTTTCCTAGTGGAGCTTTAAAACGAGGAGTAGTGTAAACAGTTTTCCTGTATGACACAGTGGGATTTGGATTAAGGGCATTGGAGTTAGAAACAGAACCAGGTAGGTGATTGGTAGGTGGGGGAGAAAATGTTTCCTGGGCTACTTCAGCATATGAATGATTGACCTTTGGGAATTGAAAAGCAGCATCTTCATATGAGATACCCTCTTGGGACATAAGGAGTTTAATTGAATGTTGTTGCCCCTGTTCTGGACAAGATTTGCTAGAAACAAAATGTAGTCCTGAGCAGTAGAGGCACATCTTCTTTTTTCACCACATCACAACTGTCTCCAGAGTGAGGCTGTGCACATTTAAAACATTTGGGCTTAGATCGGCACTGGGCCTTAATATGACCAAACATGCAGCAATTCAGACACTATATTGGTATATTTCAACTGGTAGGCTAGTGTGAAAAGAGAATATCTTATTGGGCAGCATTTGTCCATGGAAGGTCATGACAACCGTTTGTGTGGGAACCCATGTCACTTTCCCTTCATCTATTATTTTTCTATTTAGTCTGCGGGCCTTCAGAACTTCTCCACAACCATTAGGAAGGATAAGAGATTCAACAAACTCGTTCATGGATAGGTCCACAGGAACCATTCGCACAATACCCATCTTGGAAATATTGTAGGATGGAATGGTGGCTTCATATTTGCACATTGCTAGGTTGGGATTATCCAAAAATTTAGTGGCATCAGCAAAAGAGCGGAATTCAACCGAGATTTTGTTCCTAGCCACTTTTTTAACTTTGGATAAAGGATTATCAGCCTCAGGAGGGTCGGGAGGTTTCAAAACATCCTCCATCTTGGATGAAGAAAATTTTTAATTCCAAATAAACTACACAAAAAACTTACCGATCCGATTAGTAAACTCAAACCAACAACCAGAATTACTAAAAACTAATAATTTTGCTTGGATTTTATATATTTTTTTGGCGACAATGACTTCAATTTATGTTAAAAAAACCGGAGATCCTGCTGACGCGTGCGCTAGATTCGCAGGTGCGACGGACCACAGACTAGGATAAACTAAGCACAGAGAACTCTCTCTAAAAAAAATGACCGTAGGAATGTTTCGAGTCCCTGTATTGTACGTCCATGGAATGCACAACCATGGAAAGTACACCCCTGGAAAGTACAGCCAGTATTACAAAACATTGGTTTCAAATACATACGGTCTGTTTCATAAAAACTTAAGAGTAGACATAATGTCTTGATAATGTCGAGAGGCCATTTTTGTTGTTTCATAAACGTATTTTATCGTTAAAGTGTACATTATCAAGACATTATCTTGATACTAAGTTAGAGTAGGCAGGACCCTACTATAACCATACTATAACGGTGCATTAGCATGATATTAGTCACAAAAATGGCGTCTATTGTTGTCATCTGTTTTTACCTAATACGTTTTAGAACTTGTTTGTTGTGTATGAGCAGAAATGGAAGCGATTCAAGCTATCGAAGCAATTGAGGCATTAGAAAACCGACCACCACGCAACAGAAAAGTATACAAATAAAGGCCGGACCCATTTTTATTGAGAAGATTTCCGCAGGCGCTACCGTTTCTCAAAAGAATGGCAAGTTCAATAATAAACCTGGTGCGTTTAGACTTGGTGAAGGACCGAAGGGGAGCCGGAACATCACCAGAGCTCCAAGTCCTTACTTAATGTCCTTATAAGATATTGGGGGCGACGCGAGGTAAGTCTTTCCAAGATTAATGAAATTTTTCTGTCTAATAGGTAGGTATTTACTTGCCACAGGTAAGTATATAGGTATCTATATGTTTAACTTATGTTTTAGGTTCAAGGTGATGCCGGCGACCACCACAGGCTGCCCCGCGCAACTACCTCCCGTATATGTGACAGAGTAGCGCTTGCTCTTGCATGGCATTCTATGGAATTTATAAAAATGCTTGATACTGCGGAAGAACAGGCAGTTATGAGGGATTTATCTGCCATCAGAATCTTCCCATTAATAATAGGCCTTCGCCCTCTGCGCCGCAAGTATATTAAAAAAAATTAGTAAGGTTACACAGGCGAAGCCATGGGCAGAAGCTAGTTGTTAATTATAATATAATATAATAATAATTCATTTATTTCAGGCAATATAGAATAGTATACATACAAATACAGGGCCCATAATGATAGATACCTTAAAAACTAAAATACATAAAATTTCATTTATTCTTTCACAATTTTAACAATCATATTCGAAATTACTTAATATTATAAAATTCAAATAGAATTATCAACAAAATTTCTTAAAATTATCACATGTTAAACATTCAGTAATGGTATAGAAACACTTTTCTAACATCTTTGTAAGTTTGATTTAAATGTGAGGAATATCAATTACCTTCATTAACAGTTTTACAGCTTGATATAGTGAGTTGAGAGTGATTCAAACTTATATAAAGGCATAAAAGTGCCTCAAGATCTTTGGCTCTTGTATTTAACCTATTTTTCTTTTGTATTAACTATATTTTATATTGTTTTAATTGAATAAAACAAAACCTATTTATCTAGCACATATTGACTGCGATGTGGGTGCGGCTGGGTTCGGTAACCTACCCCAGAAACGTCGATAGACGATTCCTTTAGGCTACATATCTTCCTTCATAAAGGTCGACAGGTGTTCACTCAGAACTCTCACCACGAAGGAGTTGAAACTGACTCTGTATCGTGACTCCAATCATTCGACCTTCAGGCTGAATTTGCTCTTCACGCGCAAATACTCCTCCACATTCTCAGCCTTGATGGAGTAGTGCACGCGAGATATGTAGATCAAAGTCACGGGAATCGCCGGACGCAGCGTAGAACTCGGTGCGATACCGCACTGACAAACAGGCTTCTTCTTCTTCTTGTTGAAGCTCTACTTGTCACTTTGCTCCTTGTCAGAGGGTGCAGTCCTGCGAACTGGTTCGCATAATACCCCCTTAGCCGGTTTTGGGGCGGCAGGCCTGTTTGAGACAGCCTCTGCATACGCACGTTGTTGGCGAGATGTAGGCAACGTGATGCTTTTCGGAATCTCCGCAGGGGGAGATGCAGCGCGAATGAGCCTATTTATGTAGTAGGGCTATTCAAAGTGAGGTAGTTTTTCCGTTCCGAGAAACAAAGAGAAAAAAAATGTAAATAACTGAATACAAAAGATTCGCGATGCGAAAAGGAAATGTCAAAGTCAACTCATTGCTGTCAAAAAATAAGGGGGAAAAGTGACGAGTCTCTAAAACCGGTAGATTCCGAAAGAAATATAAATAAATTGTTGCCATAATTTTGAAAATAATCCAAGATACTTCTCTAAGATACACTTTTGTTGTCGCGCAGATAAAGTTCGATTATGCAACACCACCCATTAGAGTATACTCTATCCACTTAGAGTACGCTTTAGCTAATCAACACCTAATATCTCGTTTAAGCGTTTTTTATGATTATGAGACAGACCGTTAGTTTGTAATACTGGGCGTACATTCCTAGGCGTGCATTCCCTACACGTGTTGACCTTGTACGGCCAGTTTTGTACAGCCATGGAATACGAACCAACTTCATGCTCTGTTTTCATGTGCGAGTGCTATCAAGGGGCAAGTGCTGTGTTGCCATAGTATTTTACGCTATTAGTAAATTAATGTTTATGTAGTAAGTAGATTAGTTATTTATGTCGGTTTTTTGCAGATAAACTAACCGGTTGGTTTTATTTATTTGAACCCAAGTTTGTTGGATCAAGTTCGGATAATCCTCCTTTTCTGAGTGGTAATAAAAAAAACCTAAAAAACCTAAACCAATCCAAGACGGATTTGCTTAGGAAGGATTTGTTAGGCCAACATTAACTTATTGTTTACATTATATATCAATGGCAACTCTTGGTTGAACGTATTAGAACTTGCTCAGTGCAAACGAGGCTCGTTCTCGTCATGCGACTTATTCGCATCGACCAATGAGAGCTCACGGATATGACGAACTCTCTCACTCATCAACGCACTCGGCAGACCTGACACCAGATCGAAATCCGTAGTAGAGTGCCACAATGCGCTCCAAAAATTAGCTGAAAAACACACGGTAACAATAGGATGGACAAGAGGACACGGCAGCTGTCCAGATAACGATAAAGCCGACTCCTTGGCGAAGGAAGGAGCCAAACTTATTCCAACTCCAGACGATATCAGCTTATCTAGCCCTACAACGGTAGAAATAAAAAACAGGCTGAAACTTAACTCCGAAAAGGAGCACCAGAAAATATGGGATCAACGACCGGACTGCAAACATACAAAAACTTTGCTACCGGTAAAAAATCGTAAAATAACGAACACCTTACTAAAAATTTAACGCGACGACCTGAGGATGATGGTGGGCATCATCACGGGACACTGTGATCTGAATCACCATCTCCTTAAGACAGGGGCCACGGATAGTGGACTCTATCGAGGTTGCCTCCAGGTTGAAGAGACTGTGGAGCATGTGGTAATACACTGCACCGCCACAAATGAAGTCAGGTCGAAAACGGGACTGCAAGAGCTTATGAACTCATGCGATCCGTCACCATTAACTGACAAGAGATCAGGGACACTGGAACACTGCTGTCATCAACCCAGAGTCCTTCTCCGCTACTTCAAGGAGTTTGGCTGGTTGGGGTCAGGTTAGAAGGGGGATAATGCACAATACACCCCAATGCGGGACGTCAGTGCAGACCTTGGTTCCCCCACTTAGAATTAGAATGACGAACTCTCGACCAATGATCGTCGAGAATATTGGTTTGTGATCCGGGGTGTACATTCCAGGGGTGTGCACCGTCATGTTTAGTTTGTACGGAGCGTATTGTTCGACCATGGAAAGCACACCCAGATAATTCAAACCAAATGGTTTGTAATACTGGCTGTACTTTCCGGGGGTGTGCATTCCATGGTTGTGCTTTGCATGGACGTACAATACGGTCTCCCGAATTTTTAACATTATCGATTATGACATCTTACTTTTTTACAAACCACAGATAATGTGTACATTTTAAACGCCTTGGACATGGAACTTTTGAGCAATGTTGTGGCTTGGACATTAGTCTTTTGAGCCAGACATTGGCTCACTGCAGTTCCAGGTACTTCTTGTTTTATTTCCTAAATCTACCTCGTGTGTTCATAAGTCTTGAGACACAGTAAAACTAAAATATTTTTGGAGCTAAGTTGAGTATTCATTTATTGGATATTAAAATTAAAACTACTGACATCTAGATCTGTATTTAAAAATAAATCATTCAAAATGGCCGCCTTTGCATTCAATGCAGGCCTTCAAACGCGTGCGCCATTCATCTATGGCGGCACGAATCTTTTCAATGGGAATCCGTTTCGATTCTTTAATAAGGGCTCGCTTGAGAGAATCCAGGTTTGGGTGAGACTTTCTGCATGCCCTCAGCTCCAATTCCGTCCATAAAGAATAATCCAAAGGATTCAAGTCAGGGCTTGACGAGGGCCAATCTTCGCTCCGAATGAAGCCTGGCAAATTGGCCTCCAGCCAACGTTGGGTAGTATTAGCTTTATGGGAGGGAGCAGAGTCCTGTTGGAAAACCCAGTATTTTCCAGCGAATAGCGTATCATTTAATGGTTTAACCACCGCTTCCAATATGTCGGTTTGGCAATTTTGTGCCTTCACCTTGACGCCTTGCTGGCAAAAATGAAGCGAAGTGACCCCCTCGTAGGAAACACCCCACCAAACCATCACACTTGCTGGATGATGAGTGCGCTGGACATTGCGTACAGATGGCTGGACGTCCTTTGAACTTCTGGCGTAAACCTTATTGTTCTGCCGGTTAAACTTTTCTTCCACCGTGTAGATCTTTTCATCGGTAAACAGGATATTTTTTGGATCGTGTCTCTTCAATAGGTTCCGACATCGTTCCAGTCGCAATTTACGAAGACGCTCGTTTAAATAATGCACTTTCCTTCGACTGTAGGCCTTTAGTTTAAGATCATATTTAAGTATCCTGTTCACCGATATTCGCGAAATGTTGGTCTGCAGAGCTAATTTCTTTTGAGTCCGGCAAGGGTTGCGACGAATTCGCTCTCTGATTACTTTGATGTTGGCGGGCGTCCTTACAGACCGCGGGCGGCCACATCTTCCACGGTCTTCTAAAGAGCCGGTCTCCTTGTACCTCTTTATGGTATAATACACAAAGTTCCGACTACATCCCAAACTTTGGATTTCACTAAAAACTTGCATTGGTTTTTTTCCTGCTTGAAACAGTGAAATTACAGTCGCACGCAAATCTTTTGTTGGCGCCATTTTCACGGAGAATGAAACAAATATTCAAATGTATATTTTTTCTGATTCAAAACATTCGAAATTTAAAATTTTAAAAGTTTAAAAAAGGTTGCATGAATTACTTTCTTTTTAAATTAATTAAATAAGTTCGTCTCAAAACTTATGAACACACGAGGTAAAACAATGTACCAAAGTGGTAACAACCTATTCTATTAAATGAAAGCCTTAATCATTTGTTATGAAATTTTCTTATTTCTTTATTTTCTTTTTAAATTTATTGAATGCCTTTGTTTGCATGGCAGGCAAACTTTTGCTTCCCAATCCAGAGACAACTGTCTCTTTTCAGTATTTTATTTATTATGTTACACCAATTTGTTAAGTTTTTCAACTTATTAACAACTCTCTTTTTTCTAGGTGTACCTGTAATAGAAATAAAAAAATAATTTAGAAAAATAATTATTTAACTTGCTTAATAAGTCTTGCAAAGAAGGTAGGAAGGTGTTTCATTGATATCTAAAACTATTTAAAGTAAATTAACAAAAGATACTTAGTTCATTCATTTGAAATAAATGAATAAACCGGCCTGGTAATGCCCATTCTTTTGCATTGTGCATTAGAAATGGCTAAACTCAAAACACTTGCCTATGCTCAAAACTTACCAACTTCATTCTGTAATCGTTTTTAGCTGTTCCTTCAGTAGCATTATGTATGGTCGTCATGTAGTCACTTTAGTGTGTAATCATGGTCAGTATTTTATTTCCATCCTGAAAATAGAAGCAACAACAATTAAAATAAAACTTCGAAATAATTAAAACTATTATGTTTGTTGATAAAGGATCTCAGATTGCTGAAACGATTTAGATGAAATTTAGAACAGGAATAATTTGTGACCTAGATTAACCTCAGTCAGGCTACTTTTTATGAAGTTACTAGGCGGGTGAAGCCGTTGAAAAAGACAATGATAAAACACATCATATCAATCAATAAATGATAATGTGCGTACTCACCGGTAGGAGTATGAACAGGAGCAGTTTTTGGTAGTGGGATTCGCCTAGAAATCTCACTCTCCGTAAACAACGTTGTGAAGGCATCGTCCCTCAAGTAGATGAGATCTTTTACGTGAGGAAGTATGAAATCTTCTTTCAAAGTGTTTTCGGCACACATAATGCTTGCGAAGCTGATCATAGCTCAAGCTCCGAAAATTCTCACTTCCTAGGCACTATAATCATCACATTCGAGTCGTATCTCACTATTTGAGAATCGATACAGGGGGACGACTCTTCGCCTGCTTTCACAACCTACAACACAGCACTTATTGGTGGGCATTATTGCAGATTTGCTTTTTAGTGAGAGAAAATACGGAATTTAACCAACACAAATTTTCTCGTTCGACAATGCCAAATGCCAATGACGGCAGGAACGAAGACAAAATGGTGAACGAAAAGATTCCATGGTTGTGCTTTGCATGGACGTACAATACGGTCTCCCATATTTACTTGATCTTATCAATTCTGTCATGTTGACAGATGACATTTCTACGACACGGAAAACGCAAATTATGTTGCATTTATAAAGCCTTCTAAAAATCCAGATGATTCAACGTCCTACCGACCCATAGCTCTATCACCAGTCATAGTTAAAATCGCCAAACATTTAGTCAAAAATAGAATAGAGTGGTTTATTGAAAGTCAGAATATTTTACCTAATAGGTCAATATGGTTTTAGGAAAGGACAGCTTAATTGTTTTTACTACAGATATACGTATAGCTTTTTCAGAAAATAAATCTACCTTAGCGACATTCTTAGATATAAAATCTGCATACGATAATGTGTTAATTGAGATACTAATAAAAAAATACACTTTAAAAATTCCACCTGTCTTAACAAACTTTATTCAAAATATGTGAGTGGGCCGAATAATTTACTTGAACTCCACGGATCTCTCACGAGTTGCGTGGAAAGGTTTGCCCCAGGGTTCTGTTTTGAGTCCTCTTCTTTATAACACCTATAGATATGATCTTGAAGCATCTGTAAGTGATACTGTTAGTATATTGCAGTATGCTGATGATTTGTTATTATATTCATGTAGCGTTTATATTGAAACAGCAGCCCATAAAATAACATTTGCTCTGAGTTTTTTAAAATTGTGGTTGGATAAACATGGGTTAGAATTATCGCCATCAAAGTGTCGTGGTTCCATTTACCCGTAAAATAAACATACCTCCTATCAATATAAAGTATATTGATTGTATGTTTATTTTATGACGGTATAACTATTCCTTTTAAAAAGTCATGCCAAATTTCTTGGCGTCACATTAGATTGCAAACTTAATGGTCATCCACACCGCGATTATGTTGTAGAAAAGTGTGAGAAATATCTTAATTTATTAAGATGTCAAACAGGTGTCTGGTGGGGTGCTCATCTCTTTTCCTTAAAACTAATTTATAATGCATTAATCAGAAGTAATTTAGATTATGGTACCTTCTTGTTGAACCTGGAAGACTAAGAGGGTTTTAAAAAGTTAGATGCCATACAAACGCGCGCTTTGAGTATAATTATGGGAGCAATGAAGTCCAGTCCTATTAATGCAAGTAGAGTACAAATAGACAAGTAGAGTTTGGTGATCCCCCTTTACATCTGAGGCGCCATTTTTTATCTAGTAGATTTTTCTTCCGTATATTACAGTTATTGAATCATCAGCTACATCCTAAAATTAAACATCTTTAGAGCTAATTAATTCTTCTTCATATTGGAACCATAAATCAACCCTTCATTTAGCAAATTGTTTTCACAAGTCTAAAATATTATTAGCTCCAACTTATCAGTCACCTTTTATGTCCATTTTCCATTGCAATTATGAAGCTCTAACACTACCTCCTAATGTTTGTTTTGACTTGAATATTGATCGCAATGACGCTCATGCTAATATTTATTTTAATTTTATAATTTATGAACGGTGGTATGGTTGGCATCAAATCTATACTGATGCCTCTAAACATTTGCAAACTGGTAATGTTGGTGTAGGAATATTTCATAAGCAGTATGGCATAGTTCAAAAAGTTAAATTACCTCCTGAGACTTTTGTCTTTACCGGTGAGTGTTTTGGAACCACTAGAGGAAAAGAGTATGTTTTGCTTATGAATCTTAAAAAAAACTGTTATATTTAGTGACTCACTTAGTTCATTACAATCACTAACAAGGTATCCATTTTGTCCTAAAAATTACCCTCTTATATCGGAAGCTAGAAACAAACTTTTTAAGTGGAAAAACAGAGGCCTGGTAGTCCATTTTGCATGGATACCTAGCCATTGCGGTATTGCAGGCAACATCCATGCTGACAAATTGGCCAACGAGGCTGTGGAGTACGGAGACATCTTTCCTTATCAAAATTATTCCCATGATATTCTCGCTCTTCCCAAGGTTTATCTCAAAAACTCTTAGGATAAAGCTTGGGACGATTCTGATTGTTATTAAGGCAAATATTACAAATACATACAAAAATCAGTTCCAACAAAGCCTTGGTTTTTTAAAATGAAACTTAGTAAACATGCAACTACAGTTATAATCCAAATGTGTTTGGGGCACTCATGTACTCCACAGCTCATCTTGCCCGTATAAAAGTTATTTCTGATCCAAATTGTGCCTGCGGAGATGAATTGGGTGACCTTAACCACATAATCTTTGCCTGCAAATTGTATGAGCATGCCTCTTTATTTCATGATCTCATTTCCTCTCCTACTAATATTAATATCCTTCTTTCTTCCTTAGATCCTGATATATATATTTCCTTAGCTTCTTTCATATGCACTAATAATATTAACCTGTAATATATTATATTCATAAACTCCGCTGATCCTTATCCTAATCCTTTTAATATCTGTATTGTGTAAATTTTTAAATATTTTAAATGTTTTCTAACTTTTTATTAAAAAAAAATGTATAGAAATAAATTATTAAGTTACTACCGCATCACCGCTAGAAAAAACTAAAATGGCAAATGCCGAAAGCGGCAACGCCAAGAAAAAAAAAATTACAAGAAAGCATGCTAGTCTATAACTAAACTCTATTATTATATAAACTTACATACGTACATGAACTCACGCCTGTTTCCCGGAGGAGTAAGCAGAGGACCCACTTGCTACGATCCTGACATACCTACATTCACTCTCATTACCAGATGTTGTTAGTCTTTTAAGACAACGAAGAAGACACATTGTCAAGCTTGGTGTCAGCATTCGCATCGCTGTACGCATGTTGAAAATAAAGGTTCTTGGTATGCTGCTTTGGACGTTCAGATAGACTCCATACCTTGTTTCTGTAGAAGTAAATGTTTTACTAATAGAAAGTTTTACTCAACAATCTGTCGAATGCGCTTTGGTCATTGTCGTCTCAACTATCATCTTCATCGTTTAAAAATGAATGATTCTCCGTATTGTGATCATTGCCAATCACAAGAAGTCCAATCTATAAATCATATAATTTTCGAGTGTCCGTCTTTCAGTATTCAGCGCCTTGTGCTGATAGATGGCCTCCTTGAGATCTATCAGAAGTCTGATTTGGTCCCGCGTTGTGTGCAAAATATACTTAAAAATGCATCAACTTTTTATCATGTATATAAATTCATAATTAGTACCGTAATTGAGATCTAGGATAAGTTAAGATAAGTCATCTTGTACAAATTTTGATGTAGTAAGTTTGTGTAAATAACAAAAAACAACTATGAACGTAATGACTAATGTAATGACAAAGAAAATATAAGACTAATAATTATTGGATTTGACTCCAAAACTATTCACTCAGATGTATCAAAGTACTTTGATGATAATTTACTTCAAATGAAATGTATACGAAAGACAAAAAATTGAACATTTTCACGAATGAAAATAAAGTTACGGAAGACGAGGCAGTATGGTCATACGACTATAGCCTACCCTAGAAGGGTAAATTAAAAAAAAAAATGTTTTTTTTTTACCGAAATTTAATAGAAATCATGGCAAAAAAAATATATAAATTCCAAGCAAAATTATTAGGTTTTACTAATTCTAGTGTTGTTTTTAGTTTACTAATCGGATCGGTAAGTTTTGTTTGTAGTTTATTTGGAAAAAAAATTTCTTCATCCAAGATGGAAGAAGTTTTGAAACCTCCCGACCCTCCTGAGCCTGATAATCCTTTATCCATGGATGTAGTTGAATCTTCGATTCCTGAATCGTCTCAAAGCGCAACTAAAAGACGATTCGATGGAGAAGAACAATACTCGTCAAGTAAAAAAAAAACAATAACAAATACGGTACTATAATAGCTTCGGCTTCGATCCAAGGGTTGTACTGTAGCAACACTTTGGTTATTGGAATAAAAGCATATACATCCTTGGATAACGGACCATTCATAGTCCATGTTTCCCGATCAGAATCAGATCAGGCGGCTGGTACTTCAATAAGACCAATTAAATTTGGCCAATTTTTGGTTCATAATAAAATTCAAAATATTTGCTCTGATGGAATTAAAAAAGTGGCTAGGAACAAAATCTCGGTTGAATTCCGCTCTTTTGCTGATGCCAATAGATTTTTGGATAAACGCATCCTATCAATGTGCAAATATGAGGCCACTTTTCTATCCTACAACATTACCAAGATGGGTATTGTGCGACAGGTGCCTGTGGACCTATCCATGAATGAGTTTGTCGAATCTCTTATCCTTCCTAATGAATGTAGAGAAGTTCTGAAAGCCCGCAGACTAAATAGAAAAATATCAGAAGAAGGGAAAGTGACATGAGTTCCCACACAAACTGTTGTAATGACCTTCCATGGACAAATGCTGCCCACAAAGATATTTTCTTTTCACACTAGTTAACCAGTTGAAATGAGTGATATCCTTCATACATGCTTGCTATTAACTCTATAAACTTACCTATGCAAATAGCTGTAGGCTCCTGTAGCTGACCCTGGATTGATGTAGAACTTGTTTTCATGTTCGTAGGCCTCGAAGCGGTGAGTGTGCCCTGATATCAGTATGTCTACATCCAGCTGTCTTTGGACTAGAGCGAGTGACTCCTCGTCTCCCCATGGAACCACCTGGTGGCCGTGGATGAGGCCGATGCGGAACTGGCCCACTGTTATCACTTTCTGCTCAGGGTATGTTGATACCTGACATTAAATTAATAGAAAAATTTAATTATGTACCTACTTAATTGGTATAACAACTTTAAAATCCCCAATGTGGTTATCACTTGTGAATTTTGATGATAAAACCTATTTAGAACTAGCCATGGAGTCATACAAATTGATGAAAAAAAAACTGTTTTTTTTTAATTATAATATTTTATATAATGGTAATGATATTTGCCATATTATGGCAAACACATTTATAAGGGCTCCTTATGTTACAGTTAAAATGAATTAGCCATTGCCATTTTGTTAGTATTATTGCCAGGTCTGCACAAGTCACCAAGAGGCTGCAATTAATGATGAAAAAACACATTGGGGATTAAACATTTTAAGAGATTAACTTGTGGGAGCTATTAATTTGGTACCTACCTCATCGAAATCCCCCCGAACAATATGCACATCACTGGCTAATGTTTTCAGGTAGTCATACGAGTCCTTGGTGCAGAGGTTCCCAGTGCACAGGATGTGCTGAATACGGCCCGGCAGCAGCAGCTTCTTGAACTTGGCCGGGAGACTGCTGCAACGGTGTGGGATGTGCAAGTCACCTAGGACTAGCACCAACTGAAATACATGTCATATTTTCAGAGTTTCATTAAGAATTCCACAATACACAAAGGTTATCTGAAAGAGTATGCTTTTTAGCATTAAGTTCACCTATGTACTACTATTATATACCTACAATAAAGAACTTTCTATCAATCATCTAAGGATTTATGTGGTTTCTTGATAGTAAAAGCATATTTATGTAAATACACTGTTTACTGATGCAATCATACAAGTTTGGTGAAATTATAAAACCTTCTTTTCCATCGTCTATTACCCCCCCGGCCCCTAGTGACTTGTGGCAATTAAACCATACAATTCTTCAAGTGAGCCAAATACAAAAAACACTACAATTGTATGAGCTGTTCTTAAGATAAATAGTTCTAATGGTTTTAAAACAAAGAACCTATTACGGCAAACGTATAAAATACGAGCTCTTTTTGTCGCCGGTACTAAGTAAGTTTGTGAGGATGGATGTTTGTTAATTTTTCACGCAAAAAATACTGAACGGATTTTGATGAAACTTTACAGTAATGTAGCATAGACATCAGAATAACACATAGGCTACGTTTTATCCGGGTACCACGCGGGCGAAGCCGTGGGTAGAAGCTAGTATACTATAATAAGTCTAGGTCTACCTACGTAAAGAGCTATGATAAAGCAATGTGATTGAAAAGTAGCGCTAAACTCTTCAAGAGTGGGTGTTGCTCATACAAAAGATTTAGCTTATTTGGAGCCCTATCGCTGCATGTGGCTGCTTTCTTACCATTGTACTGAGATAATTTTGTATGTTATACTGGAAAATACTTTTCACGTAGTTTTTTTAGAAAATAAATCTTGTATTTATCCGATCCTCCTTGCTTTGCTTAATGCCAAAGTACTCTGGTACTAGTGGTGGGTCCTCAGCACGTGTGGCACCACTTTTGTAGCTACACACTTTCTCGAGACGAGGCCTCACTCTTTTCGTTTGGACGAGCTAGCACACCTGCACACGAACACAGTTGCACAATCATGCTAGGCGCGAGGCGCGAGCCGCGAGGAAAGATCGTGTTGGCTCGCACAATGCGCCTCTCACATACCACTGGAGTGGCATTACCACAACACGCACAGTGCACACTGTGTTCCCAAGACTGCCTCACTCAACTACGTTCAGAAACTGCCTCGCCTCAATTGTGGTACCACAGTGTGCTGGATCAGTTGTAAAACTGAGCCCCTCGCACGATCCTCGTTTTCAAATAGTGTGCTACCATGACTATCTGGTACTGGTAGGAGCAAAAATTTTTAATCTGTAGTAGTACTCTGTGCTTTGCTGTGCTCACAGCACAGCTGTTTTGCTTAGAAGAGGCTTGTGTAGTCAAACATCATTATATGTAGGTAGATATCTAGTACAGAATACACAACAGCCACAGACAGGAACAGCGTTGGAAATAACGGCTTAAAACGATAAGCGCGTTATAACGATTAGCTTATGCGTATGCTTATTACTTTTGCTTTTTTTCGCAAAACGTAAAAGTCTATGAAATTGATTTAACTACATTAGCTTATACTTATTGCTTTTACTTTTTTTCGCAAAGCGTAAAAATTTATGAAATTGATTTAACTACATTAGGTGTTGAATTTAACGAGTTATATTTTGCGTCTGTGCGAATCAATGAACTTCCCGTGGTACTTTACAGGCTCAGGACTGTCTGAAATAAATAAAAACACAGGAAATCTGAAAGTTTGAATACGTAGGTAACACAAACAATGTTTCAATTTATACTTTAAAATTGGTATTGTTCATTCTCCTCGACATCATTTGTACACTATTTACACTAACACAAAGTACCAATCTATTTACATAAACCCGCAATACCTACCTACAAAATATTACATTAAAAGTTTTGTCCTCAAAGTCAATACACTGCAACTATAAAAAAAACGTGCGATTTAAAATTTCATAACGACAACGACGCGACGCGACAACGAACGTGCACACAATCGATAAGCAGAGAGCCTATTCTGAGATTTGCAACATGCTAAAACCGTGACCGTATCGATCATTTTGAACCGTTCTCCAGCACGTATTTACAAATGGCGATCATGGGTAACATATTGCGACGTCGAGCGAGGAGCGACTCGAATTATTCGAATGCGGACGATTCGACACGAATGGGAAAATCTTTTCTATCTGTTTTTGTTGGCGACACTACGCCTAGTTGGTTAGCATCAATTGAAAAACTTGAGGGTGCTACTAACTACAGCTCTTGGAAATTTGTAATGGAGTTGTACTTGATACATGATGATTTATGGGAGTATACGCATACTACGCCTGTAGATGAAGTAGGCAAAAAGAGAGACCAAAAAGCAAGAGCTAAAATATGCTTGATGGTAAAACCAGAGTGCCTTATTCATGTAAGAAAAGTGAAAACAGCCAAAGAGGCTTGGTTAGCTTTAGAGAAAGCATACGAAGATAAAGGTCTGAATAATAGATGCAGATTGTTGTCAAAATTAGTAAGTCTGAAACTTGAACAGTTTTCAACTATAAGTGACTATAATAATAATAATAATAATAATAATGCTGGACATTTTCACACAGCATCATCTAGCCCCAAACTAAGCAGAGCTTGTATTATGGGAACTACATGACTGATATACTACTTATATAATTTTTTTTTTGTAAATACATACATAATATACATAGAAAACACCCAGACCTGAGACAACTATTTGCAAATACAAATATTTGTCCCGTGGCGGGAATTGAACCCGCAACCTTCTGCGTCCCAGGCGGACCTTCGCCCACTGCGCCACAGAGGTCGTCAATAATGACAACTTCGCAAAAATTGGGCGATTTAGGAAAAGAAATCGACGATGAGTTGCGCTGATGCTTCAAGGATTAACCGAAAATTTTCAAGGAATGAGACTGGCTATTGAAAAATCTAACATCAAAATTACAACAGACTACGTTGAAACAAAACTTTACCAAATGGAGGATACATATGCAGCTACGAGTGAAAATAATCACGCTCTGCTATCAAATAAAAAGAATTCTTATACACAAAAACAACAAAAGAAGTTGAAATGTTTTATTTGCGATGGACCTCATAAGGCGAGGGATTGTCCAGATAATAGGAAGAAGAAGACCAATGAAGTTTCAGTGGCTTTGGCGATGGCGACTTCGACTTCAGAAGATTCTTGGATAGTTGACTCTGGCGCTTCAAATCATATGACATCAAGGCGCATGAATGGTTGCATGATCTGAAAAAGTATGGAGTGACTGTAGCATGTGCAAATGGAGATAGACTAAGGTATTGCAAGTGGTAAAGTGGTATGTACAGAACCGAATGTTACGATTGATGCTATGTATGTTCCAGGATTAGCTTCAAACTTACTTAGCGTTAGTGCTATCACTAAGAAAGATTGTAATGTAGTATTCTTTAAAGGAGGTTTTAACATTGTAAAGAGTAGTGATTGTAAAATAACCAGTGAACCTTTATTAACAGGAGTAGAGGTAAATGGTGTGTACAAATTAAAACAGAGTTTGAAGCACACAGCGTTGGCAACTGCTATCAGTGCAGAGAAGGAACTGTGGCACAAGAGAATGGCTCATCTTGGAGTACGTAACCTTAAACTATTACGAGATAGTTTGGCAACAGGGGTAAGTTTTTCAAATGATCCCTTAGTATTAGATTGTGTTGCTTGTCTGAAAGGTAAACCTTTCTTAAACCAGACAGCCTTTCAAGAAAAGCAGTACAGCTAGCAGAGCAGGCGGTGTACTTGAGCTTGTACATACAGACGTCTGTGGTCCAATGGCTGAGGAGTCATTTGGCGGATTAAAATATTTTGTTACGTTTATACACGTAAAACCTTCGTGTATTTTCTTAAATGTAAGAAAGAAGTTTTTAGTAAACTTGAAGAGTTCAAGAATTTTGCGGAATTACAGACTGGAAAGAAATTAAAAACTTTACGGTCAGATAATGGCAAAGAATATGTGAATAATCGGATGAATGACTTCATGAAGAAGTTTGGAATCAAACATCAGTTGACCGTGGAATATACACCTGAGCAGAATGGTGTAGCGGAACGGGCAAACAGAAAGATAGAAGAAAAAGCAAGGTGCATGATCCAAGAAGCTGGATTAAGTAACAACTGACATATTTAATGTCGGTAAGGTAGCATTTAAAAGAGAAGATTTAAAAGTTATCCAGGATAAAACTGCTGTATAAAATTAAATAATAGTTTTAGTAAATTTTTTTAAATATGTATATATGTAGGTATATAATTAAGTAAAATTGAATATGAACTAGCACTATGCAAGAACATATAAATATAAATTTATTGCTCTAGGTTAAATGAATTGTATCTCGTATTATCGTTATCGTTTTATAATTAACTGTATCTTTCTCATAATTTATGTAAGTTTTATTTTGTTTGTTTGATTTTGTTTATGTTAGACTGTCGGTATTTTGTAAGTTTCTTTTAAATAATGTAAATCTCTCATTGGCCGTAAGTTAGATTATTAAGTTTAGAACTGTTTATATATAAGGGCAGTTGATTTTGTGTGAACAATAAAATAACAAATAAAATAAAAATAAGTAATAAACTTTGGGCGGAAGCTGTAAATACAGCTGTTTATTTGAAGAACAGATCTCCAACAAAAGCTGTTAGAAACAAAACGCCTGAAGATGCTTGGACTGGGAGGAAACAAAATTTGAAGTTTATAAGAGTCTTCGGGTGTAGAGCTTTTATGCATATTCCGAAACAAAAACGCACCAAGTGGGATTCAAATAGCAAAGAGTTGCTACATATTGGATATTGTGAAGACTCTAAAGCTTATCGTTTGTTTGATCCAGAAACCAAAATGGTACACAAAGCAAGAGATGTTGTTTTCTTTGAAAACCAGTTTTACTCAAACAAGGAAAGTTCAGAAACAAGAAATAACGAGATTCCTCTTATTTTTGAACAAGAAGATCTACCAGTACAACAAACAAACATGGAGATAGAAAATACGCAAAACGTGAGTGGAATTAAAAATGAGTTGCAAATGGAAATTGAAGAAGAAGAAGAACTTCAAGAACATAACGAGACTGTAAGGGATATGGGGACCATGCATTTCTTACAAGAGAATAAAGAGTCTGATAACAATGAAATAGAGAGTTGTGATGAATGGGAAATGGCACTTGATGATAGAAATGAAGAGCTATTGCAGCCAAAACTTCCTAGAGAGAGAAGATATCCATTAAGAGAGAAAAGCTAAAGAATTTCCGGATCACGTCACATATCAGGCGATTGAAAGTGATTTTCCACAAACAGTGACTGAAGCTTTATCAAGCAAGGACAAAGAGGAGTGGAGAAAAGCTATTGAGGAGGAGTTAGACGCTCTGAGGAAAAACAATACCTGGACTTTGGTCAAGCCACCAGCGCGCCCTTACCACGTCGTTGATTCTAAATAGATATTTAGAATCAAAGAAGAGGTGGGTGGAAATAGGTACAAGGCTCGCCTGGTAGCAAGCGGGTACAGTCAAAGGAGAGGCATTGACTATACTGAAACTTTCGCACCAGTTGTAAGACACAGTTCTCTAAGAACTTTAATAGCTATAGCAGCTAACATGGGACTCCAAATAGACCAAATGGATGTAAAAACTGCATTTCTAAATGGAAACTTGGATGAGGTAGTTTATATGAAACAACCGGATGGGTTTGAACAGAAAGGGAAATAAAACTATGTGTGTCTTCTAAACATATCATTATATGGATTGAAGCAGGCTCCTAGAAGTTGGAATAAGAAATTAGATGAGGAACTAAGGAAGCTCAACTTTAGGAAATCAGTAAATGAACCCTGTATCTACACGAGAATTAAAGAGAAGAAAATAATAATTCTTGCTGTATATGTAGATGACATTCTGTTATTTTGGAACGATATAAATGAAATAAAGCTGGTGAAGAAAGAAAAGCTGGTGGTGGTTTAACAAAACCACTTCCGAGAGGGAAGTTCGAGTGGTGTGTGAATGGTATGGGTGTTTGTGTTTGAGGAGTATGAAAGGTGTGCGAAAGGACATGAGATTAAGGAGGAGTGTTGGAGTAAAGAGGTAAAGCTCAGACATAGTGTAACCTCATGTCAGATATAAAACAATTGACGGAAAATTTTCAGTGTCACTAGAGATGAAAATTTTGCAATAACCAATTTCCAGTATCATAGTTTTATAAAGTGTTTTCTCATTTGATTCGTTTGTATATAATTCTTAAAATTATTATATAAAATGTTCCGCATACTCTGCTGAGTTTCCTTTAACTAGGGCTCAGGTTTAAGGAACCAACCAACTAGGCGTAGTGTCGCCAACAGTTTTCAACGGGTTTTTTAGAAACTCCGATCTCGAGTGCCAAAACTGACAGATCAACGCTTGGAATTTGTCGAAATTCGTCAGACGTTCACCGTTTCCTATCTCGGCAACAATTTTCTAGGAGAGACCGCCTGTCGACCTAGCGAATATCATTTTCTTGTGGATTTAGTAGTTCTTATTGTTCTAGCGAATATCATTTTCTTGTGGATTTAGTAGTTCTTATTGTTTCGAAAATGTCAACAAGATATTTTCTAGCAGGGAGATTTAGAGCTATTTAGTGGAATTGTAACTTCTAAATACGTAGACAAGATGTGGACATGTGTGCTTAATGTTATTTTTGAACTTCTACTTGATATTCTCACACATCCGCGTTCTGATTATTTTGTTTTACATGTCTGATATAGGGCAGAATTCTGAAGATTCTTCAGCATCTTCAGAGGTGCATGTTGATCCATAATCAGAACGTGACACGGATCTTATTAGAGAAAGGATGCTAAGGCCAGCCAGAATATATTCTGAACAAGTGTAATTTCTAGGCATTAAGTTTTTGTATTAAATCATGTTCTTACATATAATATGATAAAGGTAATCAAATAGGCAGCAAGAAAATTGTGTAATAACCCTCTTTTCGCGCAGTTGGATGCAAATTAATCCATATATTTTCTTATTAACAGTTACTACTACATATTTCTTGCGGTCTGCGGTTACAGTCCCTTTGTAATCATACCATAACAAACAAGCCCCTAAACTTATAATTCAATAAAATATTTTTGCATTGTGAACTTGCACCTTAATAAATAAACTTTTTAAATGTAAACAGATCTATTTCTAACAGCTATCATAAAATTATGTAGGTAATTCACAAGAATCAATAAAACCTACTCAGGTAGTTAAGCTTAGCCTACTTATAACTAAAGCTATTGCAAAAATCACAAGTAGAATACTTTAACCCTCATTCACAATCACACCTACTCGCTAATTCCAACCCTGTCCTTGTCTAACACTAAACAATGGATAGAGGCAGATAACATTTAGCACGCTAAAGTTAGTGTTAGTGTTAGCTAAAGTTAGTAGGTGATTATAATAAAGTTTAATTTACATATAAATCGGTGGATTTAAAAAATCTAAAATCAAACACATAGCTCGCTCGACATGAGATTTTACCATTGATTAACTATTATTGCTTTGATCAACTTTTAGAAACAGCTTAACCAAATCGACATGGTCCTGTTTCAGGGTATGTTAGCTGCGCAAACTTCAAGTGCAGCAATCATGCTCTACCGGTCCATATACGAGCTGGTTCAGAAAAATGTTTAGTGTAGTCTACGAGGGTACGATAGAACTGACATCGTCGAAAATCGACGAAAGTTCTTAAAAAAGCAGAAAAAAAACAAAAAAAAGAAACAGCTTAAAACTAAAAAGACTATTAATAAAATAAAATTAGATTTTTTTACCAAGTAAGCTACTAATTTATGAAGTAAAAACATTAAAATAACTTTAAAACATAACAGTTAAGCAACATAATATAAAATACTACTTTGTATTTCTTAACAGTTACATAATAAAAAAACTGTTATTAGAACTAAGATAAGCTATCTTAGTTATTTCACCTGCTTAATCAGTCTTCTAAGAATCACAATTAGAATATTAAAAAGTTTAATTCACTCATGACAGGCTTCAAAGTAACATTTTCATATGTATATCAACTATGAGTAATGTGATAATTAATATTCAGGAAATTTTAAAAAAACAATGACTTATCTTGAATTTAACCAATTTATATTATTGCACTGATTATTATTAAAGTATGTATAAACCTACCTATATTTGTACTAACAAACCTGTCGGTCCTGTGTTAAGTAGGGTTTCAGTATTTGGCGGTCAGACTCCAGATTTTTTTAATAGTTACTGATTTTGACGACTTCTGTAGTGCAGTGGGCGTAGGCCCACATGAGACGCAGATGATTGCGGGTTCGATTTGCCGCGAGGTGACAAAATGACCAGTATTATTATAAATCTGGTTACTGAGATATCTTTCGGCCATCAACACAGCACTGTGCAATTTCTTGCCATACATTCATCATTTGAGCATACATCTCTTGTACTTCCTATCACACAATTCTAAATTATTTTACTCCATTTCAATCTCTCTCTCCCACTTCTCCCTCTCGAATGCTCGATGTTCGGCATCAGCCCGTAAAAATTGCTCGGCTGGGTGTTGACGGCTCAGGTGTGTCGACCTGCGGGCTACGGGCTGCGAGGCGAGCGAAGGCGACCGCGTGCAGATCGCTTCTGCGACGACATTGTCAACCACCGGCGAGCTGGAGGTTCCGGTGAATTAGCTGAAGTAATAAATTAAAAACACTATTTCTTACATTTAGGAAGTTACAGTTCTACAAATTTATCATCGCAATAAAAATATGACAAGCTCTTCCGTAGAATGACCATTTAATGCATAACACAGATACATTCTAAGGCAGACCTACTTAATGTTAACTATTAAAAAAAAACCATCCTTGGTTGCAGCGAAACATCCTGCAACCAAACACCTTTGAGGTCATCAAACTATGTAATTTGCGACCTCTGTAGCGCAGTAGGCAGTCTCGCCTGCGATGCAGAAGGTTGCAGGTTCGATTCCCGCTATTGGACAAATCTTTGTATGATTTGCAAATATTTTTCTCGGGTCTTGAGTGTTTTCTATGTACAATATGTATGTATGTGATAAATGATGTATATGATGAAAGAAGTGAGGGATATGAAAGGAAGTTAAAATCCATGGTCTCTGCCTACACAAAATGACGTACCTACTTAGTTTGTCTGTTTGTCTGTGTTTCGTTTTGTTATTTTGTGATAATAAATAGATTTTCTTTCTTCTTCTTCTTCTTTTACCCCTCCGGGAAACAGGCGTGACTTTATATATGTATGTTGGGAAGTAATTTTTTGGACAAATTTAACAGTTGGTGCTGGTACATATGAATGAATATGTATCATTACAATTGTAGCCTCAGTGACCATCAACAGGCTTCCTGTTGCGGCCCGTGTGAGCACTTGCTATTCTAAAGGTGGGAGTGATATGTTTATAGATGGTCCCCACCAGTACCATTTTGGGATTGATGTATGCGGGATGCCTTATTTTAATTGCTGCTCTTAAAATAACTCCACACCTAAAACAGTCACCCATTAGGGTTATAGCTCTGATAAAATAAAAAATAATATCTAGTATATTTAGGTAAGACTAATAAATAGGTTTTTCTACACTTGTCACCAGTGCAGTGGTCCAATAGTCCAACAAGAGTGCAATTTTTTGTGTTAAATGTAAAGTAGGTTATGATAACTTTTGTCAAACCCAAGGCACAAAATTTTATATCCCTAGCTTTCAGGTACATATTACCTAAATAAATACTAAATTATATCATACCTTTTTCCAACTCCAAACTTGCTCTCTAGAATCCCCAGTAAGGTCAGAGTTGAGCATACCTCAGACATCATCCCACAATCTTTTTTGTTTTTCTTTACCCATAGCTCCCAAACGGCTTGCACAGGTCATCGTATCTGAAATAAAAGTTAAGAACCTTTGTGTAAAGATCACAAAGATTTTTTCACCGGAATAACCGTAGAAGTATTAATGCCTTTTACTTACAGTTCCACAAATTCCACCATCGTTTCGAATTGCGATGGACTCGCGTACGCGTGTTTGTTTGTTGACGAACCTACATATTACTTAAAATCTATGTAAGTCAGAAACTATGCAAACTAAGCAATGTGTACTAAATACTACATATTTTACGTAGTTTCCGACTCGATAAAAATAAATTGGTACCGGCATACGTACGACAAAACTTGTCTATTTTGACATCAATACAATATTTTTGACACAATTCCAATGACACTGACAAATTCAAGCAACCAATACCATAGATATCTGAAGTTTTTTAATATTTAAAATCAATTCGTCAACCTGACGAATTGATTTAAAAAATTAAAAAAATAAAAAATGACTTTTACGGCATTTGCCTAATTCGACATCGAGGGTTCGTTAGCCGGTTTTGCACATTTACATGCATCTAAAAATCAAGTGAGTCGTAATTCGTCAAGCCGACTGATACGTCAACGAAGGCTCGAACACCGTATTACGTAGAAATTGGTAAATCTTAGAATAGGGGCTCAGATTGCACACTGATTGATTTTTTGTTTACCGTTATAATTATAACGTTTTACGCTTATGCTTATTTTAAGCATAATGCAGTTGTTGGTCAAAAATAAATCTTATGGATCAAGAGTTACAAACGTGTTTCCGATAGCAGTTGAAATTAGTTATATAATCCGATCAAACAAAAAAGATACACAATAAAATGTTCGGTATAAAATCAACTGATACGTAATTTAGTCGCATAATAAAACAAGGTCTTTGCTTTGATCAGGGGGTCTACTCTACAAACCGATAAACGATATATCGCTTCAATTATCGTGCTAAACCTACTCTACGTTACATCGTTTCGACTATCATTTGAACGAAGAAACGACCGACATTACTTTTGACAATCGATGTCGTAACCCTACTCCGGCATCACTAAAAGCGATACGATAATTTGAATTTGACAACGAAACAAATGTCAACCGACGAACTTATCAACGATGCCCTTGATGCTATCGTGCGCATTATCGTTTCGGGTTATATTGTTGTGTTTTCTGATAAAATCATCTCCATTTCGTTTACCGGACTCCGAATCTTTTATACCTTCGAGCCCTGCTGCACTACGGACTCTTGATTTGCCTCTTGTTTTGGAATAATGGCGAGATTTATGCTTGCCATGGAAGCCATCCACAAGGAAAAGGCTTTACAAAAACAACATTTTAAAGTGACGAGGGACCAGTTGGATTTGAACAAAATTCCAGACTATAATTTCATCGGGAATTATAAACATAGTAAAAGTTTGTTTGAAGGTAAACTTGTTTTTTTTTTTTTAATTCATGATTTTTTTAAATTAATAAACAAAATTGTTGTTAAAATAGTGCTTTAAACTGGAATGCTGTGTGTACTAGTATCTTTTTAATAAACAGATTTGAATATTCACCCCGACGAATTTTTGCTTCAACTTCAAAATTCTTAAATTCTTCTTAATTATGGCTTCTGTGGCTAGTTGTCACAAGAATTTTACTTGTAAAGCTTTCAAATCACAGGCGGGTTTGTTGATTTGACATTTGACGTTGTCACTTCATTTACTTTCATAGATAATTGTTATCATTTTGCCTAAAAACTGACATAAACAGTCAAGCAAAAAGATTTAGGCTTAATGTCTATTATCCAAGCCTTTAGATTTTCCTATCATTCGTTCCGAAGATTCGATACATATTGTCTATGCTTTCGACAGACGACAGAGATTGCGAACATTTTTGAGAGTAGGGTACGGCCGAATAATTCGGAGCACTGTCGTATCGTAACGATAATGTCGATACGTTTTACGGAGTAGACCCCCAGGACTGACTACTGTGAAGAAGGTGCTGCCATCTGTAATCTGATTGCAATTATTGCAGTCGACAAATCGAAACACATTCAAATGTTTCAGTTGTTGTAGTGTAGATGGCACTACGCGCATGCGAAATCTAATAATGCGGACTAAAATTAAAAAATCTAAAATGCTTATTATTTATAACACGCTTAGAGACTATTTTTCAATAACGTTTTTTTTAAGTGCTTTCTGTTGAAACGACCTCCTCCAGGCAGGAATAAATTTTTTAGATGATTCGCTGCCATAGGGGAAATCATTTACTGCTCTATGGTATTTTATACAAAGGAGAATATTGCCAGCATCAAATGAGTTATTATTTAAAGTAATTAGAGAGATGTTGTGCAGCTCATTGCATTTTGTTAAAATGACTAAGTTATTGTCGTGTTCTGGGTTGGTGTCTCACTACTGTCAAAAACTTGTAATAACAACATTATCGAGATATTAAAAAGAAAACGAAATACTTAGCTATTGTCACGCTAAAACCAGTGCGGTTTCTTTCAAATACTTAGACTAAAATAAAAAGGATGCCTATAAATTAGTTCATTTATACAGCTATGTACAAGTAGGTATATACAAAAAATACAGGTGAAACAGCTAGCTATCTAAAGACCATTGCAAATGATCTATAGATAACTCAACTGATTCATATCACTAACAGACGAAAGATCACAACTAGAACGTTTCAGCGTTCCCAAAATACTTGCCACGTTGCCACGCTGAATGGCAATGCTAATGCGTTGACCCAAATAAGAGCCAACTCTCTGGTCACGCGTCGCTTCGATGAGTCACCCTGAAAGAATTTTGAAAACGCATGTCTTCGACGGATGAGACGGTGCTAGAGTATCGACGCATGTGGCGTCCCATACCGAAGGCCTTCCCCTCTCTCAAGGGACAAGGGTCATGCCGTCAGGCCGCTTATCATCGTCACGTAGTAGACCACTCGGTTCGAGAATAGCTGTCCCATTGCCGCTGTGACGAAAGATATTTAGTCAAGAATTTCTACTAGCTTCGTCAAGATTTGAAATTTTGAAATTGTACCACGAAACGCTGAAAAAGAAGGATTTAGAATTTAAAAAAGTTCTTTTCTTTAAAAAAAAAAAGAAAAAAACAAGTGCTGTAGACGGAATACAAGAAAGCTGTTAGATCTACACTTGAAATTTTGCGAAAACAAGCATCCTAATTTGACAGGCAGAGAGGCCTGCGACCATGCCCTACCTATAAATTTAAATTGACGTCACTGACACTGGTGTAGTCCAGGCTTATAACAATCTAACATTCAATGTGTTTGCATGCTGTAGAAGTATCAAAATAAATATAGTTTGAATCCGGGTTCCTATATCTAACATACTAAAGCCGATTTTTTAAGAGCTTGGCAACTTTTTTTGATCTCTAGTATTGAAGAACATAGAGGATATAACCACTACGTTTATCTAAAATTTGTTGTCTATGGTCGGTCATGAAGGTGTGGAAAAAAAATAAAAATTTAATGGTGTTGTGGGTGACACACATTACGTAGATAAATTTTAGTGTAAGCTTTATTAGCTTTGGCACCAGCTCGCATGGAAATGGAATCAATGGAATATGAGTTGGCTAGGAACCTCACTCTGTTGTTTTTCGTGGAACGCCTGCTCGACAAAGGCGAGCCGCGCACGTTGCACGATCTTTCCTGCCAGTTTGGTGCCAAGGGATTCACGAAGGAGATGCGACAGATCGCTGGCGGGTCTCAGTCGGGCTTAAAGAAGTTCCTGGCTCAGTACCCGGCGTTGTTCAACATAGACGGGGACTATGTCGATATCAACACATTCCAGAAGCATGCGTGCGGGCCTGGCGCCTCCTCCAACAACGATTACATCGAAGAGGCGAAGGAGTACTTCGCGGGCAAGATGGTGCAGTACGGAGACGGCACTGAGGTACCCATCAAGAGCCTCCTGGGGCATCGCAGCCAGGCCTCGCCGCAGGTGCGTCACATCTCCGGACAGCGCATTAAGGAATTTAAGGACTTCCTCCTCAAGCATCCCGACACCTTTCAGATCATTGAGGACAATGTCGTTCTAGTCAGTGAGAATCACAGGAGAGGTAACGCACATACCAACTCGGAACAGTTCCACAATCTACCCGTCGCAAACATCAACACAGATACCGCTCAGCAGTTACTGGACTATGTAGCCCAGTGCATTGAGGCCAAAGGTCCAGTGATGGTGGACCAACTGTTCCATTTGATAGTCTCGCGCTTCCCGCAGGAATATTGGTATCAGATGTTTAAATCACCAGCTGATTTGAGTGCTTTCTTGAAAATATTCTCTGATAGTTTTCATGTTCAAGCAAACTTGGTCACACTTATCAGTAAACCAAAAATACCTGTTATGTATCTAAATGCTAAGGCTAAACCATTGTTGAAGACTGAGTCACCAAAGCCTGTGGTTGAGGAACTACCTGTATCCCCTGTGTCCCCGCCCCCACCTGCCATAGCCAGTCCGACCCCTTCAGATGGCACTAACAGCCCTGCCAACAGAATACTCAGCCCAGTTGAATCTCCCCGCGGTCCGCAGGCCAATATTGCTAATCAGACACTCAAACAGCGTATAAACTCCATCGTCATTAAGAATTTGGCAGAAAACATGGTGAGGGACAGAGTCAACAATCATTTGAATGCTAGAAGTGCAGAGGAGACCAATGGAACTCCCAGTATTAGAAACAATTTGATGGGAGAAGCATGGAGGCAAAAAGTCCTTCAGTGCACTACAGTTATAGCTAATGTTAGAGAATGTGCTGCTTTGATGGAAAGTATTATGCTTCCCAAACGCAACTCAAAGAGCATTGTATCATTTGACTGTGAAGGGATAAACCTTGGTCTAAAAGGTGTCCTGACACTATGTCAAATAGCTACAATGAATGGTGAGGTATACATATTAGACATATTGGCATGCCCAGCCATGGTTCAAGAAGGCAAAATTAAGGAGTTATTGGAAAGCGAAAGTGTTGTCAAAGTAATTCATGATTGTAGAAATGATTCAGTCAATTTACACAATCAATTTGAAATAGTTCTAAAAAACGTATTTGACACTCAGGCAGCTCATGCTGTGTTACAGTTACAGCAACAAGGAGTGCCAGTATACAAGGTCAAAAATTTAAGTCTCAATGCATTGTGTGAACTTTACAATGCTCCAATGAATCCAATGAAGGAACAGTTGAAGAATGTCTACCGTCGGGACCAGCGTTACTGGGCTAGACGGCCATTATCAAAAGACATGATCATCTATGCTGCATCTGATGTACTCTCTTTGGTCAATCCTGCAATTTATGCCTATATGTCTAGCAACATAAGGGCAGAAAATCAGCAACTGTTTGAAGAGCTGAGTAATGAACAAGTTTTCATGCACATACAACCAACAGAAGTTAAACTCCGCAAGAGACAGAGAAAAATCAACACTGAAGTTGGTGAGTTGAAGCTGAAATTGGCAGAATCAACTAAAAATATTGTTTTGAGTAACCGGGAAATAAGATTGCTTAGATATTTAGAACTGACTGAAGAAGAGAAAGAGAAACTGAAAGGATGCCACAAAATATCTAAGAAGTTGGAAAAACTTGAAGCTATTGGGCAAGACAGGGACTCTGATACTGATGATGATGAAAAAGAAAACGAGATGTTGAGTTTGGAATCAAATCCTTCTGATCCCATTTCATCTCCTCACTCCACTCAACCACCGAGTCTCACGGAGTCCATGCAGATGATGGATGAAATCTTATCAGACACAAACATGGACAAGGTGGAGAAGATAAATCGTCTTGAAGCAATACTTTCTGCTGTAGCACCGTTGAGCGGCGAACTCGAGGACAAGTTCTCGCAAACCATGGAACAGACCCTGCCACTGCTCAAGAATAAGGATTGGTCCAATCTGAATCAAATTTTGAACATTGGGGAACCGGACAGGAAGAACTGTTCCTGCAGATGCCATAACAAGCACTCTCTTGATGATGTGAAATGTATTGATCTCAAAGAAAGCAAGAAGGCTGAGGTTGGCTCGCAGACTCTCAGCACGGGCGATATTGTGATCACGCGGATCCATTTCAGGGAGGAGGATAAGCTAAAGGAGCGTACGTTGGACGCGACGCCTCTCAACAAAAGAGTCGTTAACAACATGTCTTGATGACGCCCAGCTTTCTTACAACTTCCGTTTACCTGAGTGCCACAGTTTATTTCACTCTGTCTTTAATGTGATCATTTTATACTTAGTGTAATTTAGAGATATTGCTCTCCCCTCATTCATTGAATCAATTGCTCTTAGTTTAGTGTGGGTACATTACCGGTGCGATTATATGAGATAGAATAAATTAGGCATGCTGTGTGAGGTCGTGCATTGCCAAGTGTATAAACGCCTACGCTATATGTTCAATTGAGCGAAGATGAGCGTATACACTCGAATAAATGCAACAGTAATTCGTATACCTAATAGAAACTACTTAATTCCTGTGACTGGAAGAGACAGTATTTGCTGAACCTATTGTATTTTACTTCTATTTATTTTGGCTATTGCCTGTTAGATATCCCAAACATTTATGTGATAAATTTCAAGGCCTTTTTTGCTCTTGTTCTATTTTGAATTGTAAATAAGATAAACTTTGACTAACATGCATAATCATCCACTTGGAAATCACGAGTGTTGTTTCGATAGGATTTAAGTAAGGTAAGTGTATGGACCTACTTATTTATTTTAAAGTTTAAGCAATTTTTTGCTGATAATCTAAATCAATGAAGGGCAATAATAGATATACAACAAAATAACGTAAACTATTTATCAGAAAATATTTAGACTAAATATTTAAATCATGTTAAAATATACTAAAAATGGTTAAGGGTTAGAGTTTATTGAATGTGAGTTTTTGTAGTGTGAAGTGGTGCTTGGAAAGTCTTATTCAATTGATTGTGTTGTAGCAAACTTTGCCTACCATTTCATTCTAAAGACGTAGACTTGTATCTGCAATTGATCTTTGTGATGATTATCCCTAAGGTTGTAACATTTATCGTTTAAGTAAAACTAATAATTTGTGCCTTCGAGTCATATCCAACGAATGCCTTTATTATATTGTGAATTTGTAGAAACTTTTTATACATAAAGTTTTTGTCGTAGATCAACACAAAGTTTAGATAGATTATTGTTTATCTAGTGTAAAGTTTATACTAAAATTGTATCTACCACTAATACCTACAAAACAAAATGTTTTACATATTAGTTCTAAAAATCATAAAGTTTAACCTACACAGTATTTCTGTAAGCTTCTTTATTAGTGTGTAATATTGTTATTTCTAAGCTTGTTGGATTCATTCAATAGTTTATTATTGTGTTATTTACTAAAACAGATGTGTGGATAGATGTTTCGGCTTAAAGAAATTGAGAACGAGAATTTGTATCCAGTTTTATGTACTTCACTCCTTTATGTATTTTCTTATCAGTATTGCAACCATTATTTTGTAAGTTGAAATAGATGAAATGTTACGTTATGTACATGGTGAAACTTTTTGTTTTTCAATGAATTCTATTAAATCTCTAATGAAATGCTCTGAAATCAAAATTCACAAAAATATAATATTCTATGTACCTACATAAGTAAATATGCTCAGTTGTATACTTAGCAAAATAACCAGTTATGTGCCTTCATTTTTGCACAGCATGGAATTTAACTTCTTCGGCATTACCTACCATAATGATTTTGTCAAACATTTTATCAGTGCCACTAATAGGTTTTATTATTTTAAGGAGCATTTTTAGTCAAATTAAGCATAATCACTTTCTGTTTTATATTTAGCTACCCACAATATTTTTAGTTGTGTAACTTTACTCAAAAATTCGCTTACGACTAGAGTCGTTTAAAATTGTAACGCGGGAATTAGTTTACTAATTTGCGCATCGTTTATGTTTATTAAAATAAAAAGTTAAAAAAATATCTATAATCTCTCATTTTGTCGTTATAGTTTTACATTTAGGTAGGTAGGTACCTACTTATCTATACTCGTCACGTACTATCCTACAAATATTATAACGTGAAAGTTATAATATGGAGAGGGTGAGGATGGGTGTTTGTTACTCTTTCACGCAAAAACTACTTAACGGATTTTAATGAAACTTTACAGTAATATATACTTTTAATCCGATTTTTTTTATGGGACGAAGCTAGTAATAGATAAAATTTAATCACTTAAATTTTACTTACATCCTACGAATATAATAAATTCTAAAGTCCGTGTGTGAGAATGTTGTTACCACATATCTCCGGTTTTGAGATGAAATTGGGAATGTAGATACCTGTACATTTAACATTATGAAAGGCATATAGAGATATAGGCCATCAGCATAGTTATCATAATTTTATTTTATTATAAGATAAAAATTTACATAATTCTATCCTACTCATATAATAAATGAGTCTGTGTGTGTGTGTGTGTGTGTGTGTGTGTGTGTGTGTGTGTGTGTGTGTGTGGGTGCGTGCGTGCGTGCGTGCGTATCTCCGTAACTACTAAACCGATTTTGATGAAAATTGGAATGTAGATAGTTTAGGTTCTGGAAAAACACGATAAACTAATCTAATTTTCGAAAATCAACCCTTATACAGGGTGGTAAAGTTTTAAATTTAATTCCTTGGTTAGGATTGCTCAAAACTCGGTACAAATAAACTTTAAAATAAATAATAAAACATTTATTTTTATTTTTCCAACCCTAGGCGGTGTTCAATAAAATTCTGAAAATTGTATGGTAAAAAAAATCCCTGGTTCGATTCACTCAAAAGTTGAATAACCTAAATAATGAAATGAATACTTAAGTTAATGAATAATGAAATGAATGAATAAGTTGAATACCTAAATAATGAAATACCTGAATCTCTCGCTACCGAACGTGGTCAAGGCCATGCTTGATAGTGACAGAGCCTGGCAGACCGTGGTCTCCTTCTGCGAAGACGTCATGTTGAAGAAGGAGACCGCGGAGCGTATACGAGAGCAAGACCACCGCCTTTTACCGCTCTATGGAGGCCAGCAGGGTATGGGTGCGAGGAGCCCCAGCCCTGCATTGCACGAGCCTCCACTGCTGGGGAATATATTAAATATTCCGGGGAATCTCCCTCCCCGTCCAAAGGGGAGACCGTAGGGTTCGCGTAAAGCGGACAATCACCGACAGGGTCGCGGTCGAATCCGACCGGGAACCCGTAACCCTGTCAAATGCTGATGCGTTGTCAAGTTAAACGAATCGTCTGACGACGAGTGGTTTGACGACGCACTAGCACTAAGGTGAGTGTCGGAAAATCGATGGGTTTTTAGTCGGTATGCAACTATCCACTAGCTCCCTGTTAGTGGATTAGTTGGTGAGTCCGACAGACCCCTCCGGCTCTCCTCGGGTCGGAGGACATGCATAAGCGCATTTTCCCATCGGAAAAAAGTCTGTTCCATCAAGACAATAAAGTATGAAAGATCAATCGCGCAGTCATAGTATCCTACTTCCGACTACTATGATAAATGCGATTGTTTGTGAGGGTAGATGTTTGTTACTCTTTCACGCATAAACTACTTCCTAAACTTATTTTTATGAAACCATTAGAGTACTCGTACATCCAATGGTACATACTAGTAATATATAGGCGAACATAACTATATCCCTATAAATTTAAAACATGTCACAGCGTTGTCGCTCGAATAAATAACGTCACACAAAACATACAGCTTGAATTTAAATACACCCGCCACGTTCACGTTACAACGCTTTTTCGTGGGTTAAGCTACGTGCGAAAGTTGAACGTCCAAATAAAAGAATACACACTCAATAATAAGCGCCGTCGTCGTTGCTTGCATAATATCACCCGTAAATGTATCGTCTAGTAAATTAATATTCTCGCACCTAATGTAGGTAGGTACATACCTACCTTATTATTCAATGAGTAGAAAGTGGTTGGCAACTAGTCTCAGGTATTATTTCTATGACTAGTTTTCATGTAAAACGTGGGTATAAGACAATTTTAATAAAGTTATATAGTCTAAATTAATTAGTGTAATCAATTATTATGTATGAACCTAAGTTTTGAACATAAATCAAAATTTTCATGTTTCTAACTTCAAAGACATACAAAGTTCTTAACCCCCATTTCACCCTTAATGTGGAATTTCCAAAAAATATCTCTTATAAACCTATGTTCCAAATTTCAGCTTTCTAGACTTACTAGTTTTGGCTGTGTATTGATAGATCAGTCAGTCTGAACAAGTGATTTTATAAGTGTAGGAAGAGGCTTGGTTTTCCAACCAAAAATTTCGTTTAGACCTATTGTAAGTGTTAGCAAAGTCATCTCATGGAGCATAAATTCCAAGTGGGAGTGTTAGACTGGCGAATCGTCTGACTTGACTGTAAAACGTCAACTTTGATACATTTGATTACTGTCAATGTCAGACTTTCAAGGTAATAATGTCAACAAACAAAAAAATTATCGAGATGTCTGAGAATAATACTTGGAGCAATGAATTCCTCTCCTATTAACGCAATGCAAGTGGAATGTGTTGATCCCCCTCTTTCTCTGAGAAGACAGTACCTTTGCAGAACAATTCTTTTTCAAACTATGTAGTACAATATTAAGCCCTACTAAGCAACTACATATGAAGCCCTAGTGTATCAACCAATTATTTTTCATTGATTTTGGAATAGCTAAAGGCTCGGTGGGTGCTCGCGATTCATTTAATGAGCAAATGGCAACTAAATTTAATGGCTGGCTTGCTATATTTAGCCTGCTATATTATGGCCTCAAAATTACTAAAATTATATTAAGCTTCAAATGTCCATCAATTTCTTCTGTGTTTACAGCAGAATCTGTAGCTCTTTTAGAGAGTATTATTTTTATTAAACCCCATAACCTTAATAATTCCATAGTATTTACTGACTCTAAAAGCTCCCTCCAGGCTATACTTTCTAACCCTTTTCGATCCAAATCCAGATTCCCCATCATTCTTAGTATTCGTGAAGCTCTGTATAGTTGCTATGCGATCGGAATTAATATTGTCTTAGCATGGATCCCGGTCATTCTGGCATTCCTGGCAATGAAACAGTTGACTCCTGCGCAAAACATGCTGCTCAAACGGGCTCCCACGAATACTTCTCTATATATTCCCACGACCTTTGTTTAGTTCTTAGTTCTCATTTGTCTACTTCCTTGTCCCGTATGTGGATTACTTCCAAATCTCTGAGAGGTAAACACTATGGTGAAATTCTTACAATTTATACAAAGTTAAGAACTCAATTACACACCCCCAAAGGGTAGTTTTGAAAAAATAAAAAATACGGGTTTCATTATTTACTTTAAAGTTTATTTGTACAGAGATTTGAGCGAATCAAACAATTTTTTTTTTTCATAAAAACTTTACCGCCCTATTAAACCCCTTTAGGGGTCGATTTCCAAAAATTAGATTCTTATGTGTTATTCCAGATTCCTAAACTACGAGTATCTACATTCCAATTTTCATCAAAATTGGTTTAGTAGTTACGGAGATACGTGGTAACAAACATTCACACACATACAGACTCGCATTTATTATATTAGTAGGATAGGATTATGTAAATTTTTATCTTGTAAAAAAATAAAATTATGATAACTATGCTGATGTACCTATATCTCTATACGCCTTTCATAATGTTAAATGTACATTTCGTGTGTTTTGTCTCTGTATTTGTGTTGTCCCTTTACAGATTCATATAAATCAACATTTAGTTTAAAAAAAAACTGTTCGGTCCCTCTCTATTCAGACCGGTCAAATTTCTGTAATCTCGTCTCCATCGCCTTGTTTTTTTAATCTTGTCGACACGACATTGGCAAAATTGTGGCAACCCTTACCACAGAAGCCATAAACAAAAGTTGAAGTTGAAGTTGCTAAAAATTTACTTAAAAGTCAATTGAAATTTAAAAACTGTCAAAACATACAGTTGGGATTTGAACTTTTGGTTTTACAAAAGCCATAATCAAGAAGTGAAGTGAAGTGAACTTTTGTTTGAAAATAAACTTGAAAACTGACATAATAGTAAGTCTATCTGAGCTGACTTATCTTAATTCCAAAAGTTGTTACTTACGTCTACTATACTGTATCATCCAGTACCTAGTCGAGTTTAGCAAATTTTATTGGTGCTCTGCCCTGCAATTATGGAAGACTTTGATATTTTCACCGACCAAATAGAGTTCACGAAGCCGTTCTATAGGAATGTACTGCATAGGTTAGTTTACGAAGCCCCCTCGACCCCAAATGGACCAAACTACCAGAGTAAGTACCTTACGATGCAGTCGACTCTACTTCTGTAGGTAACTACTTAAGAGTACACTCCAGCTTTCTCGTATTAACCCTTTATGTATTTTAAAAATCATTCGATGATAAAGGTTGAAAAGTTAAATTATTTTACTTGCAGTAGTATTGTGCTCCTAATGAGCTTGTGATGATAATTTGATTTAATGTTGTTAAAAGTTGAGGTTGGGATTTAGAAAGCCGTCGCACGAATTTAGGTAAAAAAAGGATAGGGGGTGGAAGGAATGAACTCCCCTATCCCAACAGTACCACTCCCAAAGTTAGGAATTGAATAGTTTCCGAGAAATGACGAATTTTGTAGTTTAAGTACTAAAAAAATCAAAAGCGATCTAACTTTGAGTGAGGCCTATACCCCTAATTTCCACAAATAACTAGAAGTAGGGTAAAATTAGGCTCTGTGACTCACCAACAAGTCCATCAATATGCTGCATTCGGCTCATGCTTGTGTTTTTGTGTTCCTTAGTGGACTGAAATGTGTCGGACTAAAATTATGATTTGAATAGGGTCCATTTTGGTTCTGGCACTCGCCGGTCGCTGCCGCGGCACGCTGTGCTCGGCTCGTGCTTGTGTTTTTATGTTCCCTAGTAGATTGAACAGTGTCGGACTAAATTTAAAATTTGAATAGAAGCCTTTTCGGACCATTCAAAGGTTGGTCCATTGTAATCATGTATAACATATTGGAATCCAGAAAACAATTTTGTAAATCAAAAAAAGTAAAAAAAAAATGATTCAAAACACACACAGTATTCCTGCGCTTTATTAATGACCATCTTTTTATGATTTCCAGGCATGTGCGTTACAAAACAAGCCTCCAACTCCAGTACATTAAATTTTATTTTTCAATACTTAACCTAAAAATATTTAAAATATTAATTTGTTGCAAACTATTCAATTCCTAACTTTGGGAGTGGTACCGTTGGAATTGGGGAGACCACCCCTTCCACCTCCTGTGCTTATTTTGTCGAAATTCGTGCGACGGCTTTCTAAATCCCATCCAAAGTTAATTTCGGCAGCATATTTCGGTAGATGTTTCAGCAGCTTAAAACCCGGACTACAAATGAAAACCGGGGAGTGTACGGGCAGGGATACCTGGATGGATGGCAACCCTATATAAGGGTGTGATTGTTGATTGGCTCTTGGCTTTGCTCATGGTACCTGGATATACAATAGTCCAGAGCTATTTCAGGCCATGCACTATTATATTTGATTCCAAAATTCAGTCTAATCAGTTCAGGGTGTTAAAACAAATACCTCATGTTTTGTTTTCACTCCATGCTAATGCATATCTAAGAAAACTTGGCAGCAGTCACATGACATCTTAAAAGCTACTTTTGTTTCCATACAATTCAACCTTTCTGCAGGCATTAGCACCATCAGAAAGTGTTTGTTGTATAAGGGGCCAGGTATGATAAGTGAGTCTTGCATTCATTATGTCAATATAAGATTTATGAATCTTGCGATGCCTTCTTAGGTGGGCAGAAGCTTTTAGCGGAGGAGTGTCTGGCTGAGAATGATGATGCGAAGTGTGCCTTCCACCTGAGCGAAGCTGTCTCCTCGTCCATACGGATGATGGCCATCTATCGAGAGGAGCAGTTAAAAGCCGCTGGTAACTGTACCACTATTCATAAACAACCAATATGTATTTGGGGTAGGAGGTTTTTAGTCTGATTGTTATTATTTTCTTCCAAAATGGGTTAACCAATTTTAATGCACTTTTCCCAATTTTTTTACATGACTTCAAGGGTGGTTCTTTGATAGGTTTCATGCCACTTGTCATTGAATTGTGCTGCATAATGGATCAAAATTAACTTGTTTGTGTATACTATAAATTTTGTGAAGTCAAACAGAACTCCATACAATGAATAAAGAAATATATTTATTTTATTATTGTTAATTATTTTTAAAGTGTGTAAAAATCCAAATTTAAATCCTGTTGCTTACCAATTTATTAGTGTTAATATTGTGTGATGGTATAAAAGTGTGACTTGCACTTGGCCCGTTTTATTGAGTACAAAGGAATTATTATTTTTCAGGGAATAAACTGCAAAAGATAACCAGCTACATAAAACCCATCAATGATTTGACCAAGTTACATTCAATGTAAGTTATTCACCACAAACAGAGTCATCTGGTTACATAGATAGAAAATACTTTATTTTGCTGGACAGTGTGTTTAACTCAGAGTTGCTGTACTTCAACTATAGCATCGTTTTTAAGTACCTAATAACACAGGTGGACCTTAATTTTTGTCTTGTCTGAGCCACAGATTATATTAAATTTATTGGACAAGATAATACCACAACATTGAATTAATTGCTAATTTTAAGATTGGGGTGGTAGTGCATTAGGTGATTCTAGTTGGATGTCTTGAACCATCAATTCAATGTGCATGAGAAGAACCACTGCAAGGGACAATGCAGCATCAGTGTGGTGAAAGAATTCTTCCTTTGAGTACACTTATTTACACTTTGACGACCTCTGTAGCGCAGTGGGCGAAGGCCCGCCTGAGATGCAGAAGGTTGCGGGTTCGATTCCCGCCGCTGGACTAATGTTTCTATAATTTGCAAATATTTGTCTCAGGTCTGGGTGTTTTCTATGCAAATATGTATGTATTTACAAAAAAAATATGTATATAAGTAGTATATCAGTCATTTAGTTCCTATAACATAAGCTCTGCTTACTTTGGGACTAGATGATGCTGTGTGAAAAATGTTCAGCCTTATTTATATACCTTAACTTACAAAAATTATAAAATGTTGTTTAGCTAAACAGTGTTTTCCTTTTCTTGTGATTAATCTGAAATGATACATATGGTTAGAAGTTTATTAAATACTCATAAAGAACATGGTTCACTTGTAATGAGCTTAACAATTAACAAATATAACTAACGAATTACTAGTTATTCAAGTATAAATATTACAGAGATCTAGCGGTTACTTAGAAAATGTTATCATAGACATATTTTTAAATAAAGGAATTGATTCACAAGTCTTAAGGTCATTAGGTAGGTTATTGAATAATTGTGCACCCTCGTACATAATATTTATTTTTCCTTAATTTATTCTATGTTTATTAAGCTTTAATTTATTAGTGTTTCTTAGGTGATGTTGGTAGGTCTTTTTTGTAAATGTTATTTGTGAGTGTATTTTACCTGATAATATATTTTTGACTAAAATGCATGTTGTGTAAGTGTAAAGTTGCCATAGGTTAAATATTTTAGTTTTTCTGTAGAGGATACGTGTGTTTGTCAAGTAGTCGATATTGAAAAGAGTTTTAATTTATTTATTTTGCGAGATTTGAAGGTCTTTATGATTAGATTTTACAGCACACCCCCATACTTCTATGAGATACTCTAAGTGTGATTTAACGAGAGAGTTGTAGATGGTCATGCGTACTTTTCGTGGAATGCATCCTACAGATCTTCGTAGTGCTCCTGTAAGTGCTGAAAGTTTGGACCTAACGTGCGTGATATGTGGCCTCCAGCATAGCTTGTCATCTAAATGCAGACCCAGATATTTTTCTTGATGGGATCGATGGATTGTTGTATTATTTATAGTTAGTGGTGGATATGGTGTTTTTTTTTTGTTTTTCGCTGAAAATATCATGTATGAGGTTTTTTTTGCGTTTATTGTTATCAAGTTACTTTGGCACCAGATGTTATATTTAAGTAAGTCGGTTTGTGCTTCATTTATCAAAACGGACAAGTTTTTCCCGAAGTAAAACAGACAAGTATCGTCGGCGTATAATGTAATATGTCCTGTTAACCATATTTTACATATGTTGTTTACGTAAATAAGGAAAAGTAATGGACCTAAAACCGATCTTTGGGGAATACCACATTCAATTCTTTGCAGATCACTTTGATGGTTACTCATTTTTACAATTTGATGTCTATTTGTCAAGTATGATTTGAAGATTTTCAAAGCTGTCTCTGTGATACCTAAGTAATTTAGTTTATTTATAAGAATTTCGTGGCTTACTGTGTCATATGCCTTTTTTAAATCAATAAATATACCTAAACAGATGTTTTTTTTCGTCTATATTGATTTTAATTTTTGTAAAAGATCTATTGTAGCTGATAATGTATTTTACTTTGGTCTAAAACCGTACGGATGCTCATAAAAGTTTAATTTTGTGAGATGATGCTCAAGTCTATTGCAAATTACTTTTGATATGACGGGTAGAACAGATATGGGTTTGTAGTTCCCAGGGTCGCTCCTGGTACCTGATTTGAAAATTGGGTTTACCTTAGCTGTCTTTAGACTCAGGGAAGAGGCCTGCGACAAAACATTCGTTAATACATATCGTTCAATTTTGAGCAATGATATCGATAATGCATTTTATTAGCACTATGCTAATGCCGTAGATACCTGTACTCGTGTTAGCATCTAGGTTACTCACTTTTTTTTTATTTCCTCTACGGTGTATAGCCGCAGCTCTCGCGTTTCACATTCAGGTTTATTGTTCACGTATGTCATCGTGTAAAAAAGATTGTTTTTGTAGGTGTTAGGAATATCATTAGCCAGTTGGGTACCTATAGATGAGAAAAAGGTGTTAAATATCTCACAAATTTTAGTAGGGTCATCTACGGTTACGTTATTTATTATTAATTTAGAGGTAGCACAATTATTGACATTAGCTTTATTTTTACCAATGAATTTATAAGGTTCCAGATTTTTTTTGGGTTTTAACATTGATCAAAATATTTTTCTTTAGTTTTTTTTTTATTAACACGCTTATTTTATTTCTTTCTTGTATAAAAGTATTCTTGAGCTCCTCATTTTTGGCATATTTTTTGAGTTGTTGCCATAATGTCTTTGTGTTTATTCCTACGTATCAGAAAGAGACAATGCAGTGTTTAGTAAATTAACTGTTTCTGACTTATATCTAGTAAGGCCCTTGTTCTTTCACCACCAGTTACTTCCTCACCTGACCTGGATTAATATATGAAAATACTTGATTCTCCATGATAAAAAAAATTAAGTGATCTTTTGTGTTCTCATTAAAGTGAATTTATTCTTACGAGAATAAAATAAATAATCTTAAACCTGAAACAAATTCATAATATACCATTTCAATTTGAATAACAAAATAAACAATAATGTATTATTACGAAAGTACAATGGGTGGTTTTATCTCTTAGAAGCGATCTCTTCCAGACAACCTTTGAGAGATTGTATCCTCAAAGAGACAATAATTTTTCAAAATGTTTTTCTAGATCTAAATCAGATCAAAAGCTGTTAGACCTTCTATCACCGGCTGAGGACATCACCGCATTTCTGAAGAAATACCAAATAGAGGAAGATCTCCCATTCCACAAGCAATACTTGAAGTTTTCCAAGGAGAATAATGTTGACAACTTTCAAAGAATACTGAAGGAATTACCTAAAGGTATTAAACTTTATTGCGGCAATACATACAAATAAACAAAAGAACTAAACAATTTTGTAACACTTCGTCTGCAGCACCCCCTAGTGACCATTAAACTTAAGAACCATCTTTGAAGTCATACAACCATCATTTCAAAAAAGTTTCATTAAAATCCATTCATAGTTTTGCGTGAAAGAGTAACAAACATCCATCCTCACAATTTTTCGCATTTATAATGTGTGTAAGTTATTCTTAAAGTTAAATGCTTTAAGAATAACTTGACTTGATGGAGATTTCCCTTAAGTGTGGGTTAACAGTGTAAAAACCAATTATCTATACAGCCCTCAATGTCTCACTGCTGGACAAAGGCCTCGTCCACTACTTCCACACATTCCATTCATTAAAAACGAAATTACTTTTAAATAATTAAGTGCTTGTTATTGTAAACTTATTGCTTGTTATTGATGGTGTTGCTGGCGAGTAGCTGGCTGCGACGCAAGAGATCGATTCCCGCTACGGGACAAATATTTGCGTGTTCTGCAGAAATTGGTTCTGGGTCTGGGTGTTGTGGTACCGCGGTATTCGTAGTTCCTGATACCCACGACACAGGGAATCTTAGTGTGGGGCAAGACTATACATGTATAAATGAACAGACTCATTTATTTATTTATAACTAGTGATCCGCCCCGGCTTCAACGGTTCATCCAAATTTCAAACGATTCTGGTGGATTTAAAAAAAATACAAACCATTCAATTATGAACACAACAAAAAAAAACAGCCAAATCGGTCAAGTCGTTCTCAAGTGATGATCTTACATATATGCGGCAATTCATTTGTATTTAATACTAGCTGTACCCGCGACTTCGTTCGCGATTGTAATCCCTGCAGACTAATTATTTGCATCTGACCTCAGTTTGTCTCATATAAAGCAACGCTGTAGTCTGTTTACTTTGGATTTGAAAACTCCCAGGTTGAGACTCGAAATTAAAAAATAATAATATCGGAATAAAGTCTGTTAACATTGGCGAAGATATCACGTAATATACCTACACACAAAAAATATACAGACAAATGGAGAAACTCCTTTTTTGAAGTCGGTTGATAATAATAAAATTGTGATATTAGCGATAGTTACCTACGCTTGCAGTCTCTAGTTTACGGTTTCTATTTCTGCAGGCACTCTAATAAGATCGGATCCTCACGTGCCCACGTTATTTTGCCTATTCTTTCGAAGAAAAACAAAATAAAAGTCGACTACTAAAAATGTTTCGGCTAGTCGTGATTCCATGAGATGATGATGTTTTGGTCCCAGTCCCAGTCCCAGTCCCAGTCCCAGTCCCAGTCCCAGTCCCAGTCCCAGTCCCAGTCCCAGTCCCAGTCCCAGTCCCAGTCCCAGTCCCAGTCCCAGTCCCAGTCCCAGTCCCAGTCCCAGTCCCAGTCCCAGTCCCAGTCCCAGTCCCAGTCCCAGTCCCAGTCCCAGTCCCAGTCCCAGTCCCAGTCCCAGTCCCAGTCCCAGTCCCAGTCCCAGTCCCAGTCCCAGTCCCAGTCCCAGTCCCAGTCCCAGTCCCAGTCCCAGTCCCAGTCCCAGTCCCAGTCCCAGTCCCAGTCCCAGTCCCAGTCCCAGTCCCAGTCCCAGTCCCAGTCCCGGTCCCAGTCCCAGTCCCAGTTCCGGTCCCGGTCCCGGTCCCAGTCCCAGTCCCAGTCCCGGTCCCGGTTTCAGTCCCAGTCCCGGTAGTCCCGGTAGTCCCGGTAGTCGCGGTAGTCGAGGTAGTCTCAGTCCCAGCTACCTAATTAGCGTACACTTCAAAGTGCGCTATAAATCTTACGCCAGCTTAACCTGAGACGTGAACTCGAAGGTTCCTATATATTCTAGGCTGTGTATAATGAATGATCGTTTAGCAATATCTGATTCCTTTGGAGTGGTCTTATCCATTATGCCTATACGATAAAATGCGCACACCAGCTTAAGATGAGCCCTACGTTTAAAGGTTCCTGTACATTCCGGGTTTCAAGTTATTTGGACCTATTACTGAGGCCTGTGATGTCTGTAAGTTCTGAACTACAAACCCGATGACCTTGAAATATTTACGGGACAATCTTGAAAGTACTTCCTTTCTAACAAAAAAAGAATGAATGAAATCGGACTACGCGTTAATGAATTACAACTAAGTACACATTTTGACTTTCATCCCCTCTCCCAAGGGAACCATGCTGAATTTCGGGATAAAAAGTATTCTAAGTCCTACCCCGTAGTATGAACTCAAATCATGCCAAGTTTCATTTGAATTCATTTAGTTTGGCGCCATGCGTGATTAAGGTTCAGACAGACAGAGAGACAAAAATTAAAAAAATTACATTTTTGGCTTCAGTATCGATTATAGAGAGCCATCCAAAAAAATTTTCAAAATAACTTCAATGTACAAAATTTGACCTGTTACATTCTTATTATAGTATCGATAGATTTATAAATATTTTCAGAGTGGACAGTGATCCAGCTGACCGCCCCGTACAACCCCAACGAGAACTTGAAACCAGTGAAAGAGTACCGGAAGGAGATGGACAGTATCTTACTGAGTGTATTCACCAATGACTATATGGACGGGATTACTCCATTCACTATCAATGTACCGGCTAATGTTACTAAAGGTAGGTAGTTCTTGCTGGTAGTTTTCGTGTGGCGAAGACCGCATGCGTTTTTCAGTAGTAAAAATTACTGAACGGATTTTGATGAAACTATACAGTAATATAGCTTATACATCAGAATAACACATAGGCTACTTTTTATCCGGGTACCACGCGGGTGAAGCCGTGGGCAGAAGCTAGTAAATAATAACCTCTCAATATTGTTTTATAAAATGTTTGTTTTAAAAGGCCTCCTTGCGTTGACTCCGGCCCCGTTAATCCGTCTAAAGGTCTCATTTATGTATAAAATGAGTAAATAACAATAATAATAGCTTTGATATAACAGAAGGTGAGAAACCCCTGTTCACGGAGCTGTACTCGATCCTGGAAGAGAACTACACTACCATAGACAATGCGCAGTTCCTCAACAACAAGAGACTGGTCCAGAACTACTGGAACCGACGGGAGGACATCGACCTGAGGCTCATGGTGAGATACTGTTACAAGCTAGTGTTTGGGATTAAATAATGGGTCTTACTATGGGTATAATGTTTTATATTTCTCTAATAAATAAATATATCACACTATAAAATTGACAGCACAACAAACAACACAATAAAATAACAATTATTAAAGCACTAAAACACCATAAATAACTATTTCATTAGTCACTGAATATCGTTTCCGTAATTCTCTACTAGATGGCGGTAGAACAGGTAATGTGTCTATTCACAAAGAGATGGCGCTAGCTTACCTTAATTAGCAAGTCGCGCACGTCACAGTACGTTCTGATTTTACTTGGTTCTTATTTACTGCTTATGGAAACAGTTTACTCGCAACCTATATGCAACACCACAGGTATAACTTGCGCGTTGCCGACCCTGAGCTGAGATTTAATGGTGAAAACTAAAATATACAAAATCTTATTCGTATAAGCGAAAAGACCGCCCATTGTATTTAACAATGGGCGTTCCTTTCGCTTAGAATCGGCTGATTTCAATTAATAAAATAAATAAATACCCGAGAATCACATACATAGTCCCCATGTTCCTGTAGTTTTACCAGAACTACACATCAGAGTTTTCAATTTCGTAAAATTAACCTTGTTGCTTCCCAGCAACAAGGTTAATTTTAACCTTGACAAATAACTTATTCATTATTAGGACCCCTCCTAATAATGAATAAGTTATTTGTCCCGTTGGCAGAGCGTTATAAACGTAATGGATAAGGAGTGGCTCGGAGGTTGGGGCAGCCTCGTCACCGGCCGGCTACTCGACGACACGTGGAAGGAGAAGGTTATGCAGTTAGTCGACAACGCTATATCCGATTGGGGGTGAGCATACTCATTCATGCATACACTTGCAGCACAGAATACATAATAGTACCACACACAGAATGGTCACTCACCTCCTCCCGCTAGTTACTGCAGTTTAAACAAATCCTACTAATATTATAAACGTGAAAGTTTGTGAGGATGTATGTTTGTTACTCTTTTACGCAAAAACTACTGACTGAACGGATTTTGATGAAGCTTTATTATAGTAATACAGCTTATAAATCAGAATAACACAGGCTACTTTTTATCCGGGTACTACGCGGACGAATCCGTGGGCAGAAGCTAGTAAATAATATAATGACATGCTCTTGTCAATACATCTATGAAAATCTGAAGTATTTTCACAAATATATTAATTTGTTTAAGAAAAATAGCGATAATCACAATGTTTAATACTAAAAATAAAGATGAACTAGCTGTTGCCACTGTAATGTAGCATTATTATTATAATTATATTAATCAAAGCTAAAAACTGAAATCTTTTTCCAGATTCATTCGTCTGACGAACAAACAGCGCCTTCTTCTCTACAACCTCATTGAAAGCTGCCAAGCTCTGACCTCTCATCAAATCAAGTCATGCATCCGACGCATCCTCTCCGAGCACGGCAACCCAGTCGACGTGCGACAAGCATTGCACACTTGTGACAAATGCAAGCAAACACACAATAGCGACAAATGCACCCAGCAAACACACAATAGCGACAAATGCACAAAACAAACTCACAATAGCAACAAATGCACCAATCAAACACACACTTGCGACAAATGCAGCAGGAACTTCACGTTTGTAAACGAACTGTGTTTGAAATGTCTGTCGCAATGCTTCGAGGCTGTGCATCATTTCAGTCTCGTGGATGGGATCCGCGCGTTTTCGCAAGTGGCCTTGCAGGTGAAGGAAGGTGACGAATGGACGGGATTGAAGAAAGCGAAGCGACATCCGGTTATATTGATCGTTGATGAGGTGAGTTGTGGACGGAATTGAAGGAAGTGAAGCGACATCGGTTATACAGTGTGTAAGAAGACTCATCACCAAACCGAAATCTAAGCATACTGTTCATCTTAACGAGTAACATTGAGGGAAAGTATTTGCTGGGAAATGACTTTTATTTTAAGGCATTAAATGCTGTTTTTTTAAGCACGCAGTGTGTAGCACGTGGTTAACTGTGGCTATATGTGTAAGTGACACGGCCGTACGTATTCAGTCGCTGAACTGAGCGGTTACAGCTGACCGCGCGTTTGTTTGCGTACCTGCACACTGACAAGTCAAAGCCGTGGTGTGGGAGCTGAGGTTGATATTCATTCCATTTCTGCAACTTAAAATCTTCAAATGCGTAATTTGTTAAGAAAATTTGAAAGTTTTAATAATAATTGTTTGGACGAAAGTCAGACTGGTTAGTCTCAATTTTGTTTTTTATTTTTATTTTTGTAGGTTTCCAATATCTCCAGAACCAGTAGATTCCCAGGTATAGTTTTAGTTACTAGATATTTTTTTATAATGATGTATAGAATATGTGGCTTTCGTTATCGTTGAGTGTCGTTTTTACACCCGTTTTAATCATCGAATCTCACAAGCTAATGCCATTTTCATACAATTCAATCTTTCCGCAGGCGTTAACGCCAGCAGAAAGTGGTATTTGTCTAGACAACCTGGTCAGATCCCAGACCTTATGCAGGGTGACGAAGAATGAATCGGCGGTACGACCAAGAAGAAGACTGATGGCGATAACGTTTTCAATTTCAGATGCTGGATACGTTCCCCTGGGAGAGCCTCCCTGTCTTGAAACACCATCCCGTTTCACGGATTGAGAACATCCACTTCCTGTACTACTTGTACAGGATGCATCAGAGTCGCGTGCGCGACGGATACTTCGAGATGGCAGGCGACGAGGGACGATATGTTATCAATCCAGGTCTATTTTGTGCAGAAAATGACTCCCAACTATTTTGATGGTGTCCAGAATTAAGCAGGAATCAGACAATCTTTTTTGACAAATGTTAAAAAAATCATCTTAATTAATCACGTATTGTAGCGCTCTTTAGTGGCTTTAAAACATATCTATATAGATAGATAAATATTTTTTTTGCAACGACTTATTACATCACTATGGCTAAGCATATATAAGCCTAGTAGTAGAAAGGCATCTAATGTAAGTAATTTTATTGAAACTGAACTAGTGAGAGAACTAGGTAAATACCTCGTGTGTTCATAAGTTTTGAGACGAACTTATTTAATTAATTTAAAAAGAAAGTAATTCATGCAACCTTTTTTAAACTTTTAAAATTTAAAATTTCGAATGTTTTGAATCAGAAAAAATATACATTTGAATATTTGTTTCATTCTCCGTGAAAATGGCGCCAACAAAAGATTTGCGTGCGACTGTAATTTCACTGTTTCAAGCAGGAAAAAAACCAATGCAAGTTTTTAGTGAAATCCAAAGTTTGGGATGTAGTCGGAACTTTGTGTATTATACCATAAAGAGGTACAAGGAGACCGGCTCTTTAGAAGACCGTGGAAGATGTGGCCGCCCGCGGTCTGTAAGGACGCCCGCCAACATCAAAGTAATCAGAGAGCGAATTCGTCGCAACCCTTGCCGGACTCAAAAGAAATTAGCTCTGCAGACCAACATTTCGCGAATATCGGTGAACAGGATACTTAAATATGATCTTAAACTAAAGGCCTACAGTCGAAGGAAAGTGCATTATTTAAACGAGCGTCTTCGTAAATTGCGACTGGAACGATGTCGGAACCTATTGAAGAGACACGATCCAAAAAATATCCTGTTTACCGATGAAAAGATCTTCACGGTGGAAGAAAAGTTTAACCGGCAGAACAATAAGGTTTACGCCAGAAGTTCAAAGGACGTCCAGCCATCTGTACGCAATGTCCAGCGCACTCATCATCCAGCAAGTGTGATGGTTTGGTGGGGTGTTTCCTACGAGGGGGTCACTTCGCTTCATTTTTGCCAGCAAGGCGTCAAGGTGAAGGCACAAAATTACCAAACCGACATATTGGAAGCGGTGGTTAAACCATTAAATGATACGCTATTCGCTGGAAAATACTGGGTTTTCCAACAGGACTCTGCTCCCTCCCATAAAGCTAATACTACCCAACGTTGGCTGGAGGCCAATTTGCCAGGCTTCATTCGGAGCGAAGATTGGCCCTCGTCAAGCCCTGACTTGAATCCTTTGGATTATTCTTTATGGACGGAATTGGAGCTGAGGGCATGCAGAAAGTCTCACCCAAACCTGGATTCTCTCAAGCGAGCCCTTATTAAAGAATCGAAACGGATTCCCATTGAAAAGATTCGTGCCGCCATAGATGAATGGCGCACGCGTTTGAAGGCCTGCATTGAATGCAAAGGCGGCCATTTTGAATGATTTATTTTTAAATACAGATCTAGATGTCAGTAGTTTTAATTTTAATATCCAATAAATGAATACTCAACTTAGCTCCAAAAATATTTTAGTTTTACTGTGTCTCAAGACTTATGAACACACGAGGTACATAGATTGTGTAAGAAAGTTCGGCTAAACATGCACTGTGGCATAAACCGCCACAGACCTTGGTGTAGGTAACGCACAGATTTTTCCCTCTACCACTGAAAAACTTTCCCTTTCTTCAAATCATACGAAGTCGAGCTTGTGTTATGGGAACTTGTAAATATTTGTCTCAAGTGTGGGTATTTTCTATGTAAAATATCAGTCATATAACTTATGTATTATATGACTGATAAACTACTTTTTTGTGTGAATACATATTATACTCGTACTTATAAATTTACCAGAATTGAAACAAAAATTTGCAGATCATACAAAGATTTATCCCGCGGCGGGAATCGCTCCCGCAACCTTCTGTGTCTCAGGCGAGCCTTTGCTCACTGCGCCACAGAGGTCGTCTAAGAGCTATGTCGGTGTTCATCTACGTTTTTCCTTATTTCGGACTCTTATCATGTACTGAATGAAACTCCGAACATAGCTATCCATAGTCGTTATTGTTATTTATCATGTTCTAATTGGAATGTATTTACTTTTGCAGAGAAGAATCTAGACCGTATGGAAAAGCGCATGAGCTCGTTCGTCCGGTACTGGTGCGAGAACTGGCGCGGGCACATCGCCGAGCCACCGCCACCAAACGACTTCATACACTACCTGAGGAACGCAGATATATTCCTGTGAGTACCTTCATACACTACCTGAGGAATGTAGATATATTCCTGTGAGTACCTTCATACACTACCTGAGGAATGTAGATATATTCCTGTGAGTACCTTCATACACTACCTGAGGAATGTAGATATATTCCTGCGAGTACCTTCATACACTACCTGAGGAACGTAGATATATTCCTGTGAGTACCTTCATACACTACCTGAGGAACGCAGATATATTCCTGTGAGTACTTTCATTCATACGCTTCTTGAGGAACATTACATTATACAATCTACCACATCATCATTATATTCTTGTTCTTGCCCCGCATTGTGATTTTTCTAGGCTTATGTACATTCGAGGAATCTGTGTAAATCCACTACAAATAAATTAATTCCTATAGTTCATAAGTTGACGTTCATAAGGATCATGATTTCAATGAATAAAAACCTATTGATTTTGACTTAGACATTACGTGGGGTCGGCACTACATGTCTTCTTCTTCCACGCAGTACTGATAGTAGATACTAATAGAGGACTATCAGAACAATACCCACTCCTTTCTTACCCATGTCATCTCATACAATACATCTGTATTTTCCTGGATCCACTCTTTTATCCTTCCACATTCATATTTAACACTCTTCTCATGATAACTTTCTTCTCTCCTTATGGCATGCATTCTGACAACGCAAGTGACTCAATTTTAGTGCTTTGGAGTTTTTTTGGCAGCTTTGGCATTAGCAATGTGTTCCTTAGCAAAAATGAATGTATTTTCCAGATATTGCGGGCATGGCGATGGCTGTCACTTTGCGAATGGCGGTGGGAACGGCGCGGGCGTCGAAGGTACGTCTGTTTAAAGGGAAATATAACGGAAATAACTTGGTTCATCTACAACGAAATTAAAAAAATATATTTGGCATAACATGAAAAAAAAACTAAACAAATTTGGTGCCCTACCCTGTGATCCAGAAATAGGATGTTGGGACAGTTAAGCCTCTGTATTATGTGAAATAGCTTAGCTTGATCCGCTGTTATAGCAACAATACTGCGTACTGTACTTTGAAATTAATATATGGCATAGTTGAAGATCAATGCTAGGGCCTCAATTAGGCGAAAACACGATTCCATAAAATCCAAAGTTGTCTCCAAACCGTTAAATAAACAGTCAGTGTGCAATAAATACTTGGAATTAGAGCATGAAACTTTGCACAATAACTAAACGAATTATAAAGCAGGTCCTACATTTTTTTATAATTTTGAAATATTTATTATTTTCATCATAAAAAGAAATTACCTAAACTATCGCGGGTTCTGACCACTTTCACAAAGACCGCCCTTGCCGCCCGGCCCGCGTTTCATTCAAGCTTCGGCTTTCGAACGGGGAACCTGTGTCGCTTGCGCTCAGCTCGCCAACAAAAACCACGTATTTATTTTTGAAATGGGAAATAATCGTAACAAGAAAAGGAAAAGAGTGAACCGGAAAAAAAAGGCAAACACATGATCGACGTAATAAAGTAAGTACCTACCTACCTATTTCTACACTGTTGGTGTATGTGCTTAGTAAGAGATGACAAAATAAATGTTATCTAGCTATGTAAATATACCTACGCATTAGTACCTACCACAAATGTATTAAATTATTATTTGTTGAACTAAATAAATAAAAAAATACCTAGGTATAATAGGTTTTTGGTATGGCACCTCTGTAATGTACCTACCTACTACCTAGATATGTAGGTAGTAGAACTACCTAACTACTTACATAAATTATGATGGTACCTACGTAATTGCCTCCGTCACTTGGTTTTCTAGCAAAATACCTACCCAAGAATTTTAGATGTATTTATTTTTATCTTTCCAGAAGACGTCGTTTAGCAAGTAATGTAAACGATGATAGTGATAAAGAGAATAGTATTCCGGTAAATCCGTGAGCATATAATAATCTACCTACCTAGGCATAATCTGCTATGCAATAGAATAGCACATTCTGCTGTTATTAGGCGGGTAGGTACCTAGATCAAATTGTATTTCCATATATTAGACGTAGGTACATAGGTACATGTTCCATATTCAAAAGTACCTACCTAACCTACATTTATAAACAGTATAAGATACCTATAGCAAAAATTAATATCCCTACATAAATAGAACTAATAAAGCGAAAATCATGTTATATTACAAAAGTTGATAGAAGTTGATAAATAATTTAAGTTTTAGGGTACTGTATGGCAACATGGATAAACAAGCCATGTTGACACAGTTCAATTATGCTTTCATGTGTAGGTAGTTATAAAAATGTTTGGAATTTCTTGAAAGTAACTACCTACTTGTCTAATGTTCTTCCTCATGGTGTTCATGAGCACACTGTTCCCGTGCCAAATTTCGTCAAGATAGGTTGAGTCGTGATGAGGTAACAGACAGCCAGAGATGGAGTTAGGCACTTTCGCATTTATAATATTAGTTTTGTTTTACCACACGTGAATATTACAGGATGGAAATAACGTCAGAAGATACGAATGAAATAGATTCGGACGAAACCTCCATACATATAAATCTCCATACTTTACAAAATATTGAATTGTAATATACCATAACTTGTTTTTTTTAATGAATTCTGGTAATTTTTTCACACAGAATTATCTAGCCCCAAACTAAGCAGCGCTTGTATTATGGGAACTACATGATGACTTATATACTACTTATAATCATTTTTTTGTAAATACATACATATTATACATAGAAAACACTCGGCATCGTGGCAGATATTTGCAGAGTGTACAAACATTTGTCCTGCGGCGGGAATCGAACTCGCACCCTTCTGCGTCTCAGGCGGGCCTTTGCCCACTGCGCCACAGATTTCGTATCCTATATACTTTTGTTGCCATGATTTTTAGTTTCGATATTTATGACTTGGTTGTAATAACCTACTTGCCTAAGCAATTTTTTTTATGAACATTGCATTTTCTTGCAGACCACTTGTTCCACCAGATGCTGTTAGCTGCTGTTATTTGAATACAGATGAAAACGAAGTTATATTGCATGAGTAAGCTTTTTTATAGTTTTAAATTTATTAGTGACTAGCTTCTCAGGGCCTAAACTACACTATGCAACATTTCAACCTAACCCGTTCAGTAGTTACGGGGTTAAGGATTAACAAATATTCATTTTTAATATTAATGTTGTATAGAAACATTATGTTTCGCAAAATAAGCGTATAACTAAAGAGTAAAATAAAAAATAATAGCTTCTTGCTAATCATGTAAAATTTTACCTTTTTTCAGAACGTCACACAACATTCCACTGGTCGTTACATCAGATAGTCTTAGGAATCTGATGATGATACTAACTGGTAACTGCCAGATTTTGACTATAAGTATGTATAATATTGATAGAATCCGTTTATTATTTTTATTTTGTAAATTTCAGGTATGACATGAGTTATAGTAATGCCGTAGAAGAGAAGAGAAGTTTTTCTGTAGAAGGGCGAAGAATAATTGACTTTGCGTATTTTTATAAAAGACTTCAAGAAATAAGCGATCATAGCAAAGCATTTGGATGTACACTAAGCAATGTTCACATAATATCAGAAAAAAGAAAAGGACTGCTTTCCAAATACAAATTAGTCTGCAATATGTGTAACATGGTATTTTATCTTGATTCTGAGCCTCAGACAAATCTAGACTTAACAAAGCGGCAACATCTGGAATAATATCTTCAGGAATTGGCTATTCCCAATTTAGCGAGTTATGTGCTTCAATGGATTGTCCCTCTTTTACTGACAATCATTACGTTAAATTTCAAAATGAAACATATGATGACTATCGAAAAACAGCTGTTAGTGTGATGGAGATAGCTGCAGCTATCGCGGAAGGGCGCGTAAAAAACGGCATAGCTTGCATAGATGTCATTGCAGATGGTGCCTGGTCCAAACGATCTTATAACACCAATTTTTCAGCCCTGTCTGGAGCCGCTGCTATAATTGGCAAAAGATTTGGCGAGGTGTTATTCATCGGGGTGAAAAATAAATATTGCTGTATATGTGCGCGAGCTGAAAGCAAAAGTATCAATCAAATAAACCATGTGTGCTACAAAAATTATAGCGGTTCTTCTACGGGTGTGGAATCTGATATATTGCTAGAAGGTTTTAAACAGTCGATTCCTATGCATAATATAATTTATGAACGTATGGTGGCGGATGGTGACTCCAGTACTTATAAACATTTTTTGGAAAGCAGTTCATATCCCGATTGCATTGTAGAAAAAGTTGAGTGTAAAAATCACATTTTCAGAAATATGTGCAAGCTGAAAAGCATTACCACGGAAACTAAATATCCTTCTAATTTGAGAAAAAAAAAATACTACTCAAAGAATTTTGGCAATCCGAAGTAGGCATCTAGAAAAGTCAACTTTTTATCTATGAACAGACCACAAGGCTCTATTTTATTTTTTAGTTGTGATGCTAGCTGCTCTGTAGCGGTTGCTTCATGTTCTATTCCATGTTTCAAAGAGAGTACATGACTTAGATTCTTCGGATATATAAGACTCTTGGCCAAATTTTTCACGCTGGTAGTTGGACGCCTATTAACAACTTTGGCAAAATTTGAATCTGTTAGAAGTTTTCTCCTTAGTTCTAACCACTGGTTTGAATCTCGTTTCAGAATCGTTGTTTTTTCTAAATATTTTCTGTCATCTTCAGAATTCGGTTTTTATTTGTTATACTAGCTGCTCTGTAGCGGTTGCTTAATGTTTTTATTTAATTTATAATTAAAGAAAATGCGATATAAACTCTTCTTATATCTTTACTCATGATAAACACTTAAATTTTTGTGTAAAATTTCATCAAAATCGGTTTAGCCGCTTAGTCGTGATAAAGTTACAAACAAACAGACATAGTCACTTTCATTTTTATAATATTAGTATGAAGCAAGATAAAATTACGAAGCGTATGTTTTTTTTTACTCAAACCAATACAGACCTACGGAACCACCAGTGCAATGCTGACAATCACTTGACTGGTATTTTGATAGCAGTAGAATTTTGATAATGGGTGAAAATCGTCTGAAATTTCTGCCACATAAGTAGATAATGTACTTGCCTAGAAATAGCTACCTACCTAACTTGATTTCATACACAAAAGGCTGTATGTCACATGCATACATTATCCTCAAATAATATTTTTTTGTTGAGTTTGGCAAAATATAAACTTATTACAAAAAAATGTGCGGAACCTTCAGCGCAATGTTGACTCGCATCTCACTCCTCTAGTAGGTATACTTTATTTATTGCAGAGGTAGGTAGGTAGGTAGAGAAAATTGGCGAAGATCGACGATGTGTGTGTGTGTGTGCGAGTAACCGACTGAGACGTGAGAGGTGCGGGTTCGATTCCCACTGCGGGACAAATGTTTGCATGTTCTGTAGATATTTCTTCTGGGACTGGGTGTTGTGGTATCTACTATAATTATTGTATTCGAAGTTTCTGATACCCACGACACAGGTAAGTAAGTACAAACCCAACAATTGTGTAGTTAACCCTAAAATCGTCTTGACCTCGTGTGACCGCAAGCATTTTTGTGCGAGCGAGATGGAAAGTGTAGTGGCGCGGGGAAGTGGGGGTGAAATTTGAGTTCGAGCTGACCTAGTACAGACTGTTAAAGCAAAAAAACAAATAGGTACTAAATATCGCTGGACATTTTCTCACAGAGGATGAAGGCCTGCCTGAGACGCAGAAGGTTGCGGGTTCGATTCCCACCGCGGGACAAATGTTTGTATAATCTACATAACTATATAATAATAAATATAAATAAATAATGTAACGCGAGCTTAATTTGAGCTTTAACATAGTTGTTTGAATCGTCCCGCGCAGCGATAGGTATAAACACACTCTCGCGCCTCCGCCTAAAGAAAGTTGTAGAGGGCGCTAGAGAGAGAGTCAGCGTCCAATCCGCCTGCCGGCTGCGAATTGCGCGGCTGTGATCTCAGTATTTTTATAGTTTTACCGATTGTTTTGCACTCATAAAGGACCTGTCCGTGTAAAAATAGTGTTTCCTGTTAGAATCGTGTATTTTTGACGCCCAAACACTCCCTGAGATAAGACCTTTCCTACAAGTGACGACCAACTCGCGGGCACGATCAAAAACAGTGAAAAACACGAGAAAAGTTCAAAGTGCAGTAACTATCATGCTAATACAGTATTGTGAATCCTCTCCGATAGCGCATTTCACAGGAACTTTCTGCAAACAGTGCAAAACATAACAGAACACTGGGCGAGTCAATTTTCCGCACACGAACGGATCGAGCGTGCTGGCGAATCCAACTGCACGCGTTGAGTTTGTTTACACGCGTCTTCACAGACATACCTACGCCTTATTTACCGCCGATCGCTGAGGAATTCACTGTGCGACGGACTGGAATTGGTCACCTACAATACCTACCATCATTACCCGGGTTTGATCCAGCGGAGAAACCCTGTTACCATGCCGCCGAAAGCGAGCGGACGAACTCGAGGCATTTATCGATGCCATCGAGGTATTTCGAGAGTGCACCAACATCAGCGACGATCACGCTCTGCGGGGACTGCCAATGCCGAGGCCGCGATCTGGTGGCAAGGCGTCAAGTCGTCGGTCACGTCGTGGACCGACGCCCTGCAACGACTTCGAGGGATGTATGGAGTGCCGCGACCCGCCTACAAAATATTTCGGGACATTTTTCGGGAAAGTGCCGAACGTGCCGATGTGTTTATTAGTAAAGTGCGCGCTAGTGTCGAGGAGTCATTGGCGGAAGTAAGTACCCTTATACTTTGTAGTAACAATGTTAGTTTCTTTGTTAACCCTATCGCTGCCGCCCGGGATCGTTCGAACACAAATCTGAGCGTTAACCCTGCAGCCCTGTAGTGGTACCTACGGTTAAGTCATTGACCGACGCACGCGCGTCGTACGTTAAACGTAGCGATAGTGAGGGGCAACAAAAACGTATCAGACCAAAATGTACCTATTGCAAGCTTTACGGACATACTGTAGATAATTGTCGCAATAAGGAAAATAAAGATTCGACTGCTAAAGTAGATAGCGATTCAAGTAAATCGAGCAGTAGCTACCAGTTGCGTTGTTACGGATGCGGTCAGCTGGGAGTAATTCGATCAAAATGTGAATTTTTTTAAAGCGCGCCGAGCATTATTAAATCGGAATTTTGCAGTGCCCATGTTGTAGATAATGACGATTCACGCCCTCTATTAGAAGTTGAAGTCGTTGGTCGTAAGGGCGTGGCTATCTTGGACACGGGGGCCAGCCACTCTATAGCGGGCCCCATGATTTATCGTTTACTTGTAGACGCCGGCGTAGACTTTAAGAAGACCTCAAGCACGATAGGCCTTGCTGACGGTTCACAGCAAGTATGCACCGCGTTTGAGTGCTATTACCTTGAAAGCTCACGGTGTTACCAAACGCACAGACGCGAACACTTTTAGGTAGGGATTTTATTCTACAAGCTTGTATCCTGTTGGACTTACCACAGAGCAGCTGGTGTTTTAACGACGAGCCACGGCGCTGGCATCCATTTATCACCCACTTTGAGTTACCTACTGCCGGCGACATGGAGCCGATGAAGGTAGACGCACCTCACCTCGTGCTGAGGGATGAGGAGGGCACCAAGTTGAAGACCGGCCAGAAGACCCAGCTTAACGCTTTGCAGATCAGGAGAGCCGACCGCTTTGCGAAGGAGAGACACCCGACTGAATATTCTACGCATCTATTGGAGATCGACACCCACCACCTTCAGAGTCCCGAAGTGCGGAAAACCGTCGAGGGATTGAAGTTAACCGACGATCCGTTTAGGGGGAGAGGTTGGTCCGATCGGGGAACCGTGATGTCAGACGACATACTAAGAAAAGAGTCAATCAACGGCGACGATCCGTTAGTTGGGAGAGGTTGGCCCGATCGGTGAATTGTGATGTCAGATGGCATACTTTAAAGGAAGAGTGCGAGGAAGAAACCGCACCGTACCGTTATACCTGGGAATAAGCGAGTAATTAATTCGCTTTTAGCGATAAGACCGCCCATTGTACCTTTTATGTTCATGAATTTCTGTGTTTTGTATTTTGCTTTGGTGTGCAATAAAGAGTTTATCTATCTATTTATTATCTTAGAGGTAATCAGTAATGGGGAGACTTTATGATGGGACTTAATGGGGAGGTGATGAACAACCGCCGGTCTACGAGAAACGGAAGCGCGGAAAACCGAAATGTTTTCTTGCTGACCTAGACGCGAGGGCGCTTAGTCTAGGTCAGAGGAGGAGCCTGTAACGCGAGCTTAATTTGAGCTTTAACATAGTTGTTTGAATCGTCCCGCGCAGCGATAGATATAAACACACTCCCGCGCCTCCGCCTAAAGAAAGTTGTAGAGGGCGCTAGAGAGAGAGAGTCAGCGTCCAATCCGCCTGCCGGCTGCGAATCGCGCGGCTGTGATTTCAGTGTTTTTTATGGTTTTACTGACTGTTTCGTACTAATTAGAGACCTGTGCGTACAATTATAGTGTTTCCTGTTAGTATCGTGTATTTTTGACACCCAAACACCCCCTGAGATAAGACCTTTCCTACAATAATAATTTAAACATACTTATTATACATATTTTTTTTTGTAAATACGTAAATATTTACATAGGAAACATCCAGACCTAAGCCAAATAATTGCAAATCATACAAAATTTGCCTCGCGGCGTGAATCGGACTCGCAACTTTCTGCGTCTTAGGCGGGCTTCACTCAGCAAGGTCGGGCGTCCACTGCGCCACAGAGGTCGTCAACCAATATTTTAATACACTATATATTAAACATACCTTCTTGAAACTTCTTGAAATGGCGACAGGCTACAGGAACTACATGTGATCCATGAATGCCTTTTAGGCTCAAAGTAAAAAATACCAAACCATCATAAGACCTGTCATATTGTATGGAACGGAGTGTTGGGCAACCAAAGGGATTGATGAAAGAAGAGTGCACGCTGAGATGCGAATATTGAGATGGATGTGTGGAGTTACTAGAATGGACAAAATAAGGAATGAGTATATCAGGGGAAGTTTGAAAGTAGCACCCGTGACGGAAAGGTTGAGGAGTAATAGGTTAGCATGGTATGGGTATGGGCATGTCATGAGGAGGGAAGAATGTCATATTACGAGAATGTTAAATATGAATGTGGATGGAATTAAAAGCAGAGGTAGGCCAAAGAAAAGATGGATGTATTATGTGAAGAATGAAATGGTTAAGAAAGGAGTGAGTACTGAGATGACGGCTGATAGAGGAGAATGAAAGAAGAAAAGATGTTGTGCCGACCCCACATAATGTGGGATAAGGACAAGAAGATGATGACCTTCTTGAAACTCACCTTGAACTACTAGTGTATTCAGTGGCTAAGGCTTCCCTGCTGTTCTCTATTCATAACATAATGATAATGTAAGTGTTTTTGTCTGTAGATGCGTCGGGCGCTAAGGCGGTGTGCATCCTGTCCGGTTGCGGGTCGGTGCGGCTCGGGTTCGAGGCAGGACGCGCGCCGCCCTCCGCCGCGCACCGCCGCCTGCACATCGCCGGCAGGTCGCCCAGCTCCTTACACAACCATCCTCATACACAGAAACCTTAGCACTAGATTGTTAAACACCCAGCTGTCACATTCATAGTCCTGCCCTCACACTAGGATCACCTGCTTCTCATACACAAACCTTAGCACTAGATTGTTAAACACCCAGCAGTCACATTCATAGTCCAGCCCTCACACTAGGATCACCTGCTCCTCATACACCTTAGCACTAGATTGTTAAACACTCAGCAGTCACATTCATAGTCCTGCCCGGATCACCTACTCCTCATACACATAAACCTTAGCACTAGATTGTTAAACACCGATTTGATTAATATCAATTAGTCTTTATTTTTTGTATTTGTGTGTATGTTACTCAATATCTTCGTCATTTGAGAACCGATTTGAATTATTATCTTCATTACTTCAAGGTAAAATATAAATTTTATGAAAAAATTCCACTCCTAAAGGTTGAAAAATGGTTTACGATATTTCGTATTGGACTTTTATTAATTTCCCGTTATTTGAAGTCGATTTTTGTTTTTCCTGTTTTTTTCCAAATAGTTGTGTGCATCATCCCGCCGAATGGCAATGCTAATATGTAATGTTGTGTGTTCGTTTGCAGTCCCTGCGTGGTGGGCATGCTGTGGGAGGTGACGGACCTGGAAGTGGACAAGGTGGTGAGCACGCTGCTGTCGCTGTTCGTGCCGTCACGCGCGCCGCGACCCTGGCCCGACGTCGGCAAGACCAGCTGGAGCCAGGGGGAACTCGGTAACGATACACAAAACTATTATCACCCGCGACGTAAGGTGCCCGTTTGTGAGTTGGCTATAAGAGGTTATTTATATGTTTATTTAAATCTATTATAACAATTGGCGAAGATATCGCGTACATTTATTTATTTATTTTTAGGAAAACCAATAGCACATATAACAGAAAGATATAATAATACACACATACATACACACGAAAAAATACAGATGAATTGAGAACCTTCATATTGTAAAAACGGGAATTTTACTACGGTGAAGGCACTGACTAACCGACTCAGTGCACGACGCGACGCGTAGGGAGAGTGTCGCGATCACTCACCCTGATGGAATGAGTCGAAACTTAGTCGGTGCTTTCACCGATACGCTAAAATGTTTACAACATTAATAATTAAATTCACGTTAGTTTTTTTTTTAAATAGAATTCAGAACCTCCTTTTTTGAAGTCTGTTGAAAATAAACTTATCGCCGCTAAAAGTCGCCGTGTGTAATACTCAGAGTCCAAGGAGAAAATAAACTTTACATTAAACGGGCGAAACTCTGTCAAATTGATGCGGTGGCATTGCGGTGGCCATCAATACATTACGCCTAACTTTGTCAACCACTTCCCTTAGATCAGCATCGGAACTGCCACCGCGCCAGTTTGACCGGATCTCTATTCCTGTTTCCCTTCTGATTTCAGACACATCATCAGTGGAGCAGAAGTGTCAGTTTGTTCCGGAGCGCGATCTCCTCCGCGCGGTGTCGCGCTCCCGCGGCTCCACCAACTACGCGATGATCGGGAGCTCGGTGGTCGCGCGGGGGCTGCCCGTCAGGATCATACAATCCTGAGGTAACTCAAAATCAGCGCTGCTTCGCCTTGCCGGAGCAGCAATTAGCCGAGATAGGACCTTTTTGACTCATACCTACCACTGCAGCATAGACTGCGCTTGGTAGCACGGGTTAGCACCCATGTATTGTACTCTTCTGTAATTTACTGTTTTTTAATTTATTGTATTTCTTTAATTTATTTTGTATTCTGATATAAAAAACACTTCTAAACCTAAATCAAAAAGAAACACATAATTTGATTTGCCACCAAAAGTAGGTCCTCAAAAAGAGGTTGAGTTATGATATAAATAAACTAGGTGACCGCCTGGTTTATCTTTTAGCAGTTATTTATAGTCAAACCTCTTTTTGAAATATCAAATAGACTGTCGGCTATTATAGCATTCAATTTTAAACCTTGTTTCCCTTGCACACCAATTTGTAACCAAGAAACGACCAAGCAGCCTAACTTTGACATTTATAATACTTGCTTCTGCCCACAGCTTCGCCCGCGTGGTCCCGGATAACAAGTAGCCTATTTGGTATTCTGATGGATAAGCTATGTTGCTGTAAAGTTTCATCAAACTCCGTTCAGTAGTTTTTGCGCGAAAGAGTAACAAACATCCATCCTCACAAACTTTCGCGATTATAGTAGTAAGATTAGTAAAATAAGATGTTTTGGTATGTAACATATGTTTTAACCATCTTTAAACAAATATAATTATGTTTTCAGTTTGGCGTCTATTCGAAGAATTCACATCCATGGATTAATCCAGCAATGTTTTCTATATATAATATGTATGTATTTACAAAAAAAAAGTATATAATTAATATATCAGTCAAGTAGTTCCAATAATACAAGCTCTGCTTAGTTTGGGGCTGTGTGGAAAATGTCCAGCATTATTTATTTATTTATTTATAAGTGTGTTTAAACAGAGTGATGTGGGTGTGGGACCAAAATGTTAGTTTGAAAGTTATTTTATCTGCATAAAGTACACAAAGTATTTATTTTATGGTACCAGTATGTAGCTAAGCTTAGAAAATAAAACATAAATAAATTGAAGAGTTCTTTAGTTATTCAGGGAACGGCCCAGATGAGAAAAAAGTTCCTGTGCTCCAGCAGCTTTTTTCTCATCTGGGCCATTCCACATCGCAAGTGCTTCATTCTTCAATGACGATGTGAAAGAATGGAATGAAAATGCTTTATTTCATAATAAACAAACATTTTGTTTATTTCACAATAATTATAATAAATAGTATGATATTAAAATTAAAGGTACAATGGGCGGTAAATGATTTATCAACCGATTGGTATTTTACGCGATATCTTCGCCAATTGTGAACCGATCTTAATGATTCTTTTTTTAATAGGTAGGCTATACTTCAAGGGCAGTCCCATAAAAAAATCCCACCGCTGAGGGTGAAAAAATGTGGGATGAAATTTCATATTGGACTTTTTGTCAACTTCCCGTTATATGAAGTCGGTTTTTATTTTTTACTGAAAAAAATGATTTAGTAAAAGGAAGAGTGCATCTACTTAAGTATTACCCTCTTATTCATAATAACACTAACTTTAGCAGGACGCTAACTCTAGCGCTGTCCCTTTCTTACAAAAAACAAAGGATAGAGGCAGACAAATTGAAGGTCAATCCATGAGTGCGAGAAGTTAGCCCCCGCACTTTTGCGTTTTCTGAATTCTGATACTTGTGCTGAATTGTTCTAGGTTTGTTCCACATTGTTCCAAAATAATTTGCTCTAGAGTGAAAATTACAGATGAAAAACTAAAATAATGGTTTTGGAGCCTGGTCCCGCACTTTTGAATTTCTAAGTTTTGACAGTTGTGCTGGATTGTTCTAGGTTTGTTCTGCATTGTTCCAAAATATTATACTTCTAAGATGAAAATTAACGTCATAAATCGAAAAAAACTTTTTGGAACCTAGCCCCGCACTTTTGTATTTTCAAAGTTTTGACCATTGTGCTGCATTTTGCTAGGTTTGTTCTATGTTGTTCTAAAATATTATACGTCTAGAATGAGAATTGACGTCAAAAATCTTAAAAAACTGTTTGGAATCTAGTTGAAAATAACTGGTTTCCATCCACTACCGACAATTCTACTTCTGAATATTGGTGTTTTATTCATTGTTCTGGGTTGTTCTTGTGTTAAGATGTATTGTTCTAGCTTAGTTATAGACTGTTCTACAGTAATACATAACATTAAATGCTAATTTAGCACGAAAAACGGAAAAAACGACAAATCCTAAAGTGCGGAGCCACGTTGTAAAGCCGCTATTTTAGTAGTTTTTTTCAGTTTTTCGTGCAAAATTGGAGTTTTTTTCATTGTTCTGGAGTTGTGCTGTATTGTTCTAGCTTAAATCTAGACTGTTCTACAGTAATACTTAACATTAAGTACCAAACTAGCACGAAACACTGAAAAAACGACCAAAATAGTGGCTCAACTTGGCCCAGCACTTTTGGATTTTCCACGTTTTGACAGTTGTCCTGCATTGTTCTAGGTCTGTTCCGCATTGTTCCAAGGTAAAACTGTTCTAAGATGAAAATTGACGAAGAAAATCGAAAATAACTGGTTTCCATCTGCTACCTACTACATTTCGACTTATGAATATTTGTGTTTTCTTCATTGTTCTGGGTTGTTCTGCTGTTGTGCCGTATTGTTCTAGCTTAAATCTAGACTGTTCTACAGTAATACATAAAATTAAGTACCAAACTAGCAAGAAACACTGAAAAAACGACCAAAATAGTGGCTTTATAACTTGGCCCCGCACTGTTGGATTTTCCACGTTTTGACAGTTGTCCTGCATTGTTCTAGGTTTCTTCCGCATTTTTCCAAGGTAAAACTGTTCTAAGATGAAAATTGACGAAGAAAATCGAAAATAACTGGTTTCCATCTGCTACCTACTACATTTCGACTTATGAATATTTGTGTTTTCTTCATTGTTCTGGGTTGTTCTGCTGTTGTGCCGTATTGTTCTAGCTTAAATTTAGACTGTTCTACAGTAATACATAAAATTAAGTACCAAACTAGCAAGAAACACTGAAAAAACGACCAAAATAGTGGCTTTATAACTTGGCCCCGCACTTTTGGATTTTCCACGTTTTGACAGTTGTCCTGCATTGTTCTAGGTTTCTTCCGCATTTTTTCAAGGTAAAACCGTTCTAAGATTAAAATTGACGAAGAAAATAGATAATAACTGGTTTCCATCCGATACCTACTAAATTTCAACTTATGAATATTGTTCATATTGTAAAAACGGGAATTTTCACGTACTGCACTATCGGTGAAGGCACCGACTAATTTTCGACTCATTCCGAGAGTCTTCATCAGGGTGAGTGGTTGCGACTTTCTCCTTCCGCGTCGCGCCGTGCACTACCTGATGAATGAATATTGTATGAATTATGAATATTGGTGTTTTTTTTATTGTTCTGGGTTGTTCTGGTGTTGTGCTGTATTGTTCTAGCTTAGTTCTAGACTGTTCTACAGTAAAACATAACATTAGGTGCTTATTTAGCACGAAAAACGGAAAAAAACGACGAATCCAGAAGTGCGGAGCCAAGTTGTAAACCCGCTCTTTTAGGCGTTTTTTTCAGTTTTTCGTGCAAAATTGGAGTTTTTTTCTTTGTTCTGGGTTGTTCTGATGTTGTGCTGTATTGTTCTAGCTAAAATCTAGACTGTTCTACATAATACTTAACATTAAGTACCAAACTAGCACGAAACACTGAAAAAACGACCAAAATAGCAGAGCTTTATAACTTGGCCCCGCACTTTTGGATTTTCCACGTTTTTACAGTTGTGCTGCATTGTTCTAGGTTTCTTCCGCATTGTTCCAAGGTAAAACCGTTCTGAGATTAAAATTGACGAAGAAAATCGAAAATAACTGGTTTCCATCCGATACCTACTAAATTTCAACTTATGAATATTGGTGTTTTTTTTATTGTTCTGGGTTGTTCTGATGTTGTGCTGTATTGTTCTAGCTTAAATCTAGACTGTTCTGCATTAATACTTAACATTAAGTACCAAACTAGCACGAAACACTGAAAAAACGACCAAAATAGCAGCTTGACAACTTGGTCCCGCACTTTTGGATTTTCCACGTTTTGACAGTTGTGCAGCATTGTTCTAAGTCTGTTCCGCATTGTTTCGAGGTAAAACTCTTCTAACATGAAAAGAAGAATGGCCAGTTTCATACAAGCTGTGACCTGAGCAAAAAGTGTCGCGGCGTGAAATGACCTTCAGCCTGATTGCTTGTTTACGAAGCAACTTACCTTGTGTAATTAATATTTTGTGTTTCTGAAGCCGGAGTATGCCCGGTATAAACATTTTGTATTTTTAAGGTTAGGATTGATTTTACGAGCGCCATTATTCATAAATAAAACAATACCAACCCTTCGCTCCAGTTAGTTACTTAATTATGACCCTCATTTTGCAATACTAGTGAAGATCTTTTCTCCGCTCAATGAATATAACAATACCATATGCTAACTTAGTAAAATACGTAGCACATCTACCTACCTACCAACCTGTCTACTTTTTTTTTACCAAATCCTATCTACCTAGGTATCATTCATTTTTAAATTAATGCTTACCTACTGTGTACAATACATGTAGAAGAGGTGGAGGAGAGGAGAAAGATAAAGTAAAAAACAGGATTTAATTTTTTTATTTATTCAATGTCTTCTCTAATTACAACATCATCCAGGAATGGTGCCGGAGGACTTATGTTCGGCTGGTACCGATGCACCGAGCCCACCCTAGGTACCACACTACTGTCATCACATGTGCACAACATCCTACTGTGCGACATTCAACGAAACAATTACAGTAACATTTAGCGGTCATTTGAAGTCGATCAAATAACTCATCAGATTTTAGGCCACTTTTAAAATCGTAGAAAATCATCGCACGAAAATGTAAATGAGACACGTTAATTTAATTTGACTCTCGAAAAAATGTGGAGGGAAATTCGAAATTCAATCAATGGTATTTTTACTTTTTAAATAACCAAATTTTTCAAAATAATTACAGGAACCGCAAAAACGAGAAGGCGCGCTTTTCGAATAAAATAATTTATTTTTTTCAAAACCGGGCAAGTTTTACTTTTTATTTGCTTGGAATAATTATAAATAGGTGGGCCAACTGTGTAGCCAATAGTAGTGTCCCGAGATGGCGAAGAAAAGACGTAGAAAGGAGGAATCGCCTGCCCCAGATGGACCGCTACCAGCGTCGCAGTCTGAGTCTTCGGATTCAGACGAGGACAAGTCGGGAGCAGCGGATTCATCCAAAAACAAAGGCGTAGATAAGTATGCAGTCTTTAAGGTCTCGGGATATTCACGTAAGTACCTTGAAGATTCCAAAAAAGGTGAGTTTATTGTTTTTCTCACGCATAATACCGACGACAGATATTTCAATGATAGGGATCGTATGGCCCTCTCAAAAGGATTAAGAGAGCATGGTGTTTCGGGCCATCAACAAATATAAGGTCGGGATTACATTTGATCTCCCAAACAATGCAAACATGTTCCTACAGAAGAAGAAGCTATTAGAGCAGTTGTCCCTCAAAGCCAGCATACCGGCAGGTGATACCGAAGTGACAGGGGTTCTTACCTCAGTCCGAATCGAGATGTTTAATAAGCAAATATTTTCTCTGATCGGAAGTTCGAGGAACGTTATCCAGGTGAGGCGTTTTATGCGCAGAGTGAGAGACGATGGTGGCGCATCCTTCCTGCCAACGCAGGCAGTCGCGGTGACCTTTGCATCCACCAATCTCCCTGAACATGTATACCTCGACTCTTGGAGGCATGAGGTAAATGTTTACATACCTTCTGTTAAGCAGTGCCTCAAATGCATGAGGTATGGACACATTGCTAAATTTTGTAAGAATTCTGAAGTATGTTCCATTTTCACTGAGGGTCATAATTTCCGTCAATGCCAAATTGATCCAAAAACGCCAAATGTAAAAATTGTAACGGGAACCACATTGCTATTTTAAGCGCGTGCCCATTAAAAAAACAGAAAGTCGAAGAGAATAAAGTAAAGTCCCGGACGGCAACCTACTCGGATCTTTTTGATTCCAAATCCTTTCCGCAGCTGATGGCAAGGACCCTTGATGTACAAGTCAATAATTTAATGAAATCAGAAGTTTTTATAAACATCCTCATTGAAACAATAACAAAAATGATCAGTAACAGAGATGTGCCCATAAATTCAGGGTCCATTAGGGAGACCCTGAAAAAAACTCAGTAACAAGCTTCCTCCAACTGCATAATGGATTTTTTAAACATTATACAGTGGAATGCACAAAGTCTAAATAGTAACAAGCAAATATTTATCATTTTTTTTTATTCAAATAACATTCATATTGCAATTATTTCAGAAACATGGTTTAAATCTTATCAAATATTTAAAATAAAACATTACGTTGAACGTAATGATTGTGGAAACGATCATAACGGAGTAGCCATTTTAATTCATAACAGTATCGCCTATTCAAAAATTAACACATCTTTTGATGATTCACTACAGAACATTTGTATCCGATTAACAGTTAATTAACAGTTGATTTAGTTGTTTATGTATCGGGAGCAAATTTAGCTCAAGTAGCTGAAATTGTTAATGATGCATTGGAAAAACTTCACAAATATTTTTCGTACTTAGATCTTAATGTTAACCCATTGAAGTCGAAGGTTGTTGTCTTTGGCAAAAAATATACCACCATGCCTGATATTTACTATGATAATTCTCCCTTGCCCGTATCTCTTGAGGTAAAATTTTTGGGGGTCTTATTCTCACATAATTTATCCTGGAATCAGACATGTCATCCATATTAGACATGTCATTAATAAAGCTAACAAAGCATTTAACATATTAAAGTCTTTGTCTGGTTCATATTGGGGTGCAGATCCAAAGATTTTATTAACATTGTATAAATCATTAGTTCGGAACAATTTTGAATATGGTTTCTTTTGTTATGCTGCTGATGTAAAAATTGTAAATAGAATTAATTTTTTTCAAAACAAATGCTTGCGCTTAATTACAGGGGCATTTAGGAGTACTCCTATAAATGCAATGCAGATTGAATGTAGACTACCACCGATTATTATTCGTTTGAATTATCTGAAGGAAAGATATCTTGAAACTTTACAGCAGTTCTAGCAATAGTCTTTTGGCTAATTTGTCCAATGTTCAGCTCGTTTTAAAACCTTTCTTCATGCTGCAGGGTTTTCAAAGTTTTGTACATTCTCTTGACGATCTAAACATTTAGCAATCCAGTCATATACCTTGTTATCAAGGATCATTCTTAAGCAAATTCCCAGAAATGAATATAGTTATTAACAATGATTTGTCAACTAAAGAGGAAGATAATGCGATGATGTCCGAGTTGACAAATCCCAAATTTGTTTATACACATGGATATAAAAACGATAACGCAGTGTCATTTGCCATATTTGAAACTTCTCGAAATATGGGTGTTGGTCACAAAAGTGATAAAAATGCTAGTGTTTTTACTGCAGAAGCTGTTGCTATCTTGAGCGCTTTGAAACATATAAAAAAACGTAATTTAGGGCACACTGAGTGGGTTGTAGTAAGTGATAGCATGAGTGTTTTGAAGAATTTAGCAAATAACAAATTGCATGCTAATACTAACTACATAATTTATTTCATAAAACAGCAATGTGTTGAATTAGCTGATCAAAATATTAATGTAAGTTTTGCCTTCACATAAAGGTGTTGAAGGAAACGAAAAAGTTGATTATTTAGCCAATACCATTGTTAAATTTGTAGACACTATTTCTAATCTTGAGAATGGCGATGCAAATGTTTCTCTACCATAGGGTAGTTGGACCAATACGAACGTTTAAGCGGAATTCAATTTGTTTTATTTTTTATCAAATCTCCTATACAATCAATATTCAATGTTTTTGGTTATATAATTAGATAGATATGTGGTACATTGACTAGTTAAACTGTATTTACTCTAAACTATTTCAAATAATGTTTAAATTGCGAAAGTATCAAAAAAGTGCCTTTGGCCCTAATTGTGAACGGTTTGGAACTAATTCTGAACAAAATCAGCCTTAATTATGAACTAAGAAAATGAAAAGCAAAATTCTTTATAAAAAACATTATATTAATTACGCATAATTTCGCTTACATATGTAAGTATGTATGCTTACGTATGAAGTATATTCATGTAATAATTTTTTGACATTGCAGGTAGGTAAACGTATTAGTATACCTAATTGAGTACTTAGCTTTAATTTAATTCAGTTTTTGCCTGACTAATCAAATTTTGAAATGCTGTCTACTAATTTATTCTTGATTCCTATTCTACTAACAGCAAATCTAATGCTATTTTTTCGTTGTCCTGGCAATCAAAGTTCAACATTCCTCTTCTGGCAATTTGAGGTTTTGGTAATATGTATTTAATGTCTTTTATACCAATCTCACTGACATCTTTTACATCTGGTTCCACGAAATACAATTTGTTGTCAAATTTGCTAGACTTTTTGCGTAGATAATCAACTTTTATTTTGTTGTCTTTATTGTTGATCTTCGTAACCACACCCACATAATGCCTTGGTCGTTTATTGGTTTCAAATGTGACATATACATAGTCACCAACAGTAACTTTATCAGAATTAAAATAATTTCGATTTATTTCACCTGCAATTTTCTCTGTTTTAGTCTTTGGTTTTGTTTGAACATCATTTATGTTACAGATTTTATTTTTCTTTTGCAGCTTATTCTTACTTTGTTCTAACTTGATATTCTTCTTCGTTTCTCTTTCTATTTTTCATTTTTGTTTAGCTTCTTCTTGTGCCTTTTTTTCACGCTCTTTTTCATCCATGTATTCTTTAAAACGTTTCGATGTTATTGCTAATGGCATAGGCGACTGCCGCTTGTTTGTTTTTGTTTCTGAAGCTTTACTGCCAAAGTTTGGCAAAGTAAGAAAATCTTCAATTTTGGTCTTAGTCTTCTTCTTTGGTGATAAACAATTTGTGGCTGTACTTGAGCTGGAATTTATTGATTTAAGCTGACTAAATGTTTCTGATGATGATGTACTAGGCAGAGAATTCAAATTTAAGGTATGTACAGCAGGAGTAATCGGTATGTCTTCATTTACACTAACAGATTGTGGGTACCATGGCAATGGTATTGCAAGTGGATATACATCTCCGGCGTCAGTAAGTGACTTGTTGATGATCGAGGCATCATCTCTATTCGAAGTTTTTTCAAGGATGTTTTTTTTCGCAACTTGGGATGCAGTTTTTTCAATCTGCACTGTGACACGAGCTTGGGTCCGGTCTTTCTGCTTTTCTGGACTTGGGTAAGTACTATCATTGAAGTCGATGGGGGTTGAAATAATTGGTGGTGATCCCAGCATACTCATATTATCCATCAAACTGTGCATAACTCCGTCAATCAGGAACGTATCTATCATGTCAATGTTTAGATCCTCGATCATAGCTTCTTCTGAAACATTTTGTGCAGGTTGTGCATTGTTGATACTTCTCTCAACTGTATCGCCATCCACCTCGACCTCCAATCTAGAGGCTTGTTCGCTCAAAAGTGAACGAGAATTTTGATTACTAAGGTATTCAACTTCTTTCCTGCACTTATTCCAGAGCTTAAACAAACCATGTCCATGGTTCTGTTTTTTTTTCTAGCTTCAACAAAATCTTTTTTCAACTCTGGTCCAATTTCGTTTTCCAGTACTTTTATTGTGGAAAAATAGTCATCAATATTGACAGCATGGGTTATCTTTTTGTTCCGGATTTCTTTCAACCTATTCGACATGCATTTTGTGTAATCAACTGCGTTTTTATCAAACGGAAAGAGTCCACATCTGCGAAAACCATTCTTGATGATAGTCGGATTAACCGATTTCTCAAACGATTTTGCAAAAAGTGCCGGGAACGCGGCTTTTGTCAAGCTTTTTTGGGTTTCATGCTTATACTTGCGTACATCTTCTCGCCATTGTACTTTCACTGCTTTGAAGATCGATACATCGCATGGCTGTATCAAGTGTGTAGCATTTGGATGTAGGCAATACAGAATGATTTTATTTTCTGCGCAAAACTCGTGGAGTGACAAGCCAACATGAGATTTATGACCATCCATAAAAACAATCACCGGTAATTTAACTTTGTTTTCGACTAGCCATGGGTGGAATACATTTTTCATATATTCTTCGAAAGTAGCTGCCACCATCCAGCCTGAATCAGTTCGCCCAATAGCCCAGTGTTCCGGAACTTGGTTTGAAAGGTCCTTTGAAAGTCTTTTTCCCGGAAAAACTATGAAAGGCGGAGTAGTAGTTCCGTCTGCTGAGAAGTTGCATAGTACAGTGACAGACTCTTTTTCTTTTCCTGACGCAACATCAAAAGTGTTACGATAATTTTTCAGAGCTAGAATTTTTCCAGTTTTTGGACAAAGTTGCACACCTGTTTCATCAAGATTGAACACTCTAGTAGGATCATTTAAAATTTCTAGTTGATTTTCGGACTCAAGATGCTCATGGACTTCATCAAACCAATTTTTGAGAGACTCTTCAGTCACTGCAGCTCGTGCTCTTGAAATTACTTCTGCTGTCCGTTTAGTAATTTGCGGATGCCTTTTAAGGAACAATTTCATCCATTTTTCTCCAGGAAAACCACTTGGAACTGTTTTTTCACGTGCAGTGGTGGCCAAAAATGACTGTACCATACATTTTACATCATTTGGGTGCAATGAATACCCTAAACTAGATTTATGTAAAATCCATTGTTCTAGTTTTAGCTCCTCGTCAACGGTTAAAAACGTTTTTGGTCCATTTTTTGCAACTACTGGTACTTTACCATTTACTTTATTGTGTAATGTTCCTTTGAGTATCCGATACATTTTACTAGCCTTGCTTAAGGATATTTGATTTTGTTTTATAAGTTTTACCGCGCGCTCTAACTGTGCTTGAGTATAATTTTTATTATTAATATTTGTTGACGAAGCGCTCTCATTAGCCGACATCTGAAACATAAATAGGTTAATATATTTATAAAAATTGGTTAATAGGTACCTAAATAATCGATCTCAATTAAGTCTACTTAAATGAGGAGACTAGCATTTTGGGAGCACATTTATCAAATATTGATTTGAACCCGTTGAACTATGTATTTGATGTCTTTATTATTGTAATAACTTATTAATTTAGACCTAAAACCAATTAAATTTCAGGTTATTATTTCACTAATGTCAAAACAACAGTTTGTTAGACCAACGAAATTGGTTTACCTACTACTTTTAATCACGAGTAACCCTAATACATAACAATTTTATTGAAACATTTTCAAAATCATTATTAGTTCATAATAAGGTTGTAAAGTCCTAATTATGAACCAATAAAACTCTTAGTTCATAAATGCAGCGTTTGGAATAATCATGAACAATTGAAATAATAACATGTCAAAACAACGATTTTTCTTTAATTAACCTCCGTTCATGTTTTGGTTTAAAGAATTATGTATTCAAAGCAAGTAAGAAAAACGTAAAACATCAATCAAAAATCAAAGATACAATCTACAATATCAAATCAAAATTTACAGGGCAGAGTTAATTCTGAACACTGGTTCACAAAAAAGATTTATGTCTCATTTTTTAGACCAGTAATTGAACACTAAATTTCTCGAAAACCTTATTAAAAATAACTTATTTTCTTTGACTTTCTACTTGAAAATATAGTCTTAATTGCAAAGAAACAAATAATTGGGACCTAATAATATCAACTAATTGGCAATCCACTCATAAGCTTAGGTAACTGGTAAACTCACCTTAGCTCGTTCTCCATACAAAATGCAAATGTCCGAAACACGTGTGCACTGAATAAGCTCCTAGAGCGCGACTGACTGTTGAGTGACGGTTTATTGGTTAATAATAAAAAGTAAAGGGATGTCGCTTCAAAAAAAAAAAGCCACTACAAGTAAGGCATCACTCAATTCTTAAAATTAAAGAAAATGTTCGTTTCGTTCATTTACTGGGGGGCGTTCATCTATTGGTCCGACTACCCTACACAGATGTTGTTAGTCTTTTAAGACAACGGATGTGTCAAGCTTGGTGTAAGCATTCGTATCGCTGTACGCAAGTTGAAAATAAAGGTTCTTGGTATGCTGCTTTGGACGTTCAGATAGACTCCATACCTTGGTTCTGTAGAAGTAAATGTTTTACTAATATAAAGTTTTACTCAACAATCTGTCGAATGCGCTTTGGTCACTATCGTCTCAACTATCATCTTCATCGTTTAAAAATGAATGATCCTCCGTATTGTGATCATTGCCAATCACAAGAAGTCCAATCTATAAATCATAATTTTCGAGTGTCCGTCTTTCAGTATTCAGCGCCTTGTGCTGATAGATGGCCTCCTTCAGATCTATCAGAAGTCTGATTTGGTCCCGCGTTGTGTGAAAAATATACCTATAAATGCATCAACTTTTTATCATGTATATAAATTCATAATTAGTACCGTAATTAAGATCTAGGATAAGTAAGTGGTGTGTTTAATAGTTTGCAAGCAAAGTATACATTTATTACTAAATGTCAAGCATAGAAAACTCTTAAAAAAATTATATTTTAAGCCTTAAAAGTGATTTGAAGAGCCGGCCAAGTTAACTTCCACTTTCTTACAACATTTTCCACTGCTTATATCTACTGAAATATAACTCATATGTGTTTACAATTAAGAGCTTTGGTAGAAATCTGACTAAAGATGGCATCAAAATGAAGAAAACCACTAAATGTGGTCCTACCTACTGAATAGACATGGGCGCCGCGCCGGCGTGACGCCGCCGAGTCTACCCGGCGCGCCGCTGCCGCCGCCGTCATTTGTACGCGGCGTGGGATTTACCTTATACGGTCACAAACATCGCTTAAAAGCGCGTGATTGGTCAGTGGGCTTCGCAGTGCCCAAACGCGCATGCGGGATAGTTGCGCCCGCCTGCTACTCACTCGTCTGCGACTCAGTTATTATGACTTAATTTTTAGCCCTGTTTACGGAAAGTCCGAGTTCAATGCTGATTTTCTCCATCCTGTTCAACAGCGTGGACATCTTCGCTTTACTTACTGAGAATAAGGTAGTGCCGTCCGTGTAGCATAGGTTTGTTATTTTAGTACCTCCAATAGTAATGCATTATTTACTCCCCTTAAAAATAATAATGGGTGACAGTATGCAGCCTTGCCTTGCTCCTTTCCTGAACTTGAAGGGTTTTGATAGTGCTCTGTCCACTCTGACAATTCCCTGGCTATTAAAATACAGCGATTGCAGTAGTAACGTGATATTGCGAAACTCCAAGCTCCTATAAGACTGTATACAGCTCCAATCCATACAGTCAAAGGCTTTGCTGTAGTCTATAAAGCACATTACTAAAGGTGTGTTAAATTCATACGATTTATCAATAAGCTGTCTCATAGAATTGAAATTATCGTGGTTTCATTTTAGGACATTTTAGGATATGATTATGACTATGCCACGAACTTTACTATTTTCCTGCTGACGTTTTGTTGACGGTTTGGAGGTCCTTCCTCATGAGCACCGCCCGCGACCACGCTCGACGGTCGTGAGACGGGGAACTCTTGAAGTGTGTTGATATGGTTACCAGCAATCGTTTTGATTGGGTGGAGGGTTCATGGATGCAGTATCCATACCGTCCGTCCTAATAAACACCCAAAGAAAATTTCGCATTTATAATAAGTAGGTACCTACTACTACTGGTCAAAATGTTTTGGCAGCCCTAATGCATATTTGAAGGCGGCCAATGTTTACGACTCGAGGTACCGGCAACTGTAGGTATCTATGGCCGCTCGCATTACTCACATACAAAGACTTGTGGTAAGCTACAGAACACATCAAAACATTCCCCTGACTTTATTTCATAACATAGTTAGAAACTACTTAGCTAGCCAACTCCAAATCTACACACGGAAAAAATCCGAAAACCAAAATTTGGTCCGCACTTCACACACTGACTTTGACAAGTTCTGACAGAAAACTGAATAAAGTTTGAGACCAAACTAGCAGTCAGTTTTACCAGAAAAATAGGCAAATTTCTACTACTTTAAAAAAAAAACTACTACTTATTAAAATGATTCTATGTCGCACCGTTTTAGTGCTACTAATCAATTTAGTTATTTTTAGGGTTCGGCCAAAGTTACAGTTAGAAAACAAAGTTGCCGAGTTTTACGTTATATGTTGTGTCCCAAGATTCCTTGGAACAAAATCTTGCAGCAAAATATCTCTTACAGAATTCATTATCCTTTCTAAAGTACGACGAGGCACCTCGAGAAGTGTTGCTATTCTGTCATCTGATTCACCTGTCCTCATTTTCATCAAGTAAACAGCCAGCGCCTAGGACACCTCTATCTATTTCTTTTAGTCGAGGTACTTCATGCATTAAAGTATTAAATTCATGTTTTATTCTTCCTATCCAGTAAAAGAATAGACTGTCATCAATCTCTTGTACTGCTTCCATGCTCTCGAAGTTTAAATAACATTTAAAAGCATTTACAAATGTGAACACATGTTCAATTTGTTCGACAGTAAACGGGTTCATACTGTTTGGTGACTCATAGAGTAGGTCCCAATTGTTGCTATGTAAATGCTCTACACATGCTCGAGCCATTAGTGGTATATAAAACTTATAATTGGCAAGTACAGTAGCTCGCAGGTTATCACTGATTGTTTTAAGGGCTGTATTTTCACAGCCAGCAAATAAACAATGTGAAGCAGTACTTGGGGCACGTTTGTAGTTAGGTAGTATAATACTTCTATAGCGTCATGAAATCTCATGACGCTTTAGGCGTCTTTTGTGATTTGAAAGCGTTCTACGGGGTCTCTGGTTACTATCGGTGTACCGCAGGGATCAATTCTTGGATCATTTTGTTCTTAGTATACATTAATGATCTACCCCATCTTGCAAAAGACGATCATCAGGTTGTATTGTTCGCAGATGACACGTCACTTTTATTTAAATTAAAGCGACGACAAACCGATTTTGACGATGTAAACAATGCAATCTCTAAGGTTGTAAAATGGTTCAATGTAAACAATCTCTTACTTAATGAAAAAAAAACAAAGTGTATTAGATTTATACTACCCAATGTTACACAAGTTAAAGCAAATATCAAAATCAAAGATGAACAGTTGACTCTTGTGGACACCACCGTATTCTAAGGTATCACCCTAGATAATAAGCTTCAATGGGGTCCTCACATTGATAAGTTATCGAAAAGACTTAGTTCTGCGGCATATGCAGTCAAAAAGATCCGTCTTTATACAGACGTTGACACAGCTAGACTAGTTTACTTCAGCTACTTCCACAGCATTATGTCGTACGGTATACTGCTGTGGGGGAATGCTGCTGATATCAATACCGTTTTTGTGCTGCAGAGGAGGGCTGTTCGAGCAATTTATAATATGGGCCCCAGAGAATCACTTCGCCAAAAGTTTAAAGAAATAAATATAATGACATTCCCTTGTCAATATATCTATGAAAATCTGTTGTATGTTCACAAAAATATTAATTTGTTTAAGAAAAAAAGCGATAATCACAATTTTAATATAAGAAATAAAGATAAAATCGCTGTTGCCATTTGTAGACTCCATAAAGTTAATAAATCGTTTAAAGGGCACGGTGTACACTTTTATAACAAACTCCCAAGAGATATACAAAAATTGTCAATTAACAAATTTAAAAACGTCAAACAAAAACTTTATAAAAAAGCATACTTAAAATATCTGATTATTTAGATGACAAAAACTCTTGGAATTGAAAATGCTCTCAACTCGAATCTATTGTTTTGTAAAAGGATATTGTTTTCTTACCTTTCTTTCCTGGTTTGGTCGTGGAGGAACGGGCACTAGATAAAAACCGACGCACTATGGGACGAAACGGTTCGTATCGTGCCGAAAATCTGTATTTTTCTTAGTTTTCGATATAATCAAATGAAATTTTGCACACATATTAACAGATATATAGGCTACAAAATTAACCATTTGGGATACATATATTTGTTTTGGTATACTTACAAAAAAATCATGAAAATTTAAATTCTTTATTTTTCATACAAACGCTGAATATTATAACACTTTTATTATCTAGTATAATATAAAATTTTGTTGATGTAACATATTGTTAGAAAAAATATACATTTTTATCATAAAAAAATATTTATAATTTAACCTAACAATTAAGGTTATAGTGAAACTAGGCAGTAGTTGTTTCGATATTTAAGAGATTTTTAGCTTCCTCCCACAACTCTTTTAATTTTTTTTTCTGTAGGTTGTCTTAAGCTAGATATGTATGGATCAGATGTGTATAGCAAAGCATGGAATACGTCTTCGTAAATAGCAAATCTAGAACACTTTCTTGAGTGGCTTAGTCGATTTTTTCTGTAATCTTTGTTCCTCGACTCTTGTGCATCTTCAGACAATTTTCCTATGGGTAAAACGGCAAAATGTTTAACTACATTTTCTCCGTGTATCAGAATTTCGTGGATTGATGATAGCATGTAGTACCACCCGTATTTTTCCACGTATAATTGGGCAGTGTTGCGGGTATATTTTCCAAATTTTTGTGAAATAATTGATAAACCTGATGACAAGGTTCGTAGAATGACATAGAATCTTTTAACTAATTCTTTGTCAACCCCTGTGATCTCAGAAGTACAGTGGTAATTTAAAAAAAAAACGTGGATCTGTAATTCCATCTTTACTGTTGCCTCTACCTTGACGAGGCTTATCAATGTGTAAACCAATTTTTGTTCGAAACAGTTCTTCTACTAGCATTTTTTTGTCTTCTTTGATTTTTTTGTTTTCTGGAGTAGTTGCCGACCATCTTTGGAAAGCAAGGTTATATGATTATGTGTAACTGCATCTCCATGCATCTTATGCATGCGTGCCAACCGACCAAGTCGATAAACCATACTGATAAGCATCTTCATTTTCTAGTTTGGATGTAACTTTATTTAAATCATTCATCTCGCTTGGTTTTGCTCCACATATTGTGCATACAGCTCCAGAACTTGTGTCTGTTAATACCTGTTCAACCTTTCTGTCAATCATTGTGAGGAACAACTCGTGGCTAACTTTAACCAGTTCACTATCTTGGTTTACTTTCGTATTTTGTAAGTTATTTATTTGAGATCGAATCTCGCTAACTACAGATCCTGTTTTTTGTGGAGTTTTTTTTTTGCAAACTCCATCAAAATTGGTCGGCAGTTTCGAACGGAAGAGCAGGTATCATTTTGCCAAACAATTTCATTAGTTTCTATGTTCGTTAATTTTATTGGAACAAGAGAGGCAATGAATAAGCTTGCATGCATCTGAAATGAAATGATTTTCGCCAACTAATATTTGTTTGTATTCACTTTGTCCCGAAGAGCCATCACAGCCCCATTTAGCGAAAAGATGCACAAATCACGTCTAGAAACAACGAAGTCACTCATGTTGAAAAACGCATAGAAAAAAGAATAAAGAAGTAGGCAACTTCTTATAATGTGATGGGCAGGCAATAATTTCAATGTCTTTTATACTTTCGGGCACAATTAACATAGTTTGCACACAAAACTTAACTTTGCACACGGAAATTGATCTATATATTGTTTTTCAATGCTATCTTACCACTAACTATATCATTTAACCACATTTTTTTTTATAAAATTGATAAAATAGATTTATAAGAAATTTATCAATCTAGGTCATAATGACGACATTGGTGTCAAAACTGCATTTTTTAAAATATAATTTGATAAAGTACCTATATAATAAAACCATAGAAAACAATTAGTTTTGGTTCATTACCATCCTAAATACACGTAAAACCTGACTTTTTTTTCATTTTTTATATTTTTGCCACGCCTCACAATATTCACTATAATCAAAAGAGGGGCAAACATGGGCAAGTTTTTTTATTTTTATTTAATAAAATACAAACTAATAGACGTAATAATATGCATATCTCCGCATCGGGAAGTCTCGGTAACAAAGAAAAGTCAATGTGAAGTTCTGAAAGTGAATAATTACTATGGGTCCAAGAAATATTTTTTTTGCAAGTGAGTATACGTATATTTTTGTCATTTTTATGATAAAATATAAAGGATAAATAAATAATAAGCTTTTAAATGATGTGCAACACTTTCACGTTTTGTTTTTAAATTACTCATAATTATAGACGTGAACGTCGCGGTTTGTTACTTCTCCTGGGTGCAGAGTTACAATAGTAAAGTTCAAGTGTAAAGTTTGGCTATAAAACAATTGTGCTTATGTTTATTATTTGTAGTAACATGTAGTCCAGACATCCTATTAGATATATCCAACTCCAAAACTATTAAAATCTAACTTTCACCAAACCTATTTTCGGCACGATACGAACCGTTACGTCCCACCGTGCGACGTTTCAAAGTGGTCCTTGTGATTTTATTGAATAAATGAATTTTGACTTTCGCACTCTCAATCCATAGGTCGCTGGTTCATATCCGGCTCGAAGGAAAATACGAGATGTACGCGCGGCTTAGCGTGTTGGAGATGATAGATAGCTTTGGCTAGATTTAAGATAAGCTTTATTGCTCTCACTTTATGCTAATTAATAAAAAAATGTGTAGTTTATAAAACTAAAAAACAGAATTTTTATCACGCACTAAAAATTTAAATAATAATTCCACTATCCAACTTCTATCATCAACAATTAGAATTAGAGGACAATTAGAAGTAGGTTAAATTTACTTCCAAGATTTGATTACATTGTTTGACTGTATGTTAGTTACACGTGAAGCTAATATTATGAATGCTGATGAGTGTCTCGCTAGCCGAAACCGCGCGATGCCTCGTGGGAGCCTCACGCGACCTACTCGTACTTACTCAAAAATACTTGCTAAGTGTTCGCGTGCATCAAACAATCACGCTGCTAAAGAGTGAGTGATTATGAATAAGAGGGTTAGACTAATGCGTAGACTTTATAACTGTTCACTGATGTGTCTAGTATTATAATATCTGTGGATCAGTGTTCAGCCTTGCGCGGAGACTTGCGTGGAGGTCCGCGCGGCGACCCGCGGCGAGGGCGCGGCGCGCGCTCGTCGCCGACGAGATGACGGCGGCGTGCGCTCTTTGCACTCGAGCGCACGCTGATACGCCTGAATTAATTATACACATATTATTGTAGCACTGTGTTATTCAGTTAGTTCAACGAAGCCAGAACTAGATGTCGCCACTAGTTGATTTGAACGCGCTACCGATGTGTTTTGACCCACACTTTTTTTTTTATACAGCTTTAGTTGTTAATAAGCTTTTGGCCCACCTGTTGGTAAGCGGTAACACTTAAAGACACTTGCTCCACCAGAGGTATCAATAGCGCGTTGCGGACCCTGAGACATACCTGACGGGTGAAAAGTCTCATGTGCCTGTAATTTCACAGGCATCTATACCCTTCAATCCGGAACACAGCAATGCGAGTATTGCTTGGCGGCAGAAATAGGCATGGTGGTAGTATTGCCCAGGACTAGCTCTTCACAAGGAGCTCTAACACTTCTTATATATTCTTATCTAGTTAGTTATAGTAAGATCACAGACGAACTGAATCATAGATACCTCATCAATCTTTAGAATGTCGACAATCTCCACTATCTTCTTCTCTAAGCCCTTGATGTAGAGCCGCGCGTTGGTCACGTTTATGTCAAACGCCTTGCCGAGCAGCTTGAGCAGCGGCAAAGAGTCACATTCCGACGCCCTGTAAATACATCATGAGCTACAAAACCTCTGTTTCCTCTGAACTAGTTTGGTTAGCAGCCGAAGCTAACCTGCTCAACCTTCCTGTGGACCTTCGAACCGTCATCGTGGGGAGCCTTACCAGGCACTGCCCCGAAGAAGAATCTCTTGGAGCTGCTGAAAAAGAATTAGCTGCTCACGTAATCCTGGAATACGCGGACGTAGCAACTAACGCGAACAAATCCTGAACAACCCGAGGTCATTGCGCGAGGCTTGCGAAGATTTCAGGAACCTCTATGCTTCTGAGCCTGTGTAAGTAGAGCCAAGGGTCGGATAATCACTTTTCTGCTCAGGTCTAAATAGTTGAACAAAACTTCGAAAAATAGCCTCTGCATACGGCTTCACCCGCTTGGACCATTACAGGTACTCGTTTATGCTCGACGTAGGTACTCGTATTTTCCATCGTCAATAGCCTCCTAGTAATTATAAGCAGTTTCGGAGATTGATGGTAACGGACAAATATCGGAATTGTCATTTCGGGTGACCGTTTTGGGATAACAATTTTGCAGTATGATAAGTAAACAAACCACTCACAATGCTAGTGCGTGTATCTGGCGCAGCAAGGCGGATAGCACGTCAGCGCTGCGTTGCGTCGAGTCGCTGGCCGCCGCGTTGCGCGTCGTCTTTTCTTCGAGCGTGGCCGTCAGGGACTCGATGGTGTCCTGCTGCTGGTGGAGTTTCGCTAGGTGCTTGGCATTCTCTTCATCTGAAGAACGAATGTATTGGTTGGATTGTGCGTTTAAAGCTAAAACGTGCTTTAAACGCACAATCAGCACGCACAGTTCAGTCGTAGTTTCCCAAAATTACCACTTTTCCACATAAGTTCCCAAAATAACATCTACAGCGAAGACTATCAGCCCTATAAAAGATCTGACAGTAACAGAAATCTTTCACAAAATTGTACATATTCCATACACATTCATAAGCCTTTTCCTCGAAACCCTTAAGGTTTCGTTAAGTCTGTCCATCCGTGTGTCACACTCTGATTTGTATCGTGTACACCACTATATGAACCACAATATTGTCAAAGTTCACGTGAACATGATCGCCACCGCCAACGCCACCGCCACGCCGCCGCCGTTAGTTTGACAGAGCCTTTACCGATATTGATCTTGAGCATCTTGACGTTATCACTTAGGTTCTTGAGTTCCGTGCAGACCTCGTTGATGTAATTGAAGAGAGCGTAGTTCTCCTCTTCCCTTCGAGTAAACTCTTGGATTAGCTTGTCTACGTCATCTTCGCCAGCGAACTCCTGGAAATCAAATGGATGTTAAGATTTTGAAACCTCTGCGTGTTTTCCATCCATGCTGCGTACGCACTATGAGTATATTATATTGTAGTTTTAAAGACCGAAGGCTCGAAGGAATCAGAAGAAAGCTATATACCGCTTCTTCCAGTGACAAATACAGTCTCCGCTGCACAGTAAAAAGTATGTCGCTCTAAGCAGGGCTCCAAGGCTCACCTCGAGTGGCTCGACAGAACTAAAGAACTCTTAATACCTTCGAGCTACTCGAAGCGAGCCAAATGGCTCGGGTCGTCGAGCCATGTGGTTCGAGTAATAACTATGGTCGTTTTTACTAAAGTTATGGCTGAATAACTGGGTACCTCAATTCAGACGCCAACAAAAAAGGAAGGAACAGAACATTGTTTAATAGTGTGCATAATTTTATTTTTTTCTCGAAATGTTAACTGTTCATGACACGTTTATGCTGCCACGGCACAGATCGGCGTGTGGATATAGGCCTTGCTTACTCGTATCGCATCCAGTATGTTGACAAAGTTGTTGTAAGCCCTCATCTCCTCCTCCTGCTGCTCGATTCTCTTGGCTTCCGCCTTTGCGTCGGCTGCGGTGAGCCGGACGGTGCCCTTGGTGCGCAGGAAATCTTCCAATTTCAAGCTGTGGTCGAGCTGGCGCTGAAGCTCGCGGACTTCCTGGAACATTAATAACATAAGATCTGGCTCTTATCTGGGTCAACGCATTAGCATTACCATTCAGCGTGGCAATGCAGCCAGCATTTTAGGAACGCGGAAGCGTTCTGGTTGTGATCTGGATCAGTTCACCTATGTAATAGATAATTTTTAACGATCTTTAAATAATGCTGGACATACATATAAGCATGGGTTATATAAGTTTAAGCTCATATTCAAGAGTGCGAGAAGCTAGCTCCGCACTTTTGCGTTTTCTGAATTTTGATACTTGTGCTGAATTGTTATAATTGTTCCGCATTGTTCCAAAGTAAAACCGTTCTTAGATGAAAATTTACGAAGAAAATCGAAAATAACTAGTTTCCATCCGATACCTACTAAATTTCAATTTATGAATATTGTTTTTTTTTTCATTGTCCTGGGTTGTTCTTGTGTTGTGCTATATTATGCTAGCTTAGTTCTAGACTGTTCTACAGTAATACATGACATTAAGTGCTAATTTAGCATGAAAAACGGAAAAAGACAACAAAATCAAAAGTGCGGGCCAAGTTGTTAAACCCGCTATTTTAGTAGTTTTTTCAGTTTTTCGTGCTAATTGGTATTTTTTGCATTGCTCTGGGTTGTTCTGGTGTTATGTTGTATAGTTTTAGCCTAAATCTAGAATGTCCTACAGTAACACTTAACATTAAGTACCAAACTAGCACGAAACACTGAAATAACGATCAAAATACCGGCTTAACAACTTGGCCCCGCACTTTTGGATTTTCCTCGTTTTGACAGTTGTACTGCATTGTTCTAGGCTTGTTCCGCATTGTTCCAAAGTAAAACCGTTCTTAGATGACAATTGACGAAGAAAATCGAAAATAACTGGTTTCCATCCGATACCTACTAAATTTCAACTTATGAATATTGGTGTTTTTTTCATTGTTCTGGGTTGTTCTTGGGCTGTGCTGTATTGTGTTAGCTTAGTTCTAGACTATTCTACAGTAATACATAACATTAAGTGCTAATTTAGCACGAATATCTGAAAAAAAGACCAAAATAGCGGCTTTACAACTTGGCCCCGCACTTTTTGATTTTACAGGTTTTGATAGTTGTGCTGCATTGTTCTAGGTTGGTTCCGTATTGTTCCAAAATATTATACTTCTAAGATGAAAATTAACGTCATAAATCTAAAAAAACTTTTTGGAACCTAGCCCCGCACTTTTGGATTTTCCACGTTTTGACAGTTGTACTGCATTCTTCTAGTTTTGTTCCGCATTGTTCCAAGGTAAAACTGTTCTAAGATGAAAATTGACGAAGAAAATCGAAAATAACTGGTTTCCATATAGCGGCTAAACAACTTGGCTCCGTACTTTTGGATTTGTCGTTTTTCCTTTTTTTCATGCTAAATTGGCACTTAATGTTTAGTATTACTGTAGAACAGTCTAGAACTAAGCTAGAACAATACAGCACAACAACATAACAACCCTAAACAATCAATAAAACACCAATATTTTAGGTTTGTTCTGCATTGTTCCAAAATATTATACTTCTAAGATGAAAATTAACGTCATTAATCGAAAAAAACTTTTTGGAACCTTGCCCCGCACTTTTGGATTTTCAAAGTTTTGACGATTGTGCTGCATTGTTCTAGTTTTGTTCTACATTTTTCCAAAATATTATACTTCTAAAATGAGAATAGACGTCAAAACTCTAAAAAACAGTTTGCACCTAGTTGAAAATAACTGGTTTCCATCCGTTACCGACAAGTCTACCTATGAATATTGTTTTTTTTTTCATTGTTTTGGGTTGTTCTGGTGTTATGCTGTATTGGTCTAGCTTAGTTCTAGACTGTTCTACAGTAAAACGTAACTTTAAGTGCTAATTTAGCACGAAAAACTGAAAAAGACGACAAATCCAGAAGTGATTGTCCAAGTCGACTCTCAAATTGTAAAACCCGGTAAAGGTGTTTTCCCTTATGGAGTAGTGGAGTTTTGATTGTTGAACAACTATGTTAGCTTGTTTTTAAAAGTATTAGGGATTGTTATTTTGCATATTATTTCTTGTAATCTAAGTGGATTAGTACCAAGCAGTGCTTTCTGTAGTCTATAGCCGCCTTCTCCTTGAGTGCATCTAGCTTGTTGCACCACTCCTCGCGCTGGTCGTAAGTGGAGATGGCTTGCTCCACTAGCTCCAGTATCTGCGCCTTGCCGTCCATCAGCCGCTTTATCTGATTCTTCCATATCGTGTTGAAGAATTGCCTGAAAAATACAATATTAAAACCTAACCACTTGGGTTGGGAAGGGTGGGACGTAAGATTGTTTGCCACTTTAGTTATATAAAAAAAAGAATAAGGCCGGGTTTTAAAACTTTATAAAAGATAATTTGTTATCGAATCTCTTCATCACCTGTCTCGCAGCAGTTTGTCTATTTCGAGGCGCATGTTGTAGTTGTCGCTGTTGACCGTGTTGAATTTCTTCATGGCTGTCTCCAGTCGGTTCCTCAGCTGACTCGTCACGCTCTGGTTCATCAGAGCATTCGTTAAGTCCTGGAACAGAACTTATAATTATATTTTCTTTATTGAAAATCATAATCACTGAGTTTTTATAAGACGTGTAATCGTTTTATATGTAGTGAAAGTGAGAGTAGGAGCGAGAGTGAACATGGAAGTCGGAGTGCTCTCACTCCGACTGAGAGCACTCCGACGACTAGGACTGAGTGTAGGAATAAGAGTAGTAGTGGCGGTAAAACTGATAGTGGGAGTAAAAGTGACGGTAGGAGTAACAAGGCTTCCATTGAAATCTAGCTACGTACCTTATCACATCCGTTCCCCTTGGCTCTTAGTCCTTTGATCTCCTTCTGAACTTGTTTGAGAAGAAAGTTGAGCTCGTTGATAATACCGCGATGCTCCTTCACCTCGGCCGAGCTCTTCTCGTGTTCTTTCAGGAGACCTATCAGTTTTTCGCGCGTTCGGGCGCCTTCGAGGACATTTGAAGAGCTTTTTGTAAGCTGGAAGAAACAAGCAGCATTTAATTTCGTGTCACTAGTTCCATGGACATTGCGATAGTTCAGTGACTAGGTTAAGGCATGGTGGCTCTGGAAAGGGCTTTGTGACTGTTAAAAACGTCTATAACTTATATTAAGTTAGAAAATAATTGTAGCATGTCTATCGCCAATTTCTACAAATTAGGTTGGCTGGTAGAAAGTTTTTTGTATTAAGTCCACCTATTGACACTTTTTATAAATGGTGCAATAAAGTGTTAATAAAATAATAAAACAAGTTACGTGGGATTCAAGTTGCCTTGCAGAGGCTCGGAAGGAGCATGCTAATAGCTTGCAAATCAGAACAAATATGACGATTGCATACAATGAACCGATAACATTGTAGGTGTATAGAGGCGGCTGAAGACCGTTAGCCATTCTATTCGGCGACCAAGCCAGCAGTGGACCTACCGACAGATGAATGAGTCAACACTTTCTGGAAGAGATTGCTTTTAAGTGATAAGACCGCTCATATTACTAATAGTTATATTATGTTTTTGTTTATTTTGTTAGCATGCGGTGTACAATAAAGTATTTTCATTCATTCACTTTATTACAGGGGGCGCACTAAAAATTTCCGGAATGAATTAGTAAAAAATACTTTGAATGGTCAAAAATAAATTAATTGTTTCTCAAAATATTCTCCGTTAGCGTTAATGCACTTTTTCATACGAATTAACCAGTTTAAGAGAGGAATTACATACGAATTACCGAGAGAGGCTCTACTGAGTTGTCAAATTACTCTTAAAATCGTAGTAAATCATTCTACGAAAATGTTCACGAGTCAAACTAATGGTGATGTAGACACGCAATTTTTTAAATGACGCCACAATATAAGAACAAGTGACAGCTAGATTATAAAACAAACTGTTTTCTACAGCTAAAGAGTTATATTTTCAAATATATAGAGGAATTGATAATCCTTGTAATATTAATGGATGTTAATTGACTTCGACTTTGGATACATATAAATTGCATATCCTATTACACACGATTATTAAACACGAAAGTTTGTGAGGATGGATGTTCGTTACTCTTTCACGCAAAAACTACTTAACGGAATTTGATGAAACTTTTCAGTAATATAGCTTATATGTACAGCAGAATAACACATAGGCTACTTTTTATCCGGGTACCACGCGGACGAAGCCTCGGGCAGAAGCTAGTATTAAATAGCAAAAAGTCGGCCCTATCACTGAAAGCGATTTATTCCAAGCAGCCTTTTAATCCTTCTGATATTTTAAATGTTTAGTTAAGATGTTTGTTGCTAATAATCTGCGTAACGCTGGACCGATTTGAATGAAATTTGGAACAAATAGTAGGAACAGTACTATTTGTAACAAAAAATCTTATAGTAACCCAAGATTATTTTCATCCGGATACGACGCGGGTGAAGAGTAGAGTAGGAGTTGAGTAGAAGTAGAAGTGAGAGCAGGAGTAAAAGTAGAGAAGTGATAGCAGGAGTGGAAGTGAGATTAGGAGTAAAGAGATAACAAGCAGGCGAAGCCGTGGGCACAGGCTAGTATTGTTATTGCTACTTTTTTTTTAAAACCTTTAGTTCCATCATGATTTTATCGAGATCAGCACTGAGCGTGTTGATGATGTTGCGCTGCATCCGCAGAGTTGGCTGTACGCTGCTCATCACGCTGGCACGGTCTAACTCCATCACTCGGAACTGGAACCGGTGGCAACACTTTATGAAATACACCAATTCCACACAAAGGACGCTTGAAGGTACTCCTATGTGTTCCGGGTATCAAGGTACTCGTAGTTTCTGATACCCACAATACAGGGAATCCTAGTGTGGAGTCAGGATTATATAAGCCGTTGTTGAGTGTTATTATTATTTGTAGTTCGATAAGAACTAAGATCTCGCGAAGTACCGTTTTACCCGACTACCAAAACCCCCCTACACTATAGTTTAAAAACCCCCTACCGATTTAGCTCATATTCAAATTCGAAAATTCTATTAGTATAACGTACCTGCCAAGTTTTATAAAGATTTAATAAACGATTCTGCAGTTATCGTGGGACAAACAAACATACATACAAACACCAGATTGGCCAAGTAAAGCGAAGATCTTTGTTCGCTTCACTCGCTCGATGAATTATGGTGTAGATTTTTATCAAATCTGCTCGCATAGAGCTGGAAAATTACTCGTACTGACATGCACGGGTATAAGTCAAGTACACATTACAAGGCCTGGTTGGTGGAATCAGGACATTATAAGAGCAATCGGTGGAAATATCAGTTTGAAAGAACTTTCTGACGATTCTATACAAAGTATTCATTAAGTACTTTTATGTTTATAGGCAAATGTGTGTTTGGGCAAATCTAGAAAAACGTGACTGGAACAGTTGTTTCGGAATAACACCTGTTGAAGAAATCACTACAGGGATGATGAAAACCTTATTATTATAAATGTATTCCATCCTAGTTGGGTCTGTACAAATATTTTGAACGGCTAGAATGATTTGGATGCTTACAAATGTGGGTTTTAGATCTTGCTGCCTTAGCCGGAAAACTTCACAGCTGGGAAATACACCATAACGGAGATAAATATAATATCGGTTCACGACGTCGACGTGTAGTCGTCGTGTAGCCTTAAGCATGGCATGTCGCCGTCGTCGCCAGTTATTCAAGGTCACGTAACATTGTTAGCAGTTTTATGGGGGGGTTTCCAGCAGAAGGCACTTTGCGGTCGATAATGATAAAGATGAGTATCAACTTTATATGACGTTGTATTCGTATCATCCATAGTTGTGTAAAATATGCAGGCAGACTCTGCAATAAGGCGGACGAAGGATGAAGGGGCGATTACCCTTTCATCTGTTAGGAGAGTGTGAATAACTGATACATAAGCGTAGCCTTCATCTGGGTAAACACATTCTCAGCCCAGATGAACTAAAACTCATCACGATCCTGCATCATCCAAAAAGATCCTGCAGTTTCTAACAGCCGCAGGGCTGAGCGGTAAACTCAACGCTCCTTGAGGGGCGAAGAAAAGCAAGTGGCGATCACAATAGGCCTGTGACGGCCGCAGTGATACTAAAGACACAAAAAGCTAATAAAAAAAATGTGCAGGAAAAAATCTTGTTTATGTAGGTACCTGTCTCTGTAACTTGGACAGCTCATCTTCAGCTATCTTCTCCATCTCCATATCATCAGTTGGGACCACCACCGCCATCTTCTCTGATTTCTTCTAGATTTTATCACAATCTTACTTCGCTCTAGTTCCGATTACATTGGTCTGTAGTCGTTGACTGTTTGTTGAATCGATATTTCTCCGTTGTGAAAAGCCTGAAAATACGCGTGTACCTACAGAATTTGTTTTGTTTGTGGTGGCTTTTGTTTCACTACATCTGATATTCGTGTACAAAATAATTTTCGATGAGATTTCGATAGTGCCCAGGCAGATGTAGGTACCTCTAATAGCACGCGACGCAATCCGGTTACGAATAGTATGTAGTACCAGCTATTTCTACTTAGAATATTGACTTTTAAATAAATTCAAATCAGGTTCTTATAAATTGGTTACCAGACAACAATAAGAGAACCCATCTTCGAATATCTGCTTAGCTGGGCAGTAAATTAAACTGGACACGACATAAAATCAATTCAATAAAATCAAGGTCTGAATATATCTGTGTCTGAATTTTAGCAAGCTTGTCTGCATGAGATCATTTTTTTAAATGCGTCCATAGCTCAAGTACCTAATTATCTACTACCAAAATATTTTTCAGTCCCACTATCCAGTAGGTAGGGGTAGGCTGGTTCATATTTGGTATCAACTGGGTTGCTAAGAACGTTTATTTTCATTGCACGTGGAGCTTCAATAATTAAGTAGGTACACAGGAACTTTATAGCCTAGGTTTAATGGCGTATGTTGCAAACTGCTGATAAAAGATTACAAGAGTGAATTTTGTTAATCACTTTATAAGTGCTGATAAAATTATCAGAATATTTGTCCTCGATAGGACACTATTGTGAATTAGATCATTTCATGATTATTGCTTTACTTTGCATATCTAATGCTTTGGTTGCCAACTTACCCCTATTTTACATCGGGTTAATACTGGCAGAGTTAATATTCCCATAAGTTTTTTTTGCATGCTTTGAGGCTGTATTGTCTACCTGCGTGCCGTGAGCATAGTTATTGATATTTTATCTGTGGCGCTGCATACGTCCCTCGCCGGTGACGGGGCTGGCAGGCTTCGCCGCAATCGCCGCGTCTGTTGTGCCCGCGCCGTTGTCGAGGCAACACCGTCACCGCGCTATTGACTCAACAACGAAACTAACATACGACCGCGCCGCGCGTGCTGTGCAGTGTACCTATAATGGTAACAGTGATCTAAAATGGCATTCGCAAAGGATTTCGACTTAAGCAAAATCAAAATAAAACTACCAAAAAACGTAAAGTTCCAACAGGCTATCGAGAAATTCTTCAAAAAGAATCAGTACACTAAAATTGTGCAAAGTTAGATTAGACTAGATGGCCGGTGAGAGTGTCAACAGTAGAAGTAGAAACCCAGAGCCGCCGGATCGCGATAAATCGAAATCACCTAATTTCATAACTGGTGAGACGGAATTCATTGGAAGCGGAGCCACCAGGACCTCGACACCAGGAAAGCATAGAAGAAGTAGGAGCAGGAGTGGGACTAGGATTACTTCCGGAGCTCTGAGCGTGTCAGACGAGTACTTTTACGAGGACCTCGAGGAATACGTGAGGGAAATGTCCGCTACGAGAGAACCAGGGCCTGTGACTGGCGGACCGCAAGAGCCCGACGTCTGGGCTCAACTCCAGCAGAAGGAATCCGACCTTTTGCTGGCAGCAGAGCTTGGCAAAGCACTCCTGGAGAAGAACGAAGAATTAAAGAAAGAACAGGACCGTGTGGCGGAAGAGTTCTCCAAAAAAGTCGAGGTGAGGCAATGGATTTGATTTCACTATTCTGTGCACGAGAATGTTTATTTTATTGTTGTGTTCTTATTGCTAACTGGTAATGTTATTGCTAACTGGTACTGTTCAATATTGTATGTATGCTCGTGAACTAGATCTGTAATCTTGTACAATAAGAATCGGTTCAATTACTTGAATGTATCCTTTTTTAACAGGTTTTTGGTTGATATTAGCGTCATAATTTATTTTTATAATCTCCTTGGGTCAGCCAGTTATTGTTCTTTGTTAGAGCATTCACGTATCTTGTATCAATTACGACCATTCAAACTAAATCGCTGATATCGCTATAGAATTTGAAATCTAAAAATCTTCATATTCTAAAATTATATTTTCTCTAGTTCAATTCCCTAGATTCATCATTCTCATCTTGTAATAGCTGTCCAAATTGCATTGCCAATTCTTGGAGAATGTTATCTTATCGTAACTCTATCGAATGATATCAGGTTGAGATGTAACGCCTAACAAAGACGAGGTGAATCTCGCAAACTTCGAGTATTCTATTTCCCTAAAAATGCGTTTGGATAATATTTGTACCAATTTACCAAAAATAGAACGTGAAACACTTCAATTTGTTTACAAAACTTAAAACTATGAAATTAGAACGCAAAATCTTCAATTTTTTTTACGACGCAATATAGGATTATAATTTTCTTGATATTCTTTGCGACACATTAGGAACAGCACAGTTTGGTAATCTCATCCAGGTTCACAGGTTCTGAATACCAAGAAAAGGTAGAGAGTAGGTCAATTAGTCGAAAAAGCAGATCAGTATTATAGCAGATTACCTTATAGGATTAGCTTGCACTGTCAGAAAAGATCACCGAATCAGATAGTATTGTCTTGGTTAACTTGAAACTATTCTCACAGATGTTCACCCAGTTTAGCAAAAACTGGGTTTTTGTTCGGTACTTCCTTTTGATGTTATTGCGATTTCTAGAACCATTGAAGATTGTAGTTATTTTGCAACACAGTGAAATGAAGTTTCACTGAGACACACATTTTGAGAAATAGCTGATTAAACATAGCTAGTTCTAAAGTTATTTGGTTTCTTAATTGCTAATTACAACAATTTAAATTTATCTCAAAAAATAATTAGTTGGTATAACCCTAGTATAGGTTCGTGTCCCGCCGAGGTTGAATTTATGGGATATTATACATTCTTGTGGTTACTTCTGATTGACTTTAATTTGTAAAATTTCCAGGTACATAGGTAGCTAAGTAAGTACATTGTACATATTAAGTATTGCAGTAGGTATGTAGGAATTGTTGGCCTATAGGTACTTTTGTTGATTGGACCTTGATATCAGAACGATATCATCCTGTTTTGATCATCAAACTATGCCTTACTGAGCTGTTTTGAATTACGTTTTACAGTAAAAGGCACCTATACTCAAATATTGTCGAGAATGATCAAAAGCTACCAAAATAGTGATTATAGATCTAGGTACATATATGGAATAGATAGAAGAATTAACGACTATCTTACGTACGGATATCGAAAATAATTTGAACTCATAAGAATACAGTGTGACGATACCACTGTGTGATATGAGTGCAATGGTCGATGCACACCTTTTAATATATCTTTTGTCCAGCAGCTTCCATAATATTTTTTCAAACCCTTTTTTCAAACTTGATTTTTTATCTGCTATATATTTTTTTAGTTAGAAGTTAGTTTTTTTCAAAAGCGGTCTTAAGTCGGTGTTTAGTGTTTCTTTGTATTGTATTATGTTGTATGGTATCTGTATTAGTAATCTTAAGATAAGTAGTTACTGTTTCTCTCGAGATATTGTCTTAGTATTTGGGTCAACACCTTTACAGCACAGGGTGAGCCTCGTCAAGATGTAATCGTTATGATCATGGCCATTATTGATTGGCTTGATGCTATCCTGCAGTTCTTGTTGTTTATAAAAGAAGCACTTGTCCATGTTAAAAGTGAAAATGCTTTCGTACCCCCAAATGATTTTATTGTATTTACCATAAAAAGTATGGTACATATTTATTTTCAAAATTTGTGATACTGAAACCACAAATTTCGATTTATTTTAGTAAAACCGTTTAAATACAGATGTAGGATTACATTTGAAAGAAAACGAAACGTATAAGCGTACATAATCTGCTGAAGTGATTGGCACAAATCAAAGGGTTTTTACGTGGCGATTATTTTTTTCTCTGAACTAATCAGATATGTTTCTTACTTAATAACACATTCACATAATATACGAGTTGCAACATTTTCTACCGCAAGAAACCCCCCCGAATGGAATGATTCTCCATGTCATACCTATTTTACAAAAAAACGGATTAGCTGGGGTTGTTCGAAAGGGGCAAAGACTTGGTTCGAGCACATTTGTGTACCTTTGAAATAACTACTTCTAGGAATCGCCTAAGTAATTAGTGTTAGTTATAAAACCGATTAACCCAAGCTTATCAAAAATGATAATATCTACTAAAGTTTATTGTTGTTTTACAGAAATCTTTCAAAATCCGGCTACGCCTATTTGTTTGATGCTGATTAGATTTGAAATCGTATTGCAATATTTTATGGCTGACTCGATTCAGCCGACATCGATACAAAATCAATGTGGTTATAATCTTATCTAATTAATGTCTCATTAAAGAATATCATGAGGTAGGTAGGTATGTCGTATGACTCAAAGATAAGGCACATGTTATCAGAGAAGTGAGAGCGGTGGAAATGGATTAGTTGCCTCTTGCCAGTCAAATTACGAATTCCTCGAATGTATAGCATTGTGTTGACTTGTGATGTAGGTATAAAGGATGAGAGTTTCGCCTTTAACCCAAACAAATCTCCAATCTATCATTCTATAGGCACGATATTTTTTCTGGTCCTGTGCACACCGAACCCGTGCGTTCCTACCGCCTTCATAATATCATCAGACCATATAGTTGGTGGTAAGCCTCACTTGCCGGTTAGCCAGCCCTCTAATACGAATTCAAGTTTCTAGTGTTGAAGGTCAAGTCTGCCAAAATTGGCAAAAAAAAAGGCCCTGACTAAGAGAGGTCATTATAGGCCTACACTGCAAACCTAAATAGGGGTATTGAACGGAACGCTGAACACAGGCGCGATTCACCTGTACCTACTGTACCGTCGATAGGTGCGTATAGTGTTTACTGTTATTATGAATCACCGTGTGAAATGTATACAATGGCCTTAAGAGAATGTCACTGATGGAAACTAGGTGATGAGATTCCGAACCCTTGGTTTTTAGATTTTTTTAAACGTTAATAAGATTAACAAAATCGAAGTTCTAAAAATAATGGTTCTATGTATGTAGTATAGTTACCGTTCTCGAAGAATCTTGTGGTCCGACTTGTATAAGGTCCTCATCGGTCAATGTTCTCCAGACAGATAGGGTTGCATGGCTTCAGACAGTTCAGCTACTGGACACGATATAAATTCGGAAAAACGTCAAACTGTGCACATTCCACCTTCTTTAGTTGTTTTTTCAGACTACTTTCTGGTTACTAAACGATAAACGTGCGCAAAAAGATGACGTGTAATTTTATCACGCATGCCTGCCAAATCATAAATTGGCTAAGTAATCTCTCACCGAAAGCATCGGTCAATTTCTTTGCATTATGAGGTCTGTCTTATCGACTAGATGTTGGAGTTCCGATCTGCTGTAGATCTATTGACTACTTTGAATTTAATAATTGGCCATGTCTCTTAGGGCTTGTATGTATGTATGTGCATATCGAGGGAATCTTGAGATGAGTGGTAGAAAGATTAAGCAATTTTTAAAGTCTTGGTTGGCCAGCTAGGTTCATGCTGACAATTCGTCTCTCTTAATTACACAGCTCTAGGCTCCACACCACATTATCGTGCCTCAGAGGCTCGGCATAAAGCTCTGTGCACATTGATGTTGACCCCTGCTGAAACCGGTCGGGCCAGCCGGTTACCGTACCAAACACGTTTCGATTTCCTTATTGGAGGATGGATTGACCACTGCGGTTGTAGTTAATACACTAGCTCTGGTATACCATAACCGAACAGCGTTCATCATTATCACCAGGATTGTGATGTGAGATGACGTTAAAATTAGTGTACCTAGCCGATTCCGATTCGGTAGGTATATTTTAAGTGCAAACAGGTTCAATTACCATACAAAGCCCAAGAAAGCATAGATCATATGAATCTTAGGAATCACTAGCTTCTGACCACGGCTTCACCCGCGTGGTACCAGGATAAAAAGTAGCCTATGTGTTATTCTGATGTAAAAGCTATATTACTATAAAGTTTCATCAAAATCTGTTCAGTAGTTTTTGCGTGTAAAAGTAATAAACATCCATCCTCACAAACTCACGATTATAATAGTAGTAGGATAGGATATGAATACAAGATCTTAAGAATACATGAAGTAGGTCTCAAAACATATACCTAGGCATATATATTACAATGCCCTCATGACGGAGATTTCTTCCAAGATATTTACATGGATAGGATAATGACATGAAAACCACCGATTTAATGCAGGTTACTAACACAAATTACACTTTGATGGTAGTTTCAATACAGGATATTAAACTTATTGAGAGCACCCATAGCCATAACTCCAAAATTAAGGAAATTGTTCATAAGACATGTTCCTAGTAAAATTTTATTCACCATCATATCTGACCGAATACAAGTTACGAGGCCATCTCATGCTCGGAGGCATTAATGCCGAATGTGGGCTAACACGCTTCGCTTTCTGCCGATTTATTGACCATAGCGAGCTTAGGACGCATTTAATCAGAACGCAGGAAACCGGCACGACGCTGTACACTAGATAGTTTTCCTGAAAAATATAATCGGGGTTTTTCATAATCTTACCTGCCATGTAAGTGATGATATGACCAACGAAGCACGAAGCTAGTATCTAGCTAGAAGATATTCACTTTTACCTTAAAACTTAAACGTCGACACCCCCTATTGATAAAACGTATCTAAGAAGACATATAAATCGATTGCATAAAAACAGCTTTCAATCCGATAAGCCGTTTAGGAGATAAATGATAACAGACGAATAATCAACCTCTAAACGCATATACGGGCTTCAGTCGTCTTAAGTAAAAACAAAAACACATACTGACAACATTGACAGGCCGAGCTGGACCTCATCGATTGGGACAACTCGTTTCTGAAAAATGTAGCACTGACCTACTTTAAAGTGGTCAAGTTACATAGTCAGGCTTTGTATGTGACTGTCTTCCTGGCCAGTGGCCTGTGGCCCACACTGCTTCGTTTTATGATGTTATTCAAAAGGTGCCATAAACGTTATGGCAGGGCAGTTTAATAACTGGTGCCCTTAAGGTTTACTTTAATTACTTACTCCATCTATCTCTTTTCTGGCGTCTAGTTTGAAATAAACAGACAAGTTAATTTTGCCAAAACTTCATATCATCTGTTTACCATATTGTTACATTACAACAGGCCTGTCAAAAATTTTACATAAAGCCCCACATACATACATATATATTTTTTAAGTGGTGAACATTTCACAAGTTTTATCTAGTCCTAAAGTAAGCAGAGATTGTGTTAAGGGAACTGCGTGGCTGATATACTACTTAATATACATTTTTTTGTACATATTATATTAAGAAAACATCCAGATCATCATTTGTCCCGAGGTGGGAATCGAACCCGCAATATTCTACGTTTCAGTCGGGCCTTCGCCCACTGCATTACAGAGGTAAATAAAACTACATAAAATGTGGTGTGGTTATTCCATTTCGCATTACCGTATCCCCGAGTGACTTGAATATCTCGAAGTCATACAAACCGATTACAAAAGTCTGGATCACAATAAGTTACGCCATTTAATATTTTATCGTATATTCTAGTGACCAGTAGCGATAAAATCTATGAATAGATAGATATCGTATAAAGCGATTACAACAAAAAAAATAGTCTTTTCGGATAAAAATCATAACACAAAAAACAAACAACCTCTTACCCCGAACACATATACCGGCTCCTGGGGTCACGGGTAAAAAGAAATACCTACAAGTTTTGATTCTTGCGATATACTGTGGAAAATCAAAAATTATTTGATTGTTGTATTGTGAATTAGTTTAGTTTGTAGACCGAGGTACTGATAGTATTATAATATCTGTGATCAAGGTTTCATCACCAAATTACGCATTTACAATAATACCGTGTTTGTATACAGATAATGTTTTATTGAATAGTATGGTGTTAAGAACGGTAGCATCATGACTAAGCGGATGTGCGTTGAGGTCCGTCGGGTCCCGCCGCTGCAATAAGCTCCTTTGTCGGCGTTTAGCGGCGATTCTAATGCGGCCCATGTTTTGGACTCCTTGAATCCTAGGCGCCAGAATCCCTGGGTGTTCTTAAAACAAGAGCCGTACGGAGATTAAGAATTCATCGGTATTTTGACCAAGCCCTTTCGGAAACAGTAAGTACGTATAACAAATACCTACAGCGCTAAGTAGGTATTATGCTTACTCAAAACCCCCGTTACAGTAAGTATTCTATTTGTGTTATCGATACACAGTTTTTTCATGATGACCGGATTAACCATTCGAGAGTTATCATCGGACGGTTAATATAAAAAAGTAGGTATCTACAATTTTTCCAACTTGACTCGGAAATCTTAACTTTGCTCGCTCGATTATTGACTAGTAGTTCACTACGAACTGTGATCTTGCAATGTATTTACCGTTTTTACCCGACCTTCGAAAGGAGTGTTAAGAGTTTAAAAAGCAGTTGCATATTTTTAAAACAAAGGTTATTTAGCCTAAAAACTAAATTATAATTGTATCGCATCTTATATATTTTTCCTTTCAATCAATACCCCACTTGACCCGATTATCTTACATTCTATTTTATTTCTTAAGATCTACCGATTAAGCTCATATTCGAACCTAAAATATATTTTATAGCACATAGCACCTGTCTGTAATTTCAAGTTTCATAAAGACTGAGTAAACGGTTCGGCAAATGCATTATCCTCGTCACCAAATAAGACATGGCTTCAGTTCTACTGTGTTAGGAATGCTAATGCTTCTTCAAAGACCAGTCAGTACCAGTCGTGTCTTGCATTAAACTTTCGGTGAATCATAATATGAGGCGTGTGACAGGCGAAGTGATGTAACTTACGATTCTATACTTTCCGTGTGTGTGGAATTTTAAAATGACCATTTTTGTTAACGTGATATGGTTTCTTTAAACTATGAAATCTGGTTCCTAGCTCTGGGGACTGAATCAAATTCAGTCAGAGTGTAGACAATATCACTGACACCTGACAATAAAAGTGACAACTAAGAGACAGCAAGTAAAATATCAATTTCTAAGTTAGACCTATTCCTCGCGACGCGGATTAAAGTGAGAGTGTACGAAACTACAGATTGAGGCCATGGCTTTGCTGGCTTTGTTAACGAGACCATTGCACTAATGATAATTCACTTTTTGACGTCCTCACTTCAATTACCTGTTGGGCACAGCAATACCACGTATATAATATTTTTAGAAGCAATGTACAAGAAAAAACAGTACCTAAGGAACAATAATCAGTTTAAAAACAAAGAAACCCGACTGCAGTTTGTTCGTGGTTCTATAATCTTAATATTACTTTATTAAATTTAATAACATATGACACTTCCTGTTATTATATCCTTTGTCACTCTAGGCTTAGACGAATCCAATGACATCGCATTTATCCGTATTTATATTTATCCATCAGATTTTGATTGTTTTTTAAATCGTAAATCGTATATGGCGGCATATAACCACCGTTATAATTTTTTGACTATTTGTGCATTTTATGTCACTTTTTTGATCCAGACGAATCCAATGACACCTCATATATCAAAATCCATCAAGTCGTTTAGGCTACAGTGAGAGCCAAAGGAACAGACATACATACAGTATTACCTTAATATAACTAATATTACGAAAAATATTACCCTCCTTTTGGGCAGTCTAATAAAAAGGTAAAAGTACCCTTAACTTTAACTTAAAATTTTTGACACTTTTTAACACAACAACAAACAAAACTCAAAAACTATCCAACTTGTTATATATTACTATATAACAAGTGATTTTTTCATAATTCGAAACCCCGCGATTTTCCATCTTTTATTTGCAATGCCCCCTAGCAATTAATGGCGATCAAACCTGTCTAAAAAAGAACCACCTCAAATCCTACACACAAACAATCTCTTACGTATTATAATTAAAATAAAGAATAAAATATATAAAAAATGTATAATTATGGACTCCTAAGCGTAGCGGGTAGAAATAAGCAAATGAGGGTCTACCAAATTATTTAAAGGTGAAACTTCAAAGGACGGAAACCCAGTACCTAATAGCACCTCAACTACAAGCCTATTACAAGTTCCTTTGTCTGTCCTTCTGTCCATCCGTCGTCAGTTGCACAAAATATTAGATTGGCATCGGTAAGCTGGTTTTGTAGCAGTTACTTGGACTATTAGGAAAAGTTGAATCAAATAATAATTTTTGATGCAAAAAACGTGGGCCACCATAGTATGTCTAGCGAGCTTCAGAACGATGTGGCAAAAGATCTGCAAATATTTGTCTCAGGTCTGGGTGTTTGTTTTCTATGTACTCGTATAATATGTATGTATTTACAAAATAATCGCTATATTTTTATTATTTAATATTATTATTCAAGGAGACGGCGAAACTCGAGACAGTGTCATTATATAGTCAATGGCATCAATGTCGAGCTAGTAGAATAGGGTTTCCTCTAGGGTTAGAGGTAGGTAGAACATCTGCCGACATCTGCCAAGTGACAGTTTGAGGTTCAAGAGGGCGTTTTGAAATTTTCTAAGGGTCGGCAAAGCGGGTGTGATTATTCCCGTTTATTCACTATTGGTAGGAATGACATAACCATAGCCACAGAATCCTACTATTATTATAATCGCGAAAGTTTGTGAGGATGGATGTTTGTTACTCTTTCACGCATAAACTACTGAACGGATTTTGATTAAACGTTACAGTTATATAGCTTATACATCAGAATAACACATAGGCTAGGTACTATTTATACGGGTACTACGCGGGTGAAGCCGAGGGCAGAAGCTAGTAATAAATAATACTACATAACACCCTACAGTCACTACATAGGAATGGACTGTAGTAGGTACATACGTTTTTATTACATGTGTAATTACTTAACCAATGTTATCTTTAAATTAATGTCTAGGAAATTAATTTTACCTTTGCTTTTGAAACATACACTTTATTTCAAATAGAAATCCGTTGCGACTTGCTACCTGTCACGTGGTTTGCTAACTACAAGTAAAACGCGGGCATGTGCTAATGTTTGGACGTGCCTCTGACTATCCTCTACCTGGTATCCTTAAAGAGCTGCGCATGATCTGAGCTGAGCTGATGATCTGAGGGTATCCATCATGGGGTATACAGTTATGGGCGTGTTATTTTTACCCAACTGCCCAAAAGGAGGGCAATGTATTTTAGAAATTCGTATTTTTCCATTGCATTACAACAACCACGTCGATACGTCATGCCTACCTGAAGTCTTGAATTGTGTACGAGTAGATATTCAGATCAGCAATATTGTTCTTGATCGTACCTATAGTATCCTTGGCATATTCAACTGAAATAAAGAAATCACACGTTGAGTACACAAATGTTTACAATTAACCTCTGTTTATAAAACAATGTTCGACTGTTTGTCTTGAATTATAAAGATTTTTTATTTAATTTATTGGTTCGGTTCTCGTTCATTCTACCGAGTACCGATGCACCTGTAGTACACTAATATTATAGAGTTACGTTTGTTAATTTGTAAGTTTGGAGTTAATCTCAGAAACTACTTATCCAATTTCAAAAATTATGATTTACACCATATTTAGGATGGACATTAAGGTTGGTCAAAGGCTGTAATTACTATCCCGTTCAAATAAAATGGCTTTTGGCGGAGAAAATTTTGAAACGTAAGTCGACGAAAAACGTTCAAGCGAATGTTCTACTAGCAGGCTACTTTTTATCCGGGTACCACGCGGGCGAAGATATTATAATACGCCGTAGCAGTACCTAGACAGTTATGAGATGTGAGTTAGCAGCTCCTGATTTTTATAAAAAAGCAACCATAGTAGCAAGAAGATTTAATGTATAGAATTAGATACTGATTTATTTACGTGCCAAAGAGGAATGCGTGACGGTACATGATGTCTGATATACTATCCATGGAAAGACAAAGATATAACTAGACCTAGACGGGTGGAGCTGATGGCTAAAACGAGTGTCAGATAAACTGCTAACCGTTGTTATCCAATTAGTGGAATGAAACGCTAAGGTAACTACCGCTTGCTTAACACGTATTGTATCGACAAGAGATATTGATTTGTGGTGGTGGTGACCACCCACCGCCGGCCAGTCTTGTTAATACAAGCAAATACATAATTTTTACGGAAACCATCAATTTATTTAGGGACTCGAAGGAGCTATTTGGCTGAAACCATCAATTTATTTAGTGACTCGAAGGAGGAACTGTTTGGTGGAACGATATATTTCAAAGCACTCTGAAATATTACAGTATGTATGTTTCTACCGGAACTTTTTAGTGTATACAGTAAATTTGTAGTACCTACTACTCGTAAAGTAGAATCTACTTATTATAAGTACCTACTTAAGTTATATTTTGTGTAAATTGTTAAGGAAATAAAGCTCTTTTTATTTTTATTTTATTAACTACTGGTAAATGCAATGTTGAGGGACTCCTCATGAGCGTCATGGGCGAGACTACCGCGTCACAACATCGCAAGGCTGTGTCACTTCAGCTAATGGATGTATAGCCTGCTAAACATACACGTAAAAGATGCTAAACTAATAGATTGCTCACGGACACGTTTTCCGAGTCCTGATGTTACTGAAGGTTAATAACTAGGACTTTCTTCGCGGGGTGTGAAGCTTATAATATTTAAGAGAGGAATCTAATCCCGTTATTTCAAAGGACCATCAAAATTTTACCAATTTCCCACATTGCGTAGGGTCGGCACAACATTTTTTCTTCTACTTTCCTCTCACCATCATATCATATGTCCATCCTTCACACAATCAATCAATATTTTCTATGGCTTAGAGAACTAAACTTTTATTTCCATCCACATTCATATAGTTCTCGTAATATGACTTTCTTACCTCCTCATGACATGCCCAATATTACCCATACCACGTTTTGAGGAGTAATAACTCAACTTTTCCGTCACTTACGCTACTTTGAGACTTCCCCTGATATGACCCATTTTTTACCTTGCTCTTGCTCATTGTTTAAACTCTTCATCTTCATTCACCTTTTTTCATTTCCAGGACCAAAACATTTAAAGCCAATTTGACACATTAGATACAGCGTTGTTGACAGCTATGATGACTTTGAACAAGTTGGTAAGTTACACATAATCTCATTTTCAACACCAAGATACAGCACAAATTAGAAAGTGTAAAAAACAAGGATTTATTGAACTCATAAATTGATAACGTTACAATTGAAACTGTAGTGTCAACCTCAATGTGTGTACGGAGAAATCGGTACCGTCTGTGCGGTTACACTTTCAAATTATTCAACAGCATTGCACAAGTATTAGATATGCTAATTTGGTAACTGCAATGCAATGTTATAGTAGGTCCTGTTTACCAGCCAGTCAAAGTCTAAATCATGCGCTTGACTCTAGATATCTTTGAAAACTTTGGTAGTATCTGTTGTTATCTCGAGAGAGAATAACGGTCGGACAACGTACACCGAAGGGATTCTTGGTCGGTCATATTCAAGTGAGCCTATTAAATAGTTACTTGCTAAAAATAAAGTATGAACTATTACCCCTATAACCCGTTGAACAATTGTTTATCGATCTTTATGATGATCTCAATAATGTCATGTCAAAACCGTGCAACTGTTCGAGACAAGATATGTTTTATCGATTTTGATAGTGTTATTGGCAATGCTGATAAGTGTGTTATTAATACTTGCACAAAAATGTTGGTATTGTTATATCAGATAGGTATAGATAAAAATGTCCACTGCCTAATAAACATGTCATGCTATATTTTATATGAAAAGGTCTATTTCTTTTTGCATTGCAAATCTATTGTTTCGTAGCTTGTATGAGCGAAGCCAAATTCGATGACCATTTAACAAAGGCTGAAATCAGTACTTAGTATGATGTAGTTCATGATTTCTCAGATTAGAGATTATCATGGCAATGTCGTGTCTGTCCATCCGGATTGGCTCGCGTGATCACGGAATTGAAAACACGAATTCTTATGTAGATTCAGGAATCTCCACTCAGGGCATTAGCATAGCGAATTGTAGCTGATTATCGAAATGCGTTTGTACGGATTTCGTATTATGCACCTAAATAGGAACTTGCAGTTTTATGTAGGTAGTAACAATACTGTCCAGATGGAATTGGTGATCAAGTCCCAAGAAAAACTAAAAAATCCGGACTTTTTGTAGAACACTCATTCATGTTCTTGCGAGATAGATATAAATGCGTAAGATAAAAAAATGCATGCTAGTACTTATCATAGGTAGATTTCTTATATGAAATCCTTCATTCTTTACCATAATGAAATGTGTTTTTTTTAACAACTGCTCAGGTATCAAAGAACAATTATCACAAAGTGAACGTTGCCATTTCTGATGTTAATCGCAATGTGTGTGTTAATTGGCTGAATTCCGAATATGATGTATATACTAGCTAAAACTGGATTCAAAGCAAAGTAAGTTTTAGTTTTGAGACATTTACCTTGCGGATGTTACATAACATCCGAATGTCATTAGAAGGGTAGTGACTAGTGGTTAGAAAAAAAAATACTTTTTGTCATTTCCTGACTCGATATTTTTATTTGGATCAATTCAATATGAAACCACAATTCACTAATGTAATTATCCAAATAACAAAAGTGATTAGTTCATTTACTCAATTTGCAAACGACAATTTATGCTAAATACCTATTATTGTGATGTGGTATATTGCATTTGATTGCTAACGTCACAAGCAATTACCTCACATTAGTTAAATTATTTGGAAATCAAGGCTTGCCAAAATAAAAAGTATTTTGAGCAATGATAATTGTCTACCTTGACACAGGAGTTACAAAATTGCGTCGTGATAAAGATGGACCCATTATAATAAACCATTTCCACCATGGAGAACGTGTGGTTACGAATAACGCTTAACACTAGAGGTAGTGACAAGTTTAGATTATTATCTCTCGATAAAAAAAATGCGAAATTCACTGACAGTTGAAAGTGTGTGCTTCCCAGGTATGTCGTAGGTTTAGGACAATTGTTCTGGTAAAGAGGAAACCATTAGCAAATTTTTAGATGATTGGTTTTCTATATAAAGGTTTAAGATTTGTGTTTGTTTAGGTAGAAATTTATGTTTACCTTCTATTTGTTCGCGAAGATCGTTTCCGCCTCTCTTAGCATTTTTTCTATTACTTCCTCAATCTCAGGTTCAGAAATGTCGCTACAGTTTCAGCAAGTCTAATCTGATCTTATTACGGACGCTTCTGTAACCCAAACACATTTATGTAAGAAATACCTAGTATTAGTATATTCGCATGCGTGAACGATGTTGGTCAGGGAAGGCTAGTCGCGTGACGGTCGGCGGTTTCACTGCACTCCCTACATGGCTATATTCGTGAAATCTGTCTGCATATTCTAGAAATTTTGTCGTTCTTAAGAATGTGGGTCCCTGAATATTATGAATTTCCGTTTTCCCGTTGGGCGGTTGAACGAGAGTCATTCTCAGATTCAAGAGAATATACGTCAGCCTTTGTGTTTGTCGAATAGATATTAGAATCCCTCAAGTTGATGAGAATACTACAAATGAATGATTGTATTTTATGAAAGGGTATACGAACTGCAGACACGTGCGCGTGTAACGCAGTGAAATAATAGTTCACATGATCAGTGGCAGTTGTTTCGTATAAAAACTGCTAGGCTTGCCAGTAAATTTCAAAATTCCTTACGATATTTAGCATTTTATAATTTTTTCTCCTAATTTATGATAATTTAGTATATTTTCCGAATGCGGTGTTGGTTTGCGGTATGGAGTCGCAACTTTGCAAGTTAGGACAAGTATATGTTTTTGCAGTGAATTCTTATACCCACGGTACTGCTAGTTTTTTTCGAACAGCTGTGACATGGGTAGCATTCTTAACTACTGGGTGTAACAGTTTCAGTTAGACAGGTTGCCATATACCTATCTAAGTTCAAGTATCCGATCTAGCCAGGTGAAAAAGAAGTGCTTTGTCTAAGTTTACTCCTACTCTCAAAATTTAATTTAGGTTCCTACTATATTTTCATTTTAACAACAGGATTGTCAGTCTAATCTGATAACAATGTCACTTGGTATTGAGAAACAAAATGTTATTTCATATCGACCGTGTAGTAAAACGGCACACGACCTAACCTATTGATTTTCTATTGGCTTTCATTATTCATATCCATTTGTGGTCGGTTCGTCCATATCTGTTAGGTTAAAGTAGGTAACCCTGTTTGATTTCAAGGACGTTTCTTTAATGCTCATGAAAGTTCTAACAAATAAAGTCATAGAAGAGGTACATAGTTAGTCATCATGACCCTTTATTTATGTAAGTAAGAATCGAATTCGTCGAATTGCCTAATCTATCGAATTTCCCATGCACCTACCTATGTTCCCATGCACCTACGAACATTCTGTATCAATTTTATAACTCAGGTCTACGGTGTACTACAGCGTTTAAATACGTGCGAAGGCTTGTACCCATCTACTCGTGCTTAATTCCGGTATTTCTAATGTTACCGCTTCTGTTAACGTGGTGTACCTACCTACTGCATGCTGTGACCACGACCATAATATATCATATAGAAAACTCTGGCTGTGTGGTTCAAACCAAGTTTCCTATATGATATACTGAAGTGGCTGCCACGCCAATTCAGTAGACAGTGGACTTAAGATTTTTATTGGATGATGATATCACCCCGTATCAGCATCACGATTCACGATATTCTATTCTGTATGATTCCGGTTTTCCAATGTTGCGGTCACACCTCACGGCTCATATACGAGTATTATGATGTCAGAAATCTCAGATTGGTCAGGCCGATTATAATAATCAATGATTTAATGCATGACCTTATTCAAACACACTTTATATAATGCCGATATTTTGTTAAAATGTAAAAATTTTACAGTTTGTTAAATTACTTCTTTGTAATTTAATGGAATTTTTGTCCGCCGTTAGACTAGCCCAAACACAATAAAACAAGATATTGATAGATTTGTAAGTTCAAACTTACAAATCTCAAATGCATTATCTAGTTGTAAAACCCGGTGTGCACTGGAAGCATATGACGGAAACAGATGTTTTGTGTGCACTCGGCCGAATCGCGACATCTGGGCACGGGGCTATATGGCCGAAAGGTGTTATTGACGAACATTATATTTTGAAAGCACACGTTTATAAAAACTTGTTATTGTAGACCAAATTGTAGGCAAGATGGTAGGACTTTTTACTGGTATGTCCTTGGAATAAATACAGTATATTATTATTATTGTCCTTCATTCCCTCGCATTAATATAATAATAATAATAATAATAATAAAATGCTTTATTGCCTTAAAGTGTACATTTGGTACTTATAAATAACCTAAAAATTAGGTTCTACATAAATTATTAAAATCGTACCATAGGTGAGCTCTGTTCCCCGCACTAGGTCTACATATAAAAGCCTGTATAGCGGGGTCACGGGACTCGCCGACTGACTCAGACGCATTCAGACGCAGTGACATGTATCTGTCCTACCCTCTAGGTGTATTCCTAGTCGCAAAATCGCTGCCATTATCACTGTCACTGTCATTTGTCATGGTTATCACTGTCATTTATAACCAACAATTACCTACAGCATGTGATCGAGTGGGATCTATCTTCTGTTTCTTACTTGTAAAAGTCTTCATATCTTGAAAGGAGGTATTAATACAACTGCTCAGCTCGGATGGGCTTTCATCAGAAACAAGACATTGATAATTTCACAATGTCACGCCTCAGCTGTTCTGAGAAGAGTGTCGACACGACAACCCTAAATAGATCTAATGACCCGAGATAATCAGTTTAGTATTTAGGTAATATTCTTGCTGTCTTAAAATCTGGACTAGTACTGAGTTCTCAAATAAACTGGCGAAATACGTGGGAGGAATTTGAAATAACCTCTTCTTCTTCGTAGCCCCATATGCTGTCATTAAAATGGTTCGAATAAGTAGTACCTGAGTGATTTGTATAGACAAACAAATAAATAAAGGATGCTCAAATTACGATGGAATCAAGTCTCGATTTTAGACATCTTCATGTCCTATCATTGCATAAAGCTAGTCGTCACAACACGTCCTATGTAATATCATTGAGCAATCTTCTCTGTGTTAGTCAACGACCATTGCATTTATGTATGCGTTATGAGCAGCAATGTTTTGATAGTTCTTGCAATAAGCACTTTCTATTAAGTTCGAATTTGAGCAATTGATGCTCTGATCTCTGTTCTCATTAAAACACCTCATCTAGTTTTTCTGAAAGTTACTACTGAAATAAGTTTTTTTTTATACAACTAAAATGGCAGACAGGCATAGGTACGGCTCACCTGTTGGTAAGCGGTTACCGTAACCTATGGACGCTTGTAAGCCTTGCAACACCAGAGTTCGCGCGTTGCTGACCCTGAGACATAACGGGTGAAAAGTCACATGTTCCTGTAATACCACCGGCACCTTCAGTCTTTTAGAGATTGAAGTAAGATTATGTAAAGCCAAGATGCTGCGGTGGCGAAGCGGTTTTTCCTCATGAGCTGTGAGAATGGCCAGGCCGAAATGCACTAACATCAGACATTGGTCGATTCGCATGTCTCACAAGCAAACTGTTAATCGCCGTCTATTATTGCTTTCGTAATGATGCTACCTGTGTAATTTGTTAGATTGGCTCGTGCCACGCAGTATGTACTCCTGCAATTGAACAACGCAAACGGTTTCCTTCCGTTTAGTGATGGAACTACAAGAGATCTCATTGTTTTAATTCCTCCTTCAGAGCGTATAAACTAGATTTTAGGGTTACAGACCCGAATTGGCCACATTTTACGGGTTAATGTTAAAATTTAGCCTATCGATTATTCTCCATGGACATCAAATATGATAAAATAATCGATGGACATACTCGTGCTCATCAAAAAACCTACAAAACCCTGGATTGAGACTCTTTTTTGGAAAACATAAAAATTGGACAGAAGACGCCTTCTGAGATAAGTTATCTGCCAGATAGACAGTTTCTAATTATATTTTTGGCCGCTAACTAAAGAGTAAGTTACGGTCTGATTAATGGACGTCTTTTAATTTATTGCCGCTGTTTTTAATGAGAAAAGATGAGGTTTTGAGCAGTGCATCTTGGGGTTTTTAGGTTTCTCTCATCATTATTTCCGATCCGCTTGGATTGTTGCGAACCCGATTAAGGTATTAACTCGAGAATCATGCACTGATGGGTCGACGGATTGAAACGAGTTCATACAAATCAAGCGGAGCGGTAGATATCCGACCATACGAAGCGATTGCTAAATTAAATAATTAATATTTGTCTCGGGTCTAGGTTTTTTCTATGTATAATTATGTAGGTGTTTTCAAAAAAATGGATATAAGTAGTATATCAGTCCTGTAGTTCCCAAAATACAAGCTCTGCTTAGTTTGGGGCTAGATGATGCTAGAATTATTTGAATAATGTTTGTTGATAGATCTGTCAGTTGTGTATGATTGTTTGTTTGTTAGCACTTAGCCGTTTTAATTGATCTGTGGTAGTCCGCACGTTTATTATTTCATCACGTTTTGCAGTGTTCCCACAGGACATGTGTCGTTAAAACAGGTTTAAGAATATTTCTTGAAGTACCCCTAACACATATACCGGCTTTTTGCGTCGCGGGTAATAAGCACAGCTTCCATAGACTGTCAAACACCCACAAATAAAAAAAAATATCCCTCATTGACGATTCGATCTGACGATCGACGAGTACACCTCCAAGTGATTTATGTAAACTACAAAAAAGTGAATAAGTAGGTACTCAAGTAAAATGAGATATGATGGCGGATGGTGAAAATCTGAAGTAGCCAGCCTAGCCTATGCGTATAATGGTAAATGACGGAGAAATGACTCACTCTTGACCTTCATAATGCCATCTCTATTGTTGGAAAGTCAATACTTAGTAGATATCAAACGTAACTATAACCGTAGTTTAGTATAATATTTTTATTGATATTGATAACATACATGGAGAAACTGAATTCCATTATCGATTTCCTTTGTTAGGGCCCGTGACGTAAAAATCCCTAAAAAGCGTTTGCTGTAAGAGGTTTTTCTTTGTTTTCATGTGTATGTTTGTCTGTTTTTTATCACCGAAACTGCCTTCATGACTTCTAAGATAGTTCTCATCTGAGAACCATCCTTGAAGACGAAACATATCATCCTTAGACGAAAACTATCTAGGTTTCGTCGCCACAAGCCACTAGGGAGCGCTGAAATGGACGATGAAAACACAGTGATATTTTATTTTCGCATTAAGGTATAGATGTCAACTCTGGTGTTGGGGTTTTTAAGACACCTAAACGCGTCTGACATGGCTTAACAATTGCCGGGGCCAACAGTCTAAATGGCGCATATTGGCTTATCCAGCTGATCTGATAAAACAAGGCTAATACTAGGCAAGCATCACCTCTATTAAAGTTAAAATTTTCGCCAAAAGCTCTCAGAAGTTCAATGACGTTCACATTGTTCCTCTACCTTGGATTGTACAAAGGTCAAAACCTCGAATTTACCCCGCGCTGATTGCCGATAACGTGGCATGAGAACTTTTTGTTGAAAAACCTTTTTTGAGCGCGCGAGGTCGTCGCCTCGTGGACAACGAACGGTCGACCTAGCCGCGTGCATTGTTGGAAATGCTATATTATGTTTTATCCTAACAGAGAATGAAAATAGTTTAGTTTTCCGGGTCAGTAAACTTGGTATAGTTGTAATACATTGTATCCTGAAATGGATAGAATTTGGCTCATGAAAGAGTCTTATTGGCACAGTTTTCGATTCATGAGTTTTCATGAGAACTATTTTTTGTTTGTGTAACTCCAGTTTAAATCAAAACACTGGATGTTTGAAATCGTTTTTATTATTGTGTAGGTACGCTGAGAATTCCATTCGAGACATTTTATTCGCAAGCGTAGTACAAACTGGCAGACAGAAAGACTTTTCAGCTAATTTCATTTGTTTACGACTATTCGTTTGGCCGACATTGTGCTGTCAAAATAGAAGATATTGCTATCTATGCACGCATATTTTTACTCTCCCGAGTATCCGAGTATTACCTACTCCCATATTTAACAGAAATAACGTTTAGGTACACGTTAATTTCTGTTTTATACTGAACATAGAAAACGATAACAATATATAAAATAGATCATTATTTCAAGCCTAGATGACGTACTACTTGGCCCGAATCAAACGAATAAAAATATTCACCGCGCGCCTTATCTACGTAATTTCTGTCGACGAGTCTGTGGCAAATTTTCATCTAAATTAGTTACATTATATCCAAATTTTACAGATTTAATTGGATTAAAGCTGGAACGACATTGAACATTTTACAATTATTTGTAAAATGGATTTTTAACAATGTTAACTATAATTTAATTTAATTTTCAGGGTGAGAAAACATTAGATACTATATAAAAATCCAGTTCCTGAGCAAATATCAACGTCAACATTAATACAAATAAATTACTAGTAGAAGTAGATTAGTCAGTTCCATGACGAAGGCCGAGTGAACGTAACATTTAACATAAAGCAAAGCATTGGTTCAGTAGCCCGTGCCCCGTCGGCTAGTGACGCACTCGTGGCCGTGGAATTCATACAGCACAAAAACTCAAACACATCCGCTTAACTTAATGAGATTACGCGCCAATTCAATATTCATTGTTTTAAATGTAGGAAGTGGCGTGGCTACCGTCAAACGTGAAAACAATGGAAGCGACTCAAATATTGACACCTCAAATAATGTTTTAAAAAAGATTGCTCTTAGCTCGATCACAATGGTCTAGATCTAAAATGCTAGGAGTTCGAAATGATCTTTAGCCCCAGGTTCAATAGAACAGTTGACAAACTGTGTTTGCTTTTAGAAACATAAATCAGTATAATTATACTCGAAAATGACCAAACTACGAGCACCTTGTGAATTAGGTACACTTTGTAAAATCTCACTAACATGTTTTTGAATAGGTTACAAAATGGCATCGCGTTTTTGCTGGTGATGTCGTTGTGAGAAATGTCACCGCTGTTTCTATCTTATTTCCTCATGCACTACTGTGAGGTTATGTTTTGCAACGCATTGTGAGCACGACCTTACAGTATATAAATCTAATCGTTGATGCGAGATTCTGGCTGATGTTTAATAATGTCAACATTATAGCAATCAGAGCAGTGTAAGTGGATCATCCGTGTCTTAACTCAGGTCAGTGAAGTCATTAGCAGCCCCTGCATCAAACATGACATGATCAAGACTAATTCGTTTTGTTACAGTACAGCGGATCGTATTATGACACACTAGCTTCTTCCCATGGCTTCGCCGGAGTGATATCCGGATAAAAAGTTGCCTATGTGTTATTCTGATGTTTAAGCTATTAAACTGTAAAGTTTCATTAAAATCCGTTCAGTAGTTTTTGCGTGAAAGATTAACAAACATCCATCCTCACAAACTTTCACGTTTATAATATTAGTAGGATATTATTACGAAGGATAGTAGGATTTGGTGTTCTGAGTATTCTAAGACTGCTTGCTACAGCTTCTTAGCTAACTGATTTTTTTTTTATAGAAAAGTAATTGTATTTTATTGTTAGATAAAAAGAGCTAGTATAATTTTTTCTCTGTGTCGACAAAACCGTTGTTGTGGTGGTTGCTCTTGCTATGGTGCAAGGTTGCTATTGTTTTCGCTTCTCAAAATTTTGCCATCTATTATGCGACTCTAGCAATCAGTAAACTGTTATACCTAAATACCTAACTAAGGCTTTATTTCAGACAGTGATTTAGTATGTCATAATTCTTGTAATAAATTGCCTATGTTGTGGTTGACCGCATGGTTAGATGGCGTTATTATCGTTGATGATGTCTAGACTACCTTTCGAGCTCGGCTTATCGTGGTAGGCCGTAAGCTAGCTAGACTAGTTTGCTTTATAATCACTAAATTAAATGTTAGGTGCTGAATATCCGAACTGGCCGGCATTAGATTTATTTACCTTGAAGATCCAATTTCACAAAAGAACAAAGATCATATTGCATTTTTGTAATTCAGTTAAAAGACAGCAATTTGATATGTATTTCCAAGGTCAACATAAACCTGTTTTAAAAATAATTAGATTTTTTCTGTTTTTCGATAATAAATACATGAATAAAAACGAGTTTCGTAGGTTCCAAAAGTAAAATGGATATTGACTGCATTTCACCAGCAGGATTTTCACCGCTAATTTGGCGTCCGACCTCAGAAGCCAAATGCGATGATAGCGATGAAAATCCTGCATCCAGCGAAGTCAAAAGAAAAATACGTAAAAGTGTCTTACATAGAATCCTTTTTTATTTTCTTGCAATTGTTTGAGAAGAGATGTCTCGGCAGAAATTGCAATTGCACGTCTCGTATCATTGAAGTCCTCGGCTGCGGCTCGGGGCTCGGCCTTCAAACTGATACTCGACCAGCGATTGCCTATTTCGCGGCCTCTGCAATAATGTACTATTTATTACCCCCGTCTGGTTGTTCGTTACTATTCCGTGATTGCTCTATAAGAAGGACTATTAGCTTTGCAATTTTTTCAACTGCCAGCTGTCAAATGTAAAACCTTTTAAAGTCCAGTGAAGTGCTCATACTTAACCCGTTAAACACTTTGGCATTTTTAAAACCAGGTGCAATTCAAAAGCATCTTACAATTTTCATTGTTCGTCAAATGTCATGAACACACCTTGACGGCACGTGCGAAGCAGCTGTAATTTTTTGTCAAATTAATTTGTTCCGTTTTAATTATTGTAGATCGCGTCTTAATGTACATCTCCGGATCCTAGTGTGCAATCTGCTTTAGAACAGCTGTTTTCTTTCACATCTGTTTACTATTAGACTAGTAGGTAGGTACACCGTCGTGTTCCACTGCAAAAAAAAAACTCAAGTCGGACTGGTAGTTCCAGGGATTAGAGCGTTCAAACAAATAAAAAATCTGCTTTATTATTATCTATATGATATAGATTAATTTTTTTCAAGTTTCGGTCTTGAGTGTTTTTTGTGATCTAAATCTAATTTTCGATTCTAAACACATAACACCTTATCGACAAACGGATTAGATCAAGTATATTTGATGGAGTTTTTAACCTACAACTTCCTATCGCTGTTGTGTGTGTGCCCTTTAGATATACTTATCTTCTTATAGGTAACGGGATGCCATTGAGCTAAGAGCACGCGTGCTTCCACCCTCACTTCCGCACCACTTGAAGTAACCGCTTCCGGTACCAGGGCATTGAGAACCGAGATACATCTGCAATTAAGGAATACTCGTATAAAGTATGCTAATGCTAAAATTATCCCCTCAAAATCAGATCACGATGGCCTCGCTGCTTGTTATTTACCAAACTATACTGTTGTTATTTTAAAAATAAGTATCTGTTGCAATCATTTTGAGACAGGTACCGTCGTATATTAGCGAAAATTTAATGCATTTTTTTTCAAACAAAGTGCGTTTACATTACCTAGAAAAATCGGACTCAATTTAAGAATGCTTGATTCTAAAATAATCTTATTTTTTTAAGTATCAAACCACACTGAGCTTCTCCTGTTTTTTTTACTACTTCCACCCCCTACTCTAGCTTCATTTCCGTTCTTTTATTATAGGGCGATGTTTTATACTGCTGAATCCCTTGTGCTGTATTTTTTATCGCAACTATTTTGGAGGAAACAGCTGACGGTTTATAAAATCAGTTCTTACTTGCTTTTCAAATTAATTTTGAACCACACTTCATGACCAACTTTCTCGTTTGAGATCAAATGATGTGCTTCAATCCTTCTGATCCACTTGTTTGGATCACTAGATTTGAAACAGATAACAATATTTTGCCGTTGCCATTTGTATTTAAAGCCAAAACAGAATTTTCAACACACCCAAACCTACTAGCCTAGATTCCAAATAACATGAATGTTTCTCATCAATTCTATCAAAGGCAAATACTTAGCTTTCCAACAAAGGCTTCTTAGGTCCGGCCCAGACTGACTCACGATGACATCAGCGGTTAGTCAGAGCCGAATGACCTTAAGAGGAGTCAATGAAAGTTAGTTACAAAAATACCCGTTTCTTGACAAATTCAATGGTTTTGTTGATTTTGTTACGCGATTGGAAGACAATTTGCTTTGTGGTGGTATGGTTCGCAAAAAAAGTGAGAAAAAAGATATATCTAGTCGTCTTCCACTATCATCTCACGGGAGGAACTGAAACCAGCAAAGATTTCAGTTCCTCCCGTGATCATGATACGTGCAACTTTTTATGAAAAGTTATGTTCATAAGCATGAAGTTTAAGTGTCTCACTAGACTAAACATTTAAACAAAAAAAATCCAAAATCCTCGTTTCGGATTTTATTTATTTAAATCCGTTGAAGAACTGAAGTTACCGATAAAGCTATTAGTATAAGCAAGTTGAAGAGGCATGCCATATAGCTCGCTGAACTGACAACGGCTGGGTAAGAAAGGTTCTCGAATGGCAATCATGAACCAGATAACGCAGTGTAGGAAGGCTCCCCAAGGAAGGATATTTCGGCCCCAACCAATGGCACCTTAAAAGTTGCGAAAAGTGATGGAACTGGCCTTTCGTCTCTGAACTCTTTGGGGGAGGCCAATGCCCAGCAGTGGTCTTCTATAGTCTGTTTTTGATGATAATTATTAAAATAATATTTGAACTTGGTTCGGTTTAACTTTTTTGGTAAACTTATTACTTATTACCACATCTCGTATGAATTAGCGCTGTTTGTTACTTTGCTGACAAATACTTCAAATCTTAGGTATTATAATATCTGTGCGAGTACTCTGAATGTACGTTAGCAGATTTCTATGGATATTTATCATTTAAAAGGTCAGCACAATACCTGTTCAGATATCGTTACTTTTGAGTGCAATTATGCAACTAAAAGTGTATGATTCATTTCTATGAGTGTTTTGTTTATACATATTTTTCCCCACTCATAAAACTACAATAATTATCTAAAATCAACTAAAGAAAATTCTAGATTATCCACTTTAATAACGATGATTTGCATGAGTTACTATTTCATATTTTGTTTTATGTTATTTTGGTTTTTGGATGAGACCTTGAGTTTGCTTCGCACATTGAGTGCTAATTTATATTCAAATACCAATATTCTCTGAATGATAATTATTATTCAAGAAAGCTTTTTACCAACAATTACAATACCTTTGATTTCTAGAAGAGCATTACGGTTCCATATACATATCATGAAGATTCCTTGGAATATTTAAAGACATAATATTTTCATAATAACAATCAGTCTTTCAGATACATTTAATAAGGTCGAAAACCTCTGTGGCGCAGTGGGCGAGGATCCGCCTGAGACGCAGAAGGTTGTTTCGGGTCTGGGTGTTTTCTATGTATAATATGTATATATTTTAAAAAATCATAGAAGTATTATATCAGTCATGTAGTTCCCAAAACACACAAGCTCTGCTTACTTTCGGGCTAGGTGATGCTGTGTGAAAATGTCCAGCATGATTTATTTAATTATGCTTGTTAAGTCACACCGAATTTCAAAAAGGTTTTGCTTATTAATTTTCAAGTGTCTAGACCATCTTGTAATCTCATTGTTGAGATGTCTTTAGCAAAGGTTTCTGCAACATGATTCATACAGGCACTAGCAGTGTTACGCTATTTTCTTTTGTAACATTGTATGCTGTTTTGATGCAAACTCTGAGATGACGCGGATATAAAATTGTGTAAACATTTTCATAAACCAAATTACCTTTTCTTATTAAGATTTACTGATAATACAGCAAAAGTTTGGATGTTTTTAACACTTTTATCTATATAAGATTCACCTGTAAATAATTATCTAACAAACAAGCAATGTAATCAAATCTTAGAAGTCAATTTAAACTTACTACTAATTGTCGTATTTAAAATGAATCTTTGTATGTACATATATGTAGTTCGGGTGACAATAATAGAATATAGATTTAGTATCTTAGAACTGATCTGATGATGGAGCCAGGAGGTGTATAGTGGAACTCTTCAGTTGTTAACCCCTCGAGTTCGGGCTCTTAAAAAACTTACTTCAAAATCTTATAGAATCCTCTCCATTCAAAGGTTGTCTGGAAGAGGTCGCTTTTAAGACCGGCCATTGTACCTTTATCATAATGTGTTACTTTCGTTTGTATCTTAAGGTGTACAATAAAGTATTTTCATTCATTCATTCATTCTTATGATTCGTTGACGAGTTCAATAGATGGTGTTTGGTAATAACGGTCTGATGATGAAGCCAGGAGACGGATAGTGAAGTGCTTTTTTTCTTAAACTACACATTTTATTTATATAATAATATTTTAGTTGCATAATATGCCTTGCAAACTTTTTGGCAACCCGGTATCACGCGAAGGGAGCCGCGGGTAATATACTCATATCTCTTATATCTATTAACTTGGACGCGTAGCGGAGGAGCAATGATAAAGTGCTGTTGCCCTCATGAAGAGGGCCAAGTTATTGCCAATATTAAACACGAATGATGATTATCATCATTATCTTTCAATACCTTTCAATTTAATGTCTTGAGCGTTTGTATTGCTACATCGTTAAAATAAAGAACCTTGATGGCGAATATTGGGTATTACCTACCTATAAAGGATTTAAGATTTTAAATGAAACGTGACCAAGGTCTTTTAGTAGGTACACGAAATTGTAAGTTTTACCAAAAAAGTTCTACAATCTGTTTACAGAAAAAGTTTACGAAGTATTCTATGAAGGTAGAATGAATGTTTATATGAGGAAGTCTGAGTGAACAGATACTACCTAAGTTATTGAAAGAATGTGTAAGGTAGGTGTGTACTCTGCTCGTATACTTTACATTGTTACTTCAAATTTATTATTCATAGATAACTAGTAAGAAACTTGATTCCCTTTTAGCTGTTTCGGAGGAATCTACGAAAACGGACCAACCTTCTAGTTTTTACAGTCGGTTAAAATACCAATAAACACCCTGTTTCGTAAAACACGCACGATCACAAACTGTAACTGTAATGGTTTGTGATGGTGCATACCTGCACCATCACAAACTGTTATTATATTACAGTTACAAGTCTCGTTAAATACCAATCTAGTGGTCTTCGGTCCTATGCCTACAAAAGCGTAGCTCACAGATGTATATGTTTTTATAGATAAATAAATAGGTGTGAGTAAATCTTTATACAAGAAACAGCAAAATTCAAGTATAATATCAAACTGGTAATACAATTGGTTGTCTTATCGCTGAAAGCGAGCTCTTCTGGGCAACCTTTGAATACCTTGGGGCAGAAACAAGAAAACCAAATAAGTATGGCGTACAATAAAGTTAATAAAAAACTAAAACTAAAATAAAATAGGTAATTAAATAGCATACTACATAAATTACATGCCTTTATAATATTACCTGAAATACAAGCAACTCCCGCGATACAGACTCGACCTGGTGCGGGAACCAACAACAACTATAGTTCCTATTATATATTTTATATTTTTAATACATCTTACCTTTTACATAAATACTAAACTACTACTTAAATGTTAAATAAATATATAAAAACGACACATGAGATAACTAGATAGGTACCTGGGTTGTTTGTTGGTTTGTTTTGTACAATAACCGAGCTGCTTTTTGATAGAAACGCCAGCTGGCGGATAACATGCGTACAAAATAGGTACATTAACTTCGCTTCATTGGACATTTTCTTGTAAATCAAGCTAAATATCAAACCAATTAATCCTTCCTCAACTGGTGAACAGAAGTCAAGACAATGGCTGACATTTACTCCATTTACTTGTGGTCAGTTATTAATGTACATACTATTTATACACTCAAGGCTTTGTGCCATTAGAATGCTTAATTTGTATATAATCAAGGACAGAAAAAGCCTTGACTATAAATGCTATAAATATATATCTTGGACTCGGAAATGTTAACATACGCGAAATAAATAAAAGTTTTAGTAGTACTCTGGGTATCTCTCGAGTCGCGTAGCACTTTGCAGATTAGATAAATACACGTGAGAAGAAAATTCGGGCTGAAGTGCGGGATCAAAGGCTGTTTCAAGGTTTATGTTTACTACATGTTTATATGAACTCGCAAGTAAGAAGTGATCTTTGTGTTCTTAAATCTTTCAAGAATTTCACTTACCAACAATAGTTCATGCACTCAGTTATCAAAAGGAAATCGTTGTCAAAGTTCGCGTGAATGTTACTGTCACTACTAGTAAACCATACTTTTATTTATAACTAGCTTCTGCCCACGGCTTCGCCGTGTTATTCTGATGTATAAGTTACATGTACATATATTACTGTAAAGTTTCATCAAAATCCGTTCAGTAGTTTTTGCGTGAAAGGGTATCAAACATCCATCCTCACAAACTTTTATAATATTAGTAGGATAGTTGGATAACACAGCCTTTTTATTTCCTTACCAACTAGATTTTAGAATTATTTTATGTAAATGATACAAACTAATCCTGAATAGAAACCCCTCTTTGGGTATAGGCCTCTTTCAGTTTACTCCATGTCTTTCTGGCTCTGGCTTTCATCATCCACTGTTGCCTATCATTAATGAGGGTGAAGTCGGCTTCATCCTCTTTAATGGTAGGCAACAGTGGATAAAAAATACGGCAAATTTTTGTAAAAATTATATGAAACCAATTTTTTTTTGTAAAATTTATAAAAAAAATATCTTATTACCGAGAATCTTGTTGTTCCAAAACAAGTTTTTACACAATTTTTTCTATAATAAAATGCCAAAGTTAACTCTAAATTTACACTTGCGAAATATATAACTGATTTAATTATATTAGCCAACAGATAAAATTAAGACTGGTGAAATTACTAGATGGTGGCTTCAATTTAGAAAATGTGTGATTTTAATTTTTAACTAAAACACTAACTATATTTAAACCATATATATACACAAAAATGTGTAATTTGTATCGTGAGCGCCACTTGCGCTTGGTCTTGCGTATGTTGCTATTATAAACAATGAATCTTGCGTTCGTTTGTATAGCTCAGAGGCAATCTATCTAACCTATTAGAATCGTACCTTACTAACAGGAAGCAAATGACAGAAATAACAAGTATATGTCCAAAGTCAAGAATAAAGACAAAGTATGCATCTGCATTAAGAGGAGGTCCACAAGGTAGCGTTCTTGGGCCTCTTCTTTTTATAATATATATTAAGTTTAAAATTGCTAAACATCAAACAATCATGTTTGCTGATGATAGTATGTTTTCTGGTACTAGTAAATCATTGCTGGAAAACGACATCAATCATACCCTTAATGACATAATCCAATGGCTTTATTCAATCAATTTAAAAATTCACTTAATGAAAACGAATGCAATGATATTTAGAAATAGGGCAATTAAAATAAGTGACATTAATATAGATTACCTAGGACAAAAAGTTCTCCCCATTGACACGACTAAATTTTTAGGAATAACTATTGACTGCAATTTAAGCTGGAACTCGCATGTTGAACACCTATGTAATAAACTTAATCAACAATCTTATGCACTTTATATGCTCTCTAAAGTTGCAAGCATCTCAACAGTGGTCACTGCATATCACGGTTATGCGGCATCCATTTTAAGGTACGGCGTTCTATTCTGGGGCAATTCAACTGGTAGGGAAAAGGTTTTTAAAGTGCAAAAGAAATGTGTCAGGTCTATTTGTAAGATAAGGCAAATCGAGAGTTGCAAACCGTACTTTGTCCAATTAAATATTTTGACATTACCCTCTATGTACTCGTACATATATGAAATGGCTTTATTTGTAAAAAGCAACATGTATTTATTTAAAAAAAAATAAAAGTAAACGACAGAACACGAAAATATGTTGTCCTCCAAGCAAGTCAGCAATGTTTAACAGCAGTGTTTTCTGCATGGCGCCTCGTATTTTCAATCATTTGCCTACTAACATTCTGGAAATTAATACATTAAGCTTATTCAAATTAAAACTAAAGAAACTTATTACAAAAGGCGTACTACAGTATAAATGAATATCTTTTTGACAAATTAAAAAAAAAAAATACATTTTATAATTATATACATTTTTTTCTTACATAAAATATTGTGCCATGCTAGCTTGTTTGTATTATCAAATGTATGACTTTTTAGACTAAGGCTTATACTTTTTTATTCTTGTATTAAATTTTTCATGCTGTAAAGCAGATCATGGCTGGACTCACTTTAACTGTATTAGCTACTGCTTGTACCCATGTTTCGCAAATAAATAAATTGAAATTGAAAATTGAGCTTTTTTTGATTCGGTAGAGCTGTCTATCTCATATTGTAAGTATTACAATTACACTTTTGAGAAATCTTAACCTGATCAGTTTTCAAATTTTATTCATAAAACATTTCAGTTATTGGAAAGGTGCTTTTGATAAACAAAGCATGCTTGCATTGCGTCCAATGTCAAATGACTGAGAACTTCACTTTGTACTGCAACCCTAATCTGCATATAAATAGAGGTTGGAATAAGAGTGTATTTGAATCTTCTGAGAACTGACGAGACAATAAGCCGAAACTGGAGCAGGCGAAAGTGAAACGATGACAGTGAAATTGCTGTGGTTTTCAAATCAGTCTTTTTTCAACCATGCATGTTGTAGGTACATGTTCGTAATTATGATAATAATGGTGTAAACATCTTCACAAATACAGAAGAGAATCTTATTATGTCTATCTACGTCATAAATAAACTTTTCTATTGTTAACTTTTTACATTTATTTATAAAACTATTTACAACTAAGTCCACACAAAAAATACAGATGAAATAAAGATAACTAAATAGACCGCCGGTATTTTTTTTCAAACTCCTAGATCATGGTAATTGAAATATCTTTTGGCACAAATGTGCCAATTGTATTCACTAAGATCACGAAAGGAACTCTCATAGTTAATCTGAAATCAACTAGATTGATGTTGTTTGTTACATTATTTAGGTGAGTTCCTTTCTCCAACAGGTGATGCCTTTATGACTCATGTATAAACCGTCAGGCGAACGAATCTAGAATTTATTGAAATTCTAGGTCAATGAAAAACGTTCGTAGATTTCGAAGTTTAAATTGGTCTTAGATGTTTATGCTTTATAGTTTGAGCAGAGTTTAAGCGTTTCAGTGGACAGCAGGCTTTTACCTTTAATTCAAGTTAATACACCGCTATTTAAACAGTCCCCATACTCAGCGCAATTAGTTACCAAACCAACTTACCAACCAATTCATTTTTTTTGTATTCTCGGAAAGTTAAGATAGGAAGTCCACGTCCTGTCTAGACCTATAAAAGCTATGTTAAGGCATAAATTATGTACATGATTCCGATCTATAGCTGTAGAACTAGTATTGCTATGTAAAGCTAGGTAAGTGTGGTTGGCCTAAATCGAGAAGGTTACCCGATGAAATAGAGTGCGAGGCTTTTTTTGTGGTGTCAAAGGTCGTGTTAGTTTACTTCGTTATATCCAGTTTTATTTGTTTCATTTTTAGAGTAAAACGTAGCTAAATTAAAATTGATGTATAATTGATTAGTTGTTAAAATATTTTGTGGTTTCCTTACCCATTTTTGATTTGAAGCCTCTTCCAGGAAATATATTTTAGCTTCAAAGTAGCTTAAGTTGTATCTCAGAAGTATGGAGTAGCATTCAGTTTAGCTGCCAAAGAAAATTGGTTCCAATTATATCTTGAATAGGAAGATATGAGGTAACTTTGGGACCTTAATGAGCATAGCGAACAACACGTTTTGGGTAGTTTAATTGTTGCTCTTACTAAATGGCTCTACAATCTGAGAGTATTTTCGACACCTGCTTTTGCCTAAAATAAAGTTAGTATCAAGCGTAACTCAAATGCAGATTAACATTATCACGAAACTAAAAGTAAAAGACGTCTTCATTGCCAATGTCGTTTACGTCGAATAACGGAGATACCGTTACATCATTAGCACAGGATTATAGAGATTAGCTGTACTCTGTATTAATTTCGGTCACAGAGTCCAATCGGACTCTGTGACATTAATACAAAGTATCATTTTTTCCCAAATGGTGGGTAGGTGAAAAACAATAACTTAAAGTGCTCTATATTTACTTTATCAATTAAAAATACATAAAAGCCATTATAAACCTTAGTTCTTGTGTTAAACTACAAATTACCTGTAAACTTCACCTGCCATAACATAAATTTCCATAAAACAGCACCACAACTAAGTATTTTTTGGAACAACACTGCACTCAAGTTCACTCAGCATGGATCGACAGCCTTTGTCTGAGGTTATTCAGACCCTTCACGATAGGATGAAAAAGTTTCATAAATCATAAATCTTTATTTCACCGGAAAATTTACAATTTCCAAATTTCCAAATAGTTACTTAGGTATCTACCTAGGCTATGAAATTAAGCTAACTAGGCAATGGTAGTTTTTTGTATTAGTGGGTATAGAACTTATGGATAAATGGTAAGGACTTATAGGTACTTATATACATAAATTTGTCCCAGATGTAATTTAACTGATGCTTTGATTATAGTCTTATTATAATCTTATTATGGATAATCAATAGCTATGATGAAGCACCTACCTATTTTTTGTAGTTTATTGAGCACTAGCTCTCACACTAGGATTCCCTGTGTTGTAAGTAGCTAGGCTCTTCCGTATCAATGATAACATAGGGATTTAATTATTATGGGAGGGTAGTAAGTTGTAGTGTATGTTTGAAATGCGTGCGGTGCAGAAGTAGAATGGATGAATTGCTTTATGTGTGCGTAGAGAGTGGGTTTAGGATGTGCGCGGTGTGTTGTGTTTATGGACAGTTATTAGGTATGGGATATAGCGGGCTATTTTTTTTTTTTTAGTAAATTTTCAGTTTCTTCGTGGTTTAGGCTTATCAGCCAATTAGTTATTTTCTTTTTACAAGTCCAATTAGTGGAGTTTAAGATATCGATAGTGTTATTAATGCGTATGTATAGGAATGGCCCAAGAAAAGATGCTGACTTCTGTGCAAACGAAGTACTGGTTTTAGGAGTCTGCCATATTAAATTTCTTCTGGACCTTTCAGTGGCCCGAGCAGAAGTAAGGGCTTTTTTGTGGAATCTAAGTAAAGTGGTTTTTATAAATAACTGTCTCTCTCTAAGCATCTCCAGGTCACTGTACAATCTGTTGGTGGGATAGCGATATTAAGGTGCGAGTTTGAAGGTGCCCTTAAGAAATCAGCTTCACCCACAACCGTGGAGACCATTGCAGCGGACATTGCTGCCTTCAAGTCATTCACAATGGGAGTCCTTAAATCGTTTCAGCAACAGGTGGAAATTCTCGCGCGGGATGCCGACAATCAGGAGATGAGAAGCCGCCGTAAAATTATTTTGCTCCATGGTGTGTCAGAGAGCAGTAAAGAAGATACAGCTTCACTTATAGCGCAGACTGTAAGCGGCAAGCTAAAACTTCCCGGCTTCACTGGAGCCCACATCAGTCGGTGTCATCGCATGGGACGTGCTGCGAATAATGACAGGCTTCACCCTATTTTAGTGAAGATCCGTGATGTTGCAATGCGGGACAAGGTTTGGTTTGCCAAAACCAACCTGAAAGGCAGTAACATCACGCTGTCCGAGTTCCTGACAAGGCGGCTACACCTTGCTTTCATGACAGCGAGGGAGCGCTTTGGCGTCAAGAATTGCTGGACCAAAGACGGCCATATCCATATCATTGCTCCAGATGGCGCGCGTCATCGCATCTGCAGCATTGGTGAGCTAAATAAGTTGATGTCGCCAAACACCCTGCAGCCGGCCGTATCAGTGGGCTTAACTTCGGCAACTTCAGCCCCGCCGAAGGAATCTTGGCCACCCTCAGCTAGGCGGGCCGCCGCAGGCGCACCATCGATGACAAAGAAGTAGCCAACAGTGGGCCGCGGAACGCTACACTAGGTCGGAACTTGCACTTTTACCCTCGATAATGCAATTAAATTATAGGGGACAGATGAGATAATTAATAAAATATCTGGTATAAGAGATGCATTAGGATGTAGTGTATAAAGAGATAAAAAGGTAATATTTAGAGTACGAACCGCTACAATATTAATATCAAGGGAGTGGGAAGGGATAGGGACTTAAGAAAAGGTATCACGGCTAGGAAAGGGAAAAGGAAAGGGAGCGCCTAACAAATAAGATGCTTCCAGCATACCCGTCAGCCCTGTCGTCTCGAAGACAGGAGTAGCCCGAAATCCGGAATCGAGTTCCAGGCTTAAACCATGTCTCCGAGACGGCAATGACTGACGGGCAGATTTTAGAAATTAAGTGAATTAATTCATTTTTTTTCTGACGGAGGCTTTGACTGTTCCATTACAGAACAGACACTAGATCCATTATTGCTGGATAAGGCAATTACTTGCATGAGTTGTTGGGCAACGTTGGACGGTGAGATGGTTTTATTATGGGACAGTATATTAATAAGAAATGTAAGAAGACTATTGTTCTCCTGGGAAGGCTCAGTTTGAGTGTTTTTGAGGGCGCAACCATTAGACAGTGAAGATTGCCTGAACAATAGCCTGATGGGCTTGTCGGTCGTATGGTTTTCCTAGTGGAGCTTTAGGACGACGAGTAGTGAAAACAGTTTTCTTGTAAGACACAGTGGGATTTGGAGTAAGAGCATTGGAGTTAGAAACAGGACTAGGTAGGTAATTCGGAGGTGGGGGAGAAAACATTTCCTGGGTGACTTTAGCATATAAACGATTGACCTTTAGGAATTGAAAAGCAGCATCTTCATATGAGATACCCTCTTGGGGCATAAGGAGTTTAATTGATCGTTGTCTTCCCTGCTCTGGACAAGATTTGCTAGAAGCAAAATGTAGTCAGGACTACATTTTGCTCTATATACTACATTTTGACTACATAGGCCTCTCAGGCACGTCGACTAGCTTTCCACCACATCACAACTCTCTCCAGAGTGAGGCTGTGTGCCTTTAAAACATCTGGGCTTGGATCGGCACTGAGCCTTAATATGTCCAAACCTGCAGCAATTCAGACCACTGTATGGTAGAATATTGGTACGTTTCAACTGGTAAACTACTGTGAAAAGAAAATATCTTAGTGGGCAGCATTTGTCCATGGAAGGTCATTACAACAGTTTGTATGGTAACCCATGTCACTTTCCCTTCTTCTGATATTTTTCTATTTAGTCTGCGGGCTTTCAGAACTTCTCCACATTCATTAGGAAGGACAAGAGATTTGACAAACTCGTTCATGGATAGGTCCATAGACCCTGTCGCACAATACCCATCTTGGTAATGTTGTAGGATGGAATAGTGGCCTCATATTTGCACATTGATAGGATGGGATTATCCAAAAATTTATTGGCATCAGCAAAAGAGCGGAACTCATCCGAGATTTTGTTCCTACCCACTTTTTTAACTCCATCAGAGCAAATATTTTGAATTTTATTATGAATCAACAATTGACCAAATTAAATTGGTCTTATTGAGGTACCAGCCGCCTGATCTGGTTCTGATCGGGAAACGTGGACTATGAATGGTCCCTTATCCAAGGATGCATATGCTTCTATTCTTATAACCAAAGTGTTGCTACAGTTTCATAGTTTCATTTATTTCCACTGTTGGGACATCTTTGAACACTTAGTTTCGTCAAAAATTTAAATTACAAATTTTATAATAAATAATTTTAAATTATTTATTACAGATAACAGTATTTTAACTCTCACATGTATTAATATTTTTGAGATCTGTTTATTTGTTAAAAAAGTTCAAGAATATTTTTTTTAAAATTAAATCATCTCGATACAATAGTTCAAGAAATAAACATAAATTTAATATATGCATTCCTCAAACTAATAAAAGCTTCTATCAAAACAGTTCGTCTACTCTGCGATTAAAATGCGATTTAATAATCTACCACTTGTTATAAAAAGTTTAAATGGCCCAATGTTTCGTAACTCTCTAAAAAAATGGCTGATTTCAAAAGTTTTCTATAACTTAAAAGAATATTTTGATTTCTAATGTTTATTATGTTTCCTGTTTGTTTTTGTAGATATATTTTTATTATTGTATGCCCAGGAAGGGTAACTGTTGTTACTAAATGTTAGCAATATATTCCATCTTTGTACACACAGTAAGACAATAAACGATTATTCTATTCTATTCTATTATTTAGTGCAACCCTTGGATCGAAGCCGAAGCTAGTTCCGTATTTGTTATTGTTTTTTTTTACTTGACGGGCATTGCTCTTCTCCGTCGAATCGCCTTTTAGTTGCGCTTTTGAGCTTTTTCAGGAACCGAAGACTCAACTACATCAGCCTCTGCCTCAGGAGGGCCTGAGGCACATAATCCTTTATCCATGGATGAAGATGGATCCAAGATGGAGTAAGTTTTTTCCAAATAAACTACACACAAAACTTACCGATCCGATTAATAAACTAAAACCAACACTAGTAAAAACTAATAATTTTGCTTGGAATTTATATTTTTTTTTGTTACAATCACTTCAATTTCGGTAAAAACACCGGAAATTCTGCTGACACGTGCGCACAGGTGCGACGGTGAAAAAAAAAACTACTCATCATCATCATCGGTCTTCTGCACTTCGACCTGCTCGGGAAGTGCGGGTAAGAAATGAGCTAAAGCTCTTTATTCTGGCTTCAACTTCGGGAGCCATTACTCCCGAGTCCCTTGGTTTTTCCCTGGGGCCATCCGATTAGGGGTTGGCCTCTCAGCGGTTTTACGTTCGCCTTCGCGGCTTTCGTTGGTTATTTTATTTTTATTTTTTGGTGTTTAGAGGTGGTCGGCAATCCGAATTGCCATACAACGGAAGGTTGGGTGAGCCCAGGAGCTCACGGGGTAGAGGTCGCCAAGGAGTTATGCTGTCGGGCGGTCGCGAGTGCAGAGGAGCTACCTCGTTGAGATGAGTGTGGTGGCTGTGCACACTCGTAGGGCGATGTTTTGCTGGACCTGCAGTCTCTTCCGGTTTGTGACCAAATACAGCGTGTATCACGCCGGCGCTGCGTAAGTTAGCCGTGATCGGATATATGTTTGATAGATCCCCGTCTTTGTCCTCAGGGGTAACTAGGAGGCTAAGACTGGTTGGGCCATGCCAACTAATAATTTTGCTTGGAATTTATATTTTTTTGCCACAATGACTTAAATTTCGGTCAATTTTGGGTCGGATGACAGTGACGAGTTTCTTTCCATCTCCTCGCCAGATATGAGTGTTAGCAGTGATGATAGTTTCACTAGTTTGCCTGCACTTTCTGACACGCTGTCGTCTAATTTTGCAGACGTAACAAAAAACTTTAATGGTGTTCATATAAATGCCCAGACTATTGCGGCTCATTTTCCTGACATGTAAGCGCCATTCAACAGTAAAAAAAATCATGTTATACTAGTCTCCGAATCTTTTCTCAAGCCTTGTCTCCCTTCAACTTTATATTCTACTAGCCGATGGCCGCGGTTTTACTCGCGTAGGATAGATAATTGATAGTTGCATAAAAATAATTGCATGATATGTTCTGATACGTATTCAGTTCTTTTATATTTTAAGTATCTAAACTAAGTTTACAGCACATCGCACCATCTTAAACAAACTTAACACACCCCCTTTGAGGGGAAGTTGAGAGAAAAATTATTTGTCTTTTATAATTTGTACTGAATAATATTTATGCAGAGTTTCAAATAAATTGGACCACTCTTTAAAAAGTTTTCATAGAAACTTGGACACCCTCTATAACCCCTTCGAGGGGTAGTTTGTGGAGATAATAATATTAGTATTTTATAATTTGGATTGAAGTCTATTTATGTGATTTGTAAATTCAAGGAATACCATTTTTTCTTACAAAGGTTTTTGCCCTTTTCAACCCCTTAGGGGTAGAATTATCAAAATTACTTTCTTAATGCACAGCTACACCGTAAGAGGAATATACCCTCCAAATTTCATGCTTCTAGGACTAATGGTTTAGGCTGTGCGTTGATTCACCTCATAGACTTTGACAACCCTAGATCCCCTTTGAGAGATATTTTGGGAAAATTATGATATCAGACTTTTCTCATTTGGATTGAAGAATATTTATGTGAAGTTTCAAAACTGTGAGTTCAAGGAATACGATTTTTCATACAAAGGTTTTCAGTCCTTTTCACCCCCTTAGGGGAAGAATTTTCCAAATTCCTTTCTTATTGCACCCCTACACCATAAGAGGAATATAACCTTCAAGTTTCATGGATCTAGGACTTATGGTTTAGACTGTGCGTTGATCCGCCAATAAGTAACGGAACAGTTTTATATATATTGATGATGACAAATTTAATTGATCTTATTGAGGTACCAGCCGCCTGATCTGGTTCTGATCGGGAAACGTGGATTATGAATGGTCCCTTATACAAGGATTTATAATGCTTTTATTCTTATAACCAAAGTGTTTCTACAGTGCAACCCTTGGATCACAGCCGAAGCTAGTTCCGTATTTGTTGTTTTTTTTTTTACTTGACGGGCATTGCTCTTCTCCATCGAATAGCCTTTTAGTTGAGCTTTGAGCTTTTTCAGGAATCGAAGACTCAACTACATCCATGGATAAAGGATTATCAGCATCAGGAGGGTCGGGAGGTTTCAAAACTTCCTTCATCTTGGATGAAGAAAGTTTTTTCCAAATAAACTACACAAAAAACTTACCGATCCGATTAATAAACTAAAACCAACACTAGTAAAAACTAATAATTTTGCTTGGAATTTATATATTTTTTTGCTACAATGACTCCAATTTCGGTAAAAACACCGGAAATTCTGCTGACACGTGCGCACAGGTGCGACGGTGAAAAAAAAACTACTCATCATCATCATCGGTCTTCTGCACTTCGACCTGCTCGGGAAGTGCGGGTAAGAAATGAGCTAAAGCTCGTTATTCTGGCTTCAACTTCGGGAGCCATTACTCCCGAGTCCCTTGGTTTTGCCCTGGGGCCATCCGATTAGGGGTTGGCCTCTCAGCGGCTTTGCGTTCGCCTTGTCGGCTTTCGTTGGTTATTTTATTTTTATTTTTTGGTGTTTAGAGGTGGTCGGCAATCCGAATTGCCATACATCGGAAGGTTGGGTGAGCCCAGGAGCTCACGGGGTAGAGGTCGCCAAGGAGTTATGCTGTCGGGCAGTCGCGAGTGCAGAGGAGCTACCTCGTTGAGATGAGTGTGGTGGCTGTTATCGAAGCCGTGATCGGATATATGTTTGATAGATTCCCGTCTTTGTCCTCAGGGGTAACTAGGAGGCTAAGACTGGTTGGGCCATGCCAACTAATAAGTTTGCTTGGAATTTATATTTTTTTGCCACAATTACTTAAATTTCGGTCAATTTTGGGTCGGATGACAGTGACGAGTTTCTTTCCATCTCCTCGCCAGATATGAGTGTTAGCAGTGATGATAGTTTCACTAGTTTGCCTGCACTTTCTGACACGCTGTCGTCTAATTTTGCAGACGTAACAAAAAACTTTAATGGTGTTCATATAAATACTATTGCGGCTCATTTTCCTGACATGTAAGCGCCATTCAACAGTAAAAAAAATCATGTTATACTAGTCTCCGAATCTTTTCTCAAGCCTTGTCTCCCTTCAACTTTATATTCTACTAGCCGATGGCCGCGGTTTTACTCGCGTAGGATAGATAATTGATAGTTGCATAAAAATAATTGCATGATATGTTCCGATACGTATTCAGTTCTTTTATATTTTAAGTATCTAAACTAAGTTTACAGCACATCGCACCATCTTAAACAAACTTAACACACCCCCTTTGAGGGGAAGTTGAGAGAAAAATTATTTGTCTTTTATAATTTGTACTGAATAATATTTATGCAGAGTTTCAAATAAATTGGACCACTCTTTAAAAAGTTTTCATAGAAACTTGGACACCCTCTATAACCCCTTCGAGGGGTAGTTTGTGGAGATAATAATATTAGTATTTTATAATTTGGATTGAAGTCTATTTATGTGATTTGTAAATTCAAGGAATACCATTTTTTCTTACAAAGGTTTTTGCCCTTTTCAACCCCTTAGGGGTAGAATTATCAAAATTACTTTCTTAATGCACAGCTACACCGTAAGAGGAATATACCCTCCAAATTTCATGCTTCTAGGACTAATGGTTTAGGCTGTGCGTTGATTCACCTCATAGACTTTGACAACCCTAGATCCCCTTTGAGGGATATTTTGGGAAAATTATGATATCAGACTTTTCTCATTTGGATTGAAGAATATTTATGTGAAGTTTCAAAACTGTGAGTTCAAGGAATACGATTTTTCATACAAAGGTTTTCAGTCCTTTTCACCCCCTTAGGGGAAGAATTTTCCAAATTCCTTTCTTATTGCACCCCTACACCATAAGAGGAATATAACCTCCAAGTTTCATGGATCTAGGACTTATGGTTTAGACTGTGCGTTGATCCGCCAATAAGTAACGGAACAGTTTTATATATATTGATGATGGCAAATTTAATTGGTCTTATTGAGGTACCAGCCGCTTGATCTGGTTCTGATCGGGAAACGTGGACTATGAATGGTCCCTTATACAAGGATTTATAATGCTTTTATTCTTATAACCAAAGTGTTTCTACAGTGCAACCCTTGGATCACAGCCGAAGCTAGTTCCGTATTTGTTGTTTTTTTTTTACTTGACGGGCATTGCTCTTCTCCATCGAATCGCCTTTTAGTTGAGCTTTGAGCTTTTTCAGGAATCGAAGACTCAACTACATCCATGGAGGTTTCAAAACTTCCTCCATCTTGGATCAGATTTGGGGTTGGCCTCTCAGCGGCTTTGCGTTCGCCTTGTCGGCTTTCGTTGGTTATTTTATTTTTATTTTTTGGTGTTTAGAGGTGGTCGGCAATCCGAATTGCCATACATCGGAAGGTTGGGTGAGCCTAGGAGCTCACGGGGTAGAGGTCGCCAAGGAGTTATGCTGTCGGGCAGTCGCGAGTGCAGAGGAGCTACCTCGTTGAGATGATTGTGGTGGCTGTTATCGAAGCTAGTTCCGTATTTGTTATTGTTTTTTTTTACTTGACGGTCATTGCTCTTCTCCATCGAATCGCCTTTTAGTTGAGCGTTGAGCTTTTTCAGGAATCGAAGACTCAACTACATCCATGGATAAAGGATTATCAGCAGCAGGAGGGTCGGGAGGTTTCAAAACTTCCTCCATCTTGGATGGAGAAAGTTTTTTCCAAATAAACTACACACAAAACTTACCGATCCGATTAATAAACTAAAACCAACACTAGTAAAAACTAATAATTTTGCTTGGAATTTATATTTTTTTTTTGTTACAATCACTTCAATTTCGGTAAAAACACCGGAAATTCTGCTGACACGTGCGCACAGGTGCGACGGTGAAAAAAAAACTACTCATCATCATCATCAGTCTTCTGCACTTCGACCTGCTCGGGAAGTGCGGGTAAGAAATGAGCTAAAGCTCGTTATTCTGGCTTCAACTTCGGGAGCCATTACTCCCGAGTCCCTTGGTTTTGCCCTGGGGCCATCAGATTTGGGGTTGGCCTCTCAGCGGCTTTGCGTTCGCCTTGTCGGCTTTCGTTGGTTATTTTATTTTTATTTTTTGGTGTTTAGAGGTGGTCGGCAATCCGAATTGCCATACATCGGAAGGTTGGGTGAGCCTAGGAGCTCACGGGGTAGAGGTCGCCAAGGAGTTATGCTGTCGGGCAGTCGCGAGTGCAGAGGAGCTACCTCGTTGAGATGATTGTGGTGGCTGTTATCGAAGCTAGTTCCGTATTTGTTATTGTTTTTTTTACTTGAAGGTCATTGCTCTTCTCCATCGAATCGCCTTTTAGTTGAGCGTTGAGCTTTTTCAGGAATCGAAGACTCAACTACATCCATGGATAAAGGATTATCAGCATCAGGAGGGTCGGGAGGTTTCAAAACTTCCTCCATCTTGGATGGAGAAATTTTTTTCCAAATAAACTACACACAAAACTTACCGATCCGATTAATAAACTAAAACCAACACTAGTAAAAACTAATAATTTTGCTTGGAATTTATATTTTTTTTTTGTTACAATCACTTCAATTTCGGTAAAAACACCGGAAATTCTGCTGACACGTGCGCACAGGTGCGATGGTGAAAAAAAAACTACTCATCATCATCATCAGTCTTCTGCACTTCGACCTGCTCGGGAAGTGCGGGTAAGAAATGAGCTAAAGCTCTTTATTCTGGCTTCAACTTCGGGAGCCATTACTCCCGAGTCCCTTGGTTTTTCCCTGGGGCCATCCGATTAGGGGTTGGCCTCTCAGCGGTTTTACGTTCGCCTTCGCGGCTTTCGTTGGTTATTTTATTTTTATTTTTTGGTGTTTAGAGGTGGTCGGCAATCCGAATTGCCATACAACGGAAGGTTGGGTGAGCCCAGGAGCTCACGGGGTAGAGGTCGCCAAGGAGTTATGCTGTCGGGTGGTCGCGAGTGCAGAGGAGCTACCTCGTTGAGATGAGTGTGGTGGCTGTTATCGGCGCGATCGAACATCCTTCGCGCTAACATCACCACAGATTTCTCGACGCTAGTCAGCTGCACATCGCGAGCGATCGTGTCGTTCCTGACGTACCGCCCCGCTCCTGTGCACACTCGTAGGGCGATGTTTTGCTGGATCTGCAGTCTCTTCCGGTTTGTGACCAAATACAGCGTGTATCACGCCGGCGCTGCGTAAGTTAGCCGTGATCGGATATATGTTTGATAGATCCCCGTCTTTGTCCTCAGGGGTAACTAGGAGGCTAAGACTGGTTGGGCCATGCCAACTAATAATTTTGCTTGGAATTTATATTTTTTTGCCACAATGACTTAAATTTCGGTCAATTTTGGGTCGGATGACAGTGACGAGTTTCTTTCCATCTCCTCGCCAGATATGAGTGTTAGCAGTGATGATAGTTTCACTAGTTTGCCTGCACTTTCTGACACGCTGTCGTCTAATTTTGCAGACGTAACAAAAAACTTTAATGGTGTTCATATAAATGCCCAGACTATTGCGGCTCATTTTCCTGACATGTAAGCGCCATTCAACAGTAAAAAAAATCATGTTATACTAGTCTCAGAATCTTTTCTCAAGCCTTGTCTCCCTTCAACTTTATATTCTACTAGCCGATGGCCGCGGTTTTACTCGCGTAGGATAGATAATTTATAGTTGCATAAAAATAATTGCATGATATGTTCCGATACGTATTCAGTTCTTTTATATTTTAAGTATCTAAATTAAGTTTACAGCACATCGCACCATCTTAAACAAACTTAACACACCCCCTTTGAGGGAAAGTTGAGAGAAAAGTTATTTGTCTTTTATAATTTGTACTGAATAATATTTATGCAGAGTTTCAAATAAATTGGACCACTCGTTAAAAAGTTTTCATAGAAACTTGGACACCCTCTATAACCCCTTCGAGGGGTAGTTTGTGGAGATAATAATATTAGTATTTTATAATTTGGATTGAAGTCTATTTATGTGATTTGTAAATTCAAGGAATACCATTTTTTCTTACAAAGGTTTTTGCCCTTTTCAACCCCTTAGGGGTAGAATTATCAAAATTACTTTCTTAATGCACAGCTACACCGTAAGAGAAATATACCCTCCAAATTTCATGCTTCTAGGACTAATGGTTTAGGCTGTGCGTTGATTCACCTCATAGACTTTGACAACCCTAGATCCCTTTTGAGGGATATTTTGGGAAAATTATGATATCAGACTTTTCTCATTTGGATTGAAGAATATTTATGTGAAGTTTCAAAACTGTGAGTTCAAGGAATACGATTTTTCATACAAAGGTTTTCAGTCCTTTTCACCCCCTTAGGGGAAGAATTTTCCAAATTCCTTTCTTATTGCACCCCTACACCATAAGAGGAATATAACCTCCAAGTTTCATGGATCTAAGACTTATGGTTTAGACTTTGCGTTGATCCGCCAATAAGTAACGGAACAGTTTTATATATATTGATGATGACAAATTTAATTGGTCTTATTGAGGTACCAGCCGCCTGATCTGGTTCTGATCGGGAAACGTGGACTATGAATGGTCCCTTATACAAGGATTTATAATGCTTTTATTCTTATAACCAAAGTGTTTCTACAGTGCAACCCTTGGATCACAGCCGAAGCTAGTTCCGTATTTGTTGTTTTTATTTTTTACTTGACGGGCATTGCTCTTCTCCATCGAATCGCCTTTTAGTTGAGCTTTGAGCTTTTTCAGGAATCGAAGACTCAACTACATCCATGGATAAAGGATTATCAGCATCAGGAGGGTCGGGAGGTTTCAAAATTTCCTCCATCTTGGATGAAGAAAGTTTTTTCCAAATAAACTACACACAAAACTTACCGATCCGATTAATAAACTAAAACCAACACTAGTAAAAACTAATAATTTTGCTTGGAATTTATATATTTTTTTGCTACAATGACTTCAATTTCGGTAAAAACATCGGAAATCCTGCTGACACGTGCGCACAGGTGCGACGGTGAAAAAAAAACTACTCATCATCATCATCGGTCTTCTACACTTCGACCTGCTCGGGAAGTGCGGGTAAGAAATGAGCTAAAGCTCTTTATTCTGGCTTCAACTTCGGGAGCCATTACTCCCGAGTCCCTTGGTTTTGCCCTGGGGCCATCCGATTCGGGGTTGGCCTCTCAGCGGCTTTACGTTCGCCGTCGCGGCTTTCGTTGGTTATTTTATTTGTATTTGTTTAACTCGCGTAGGATAGATAATTGATAGTTGCATACAAATAATTGTATGATATTTGTGGCCGGCGTGAATATGTTGACAAGTATAAAGTATTAAATTTAAAATTTACCAGACCGATTATTTTTTAGAAGACCGATGATGATGATGATGAGTAGTTTTTTTTTTCACCGTCGCACCTGTGCGCACGTGTCAGCAGAATTTCCGGTGTTTTTACCGAAATGGAAGTGATTGTAACAAAAAAAAAAATATAAATTCCTAGCAAAAGTATTAGTTTTTACTAGTGTTGGTTTTAGTTTATTAATCTGATCGGTAAGTTTTGTGTGTAGTTTATTTGGAAAAAACTTCCTCCATCTTGGATCCATCTTCATCCATGGATAAAGGATTATGTGCCTCAGGCCCTCCTGAGGCAGAGGCTGATGTAGTTGAGTCTTCGGTTCCTGAAAAAGCTCAAAAGCGCAACTAAAAGGCGATTCGACGGAGAAGAGCAATGCCCGTCAAGTAAAAAAAAACAATAACAAATACGGAACTAGCTTCGGCTTCGATCCAAGGGTTGCACTAAATAATAGAATAGAATAGAATAATCGTTTATTGTCTTACTGTGTGTACAAAGATGGAATATATTGCTAACATTTAGTAACAACAGTTACCCTTCCTGGGCATACAATAATAAAAATATATCTACAAAAACAAACAGGAAACATAATAAACATTAGAAATCAAAATATTCTTTTAAGTTATAGAAAACTTTTGAAATCAGCCATTTTTTTAGAGAGTTACGAAACATTGGACCATTTAAACTTTTTATAACAAGTGGTAGATTATTAAATCGCATTTTAATCGCAGAGTAGACGAACTGTTTTGATAGAAGCTTTTATTAGTTTGAGGAATGCATATATTAAATTTATGTTTATTTCTTGAACTATTGTATCGAGATGATTTAATTTAAAAAAAAATATTCTTGAACTTTTTTAACAAATAAACAGATCTCAAAAATATTAATACATGTGAGAGTTAAAATACTGTTATCTGTAATAAATAAGTTAAAATTATTTATTATAAAATTTGTAATTTAAATTTTTGACGAAACTAAGTGTTCAAAGATGTCCCAACAGTGGAAATAAATGAAACTATGAAACTGTAGCAACACTTTGGTTATAAGAATAGAAGCATATGCATCCTTGGATAAGGGACCATTCATAGTCCACGTTTCAAAATTTCCTCCATCTTGGATGAAGAAAGTTTTTTCCAAATAAACTACACACAAAACTTACCGATCCGATTAATAAACTAAAACCAACACTAGTAAAAACTAATAATTTTGCTTGGAATTTATATATTTTTTTGCTACAATGACTTCAATTTCGGTAAAAACACCGGAAATCCTGCTGACACGTGCGCACAGGTGCGACGGTGAAAAAAAAACTACTCATCATCATCATCGGTCTTCTACACTTCGACCTGCTCGGGAAGTGCGGGTAAGAAATGAGCTAAAGCTCTTTATTCTGGCTTCAACTTCGGGAGCCATTACTCCCGAGTCCCTTGGTTTTGCCCTGGGGCCATCCGATTTGGGGTTGGCCTCTCAGCGGCTTTACGTTCGCCGTCGCGGCTTTCGTTGGTTATTATATTTGTATTTGTTTAATCATGATGATGATGATGATGATGATGATTACATTTAACCATTTTACAACCTTAGAGATTACATGGTTTACATCGTTAAAATCGTTAAAAAGGTTTACCTCTAGTAATTATGTCTTCTTACCTATCTTTTAAATCAGGATTAACATCATCTGGGTCAACGGATGCATCAACAGTTTTTATTTTGACTTAGAACTCCTTGAAAGCATCGTCCACCAGCTCAAGTAGATTCATTAAGTCTTTTTTTGCACTTATTGGCAATGAGTCAAAGTCTAAGTCAAATTTCACTTTGAAACGTCTATTGCAAGGATCTCTTTGAAACATCAGTTTTGTCTACTGCCTGTTTTTCTGCGACTAAGCCAGGAAAGAAAGGCAAGAAAACAAGGCTGGTTATTCTTTTGAATAATCCTTTTACAAAACAATAGGTACGTATATCTAACTAGGTAACTATCGAGTTGGAGCATTTTCAACCCCAAGGGTTTTTATCATCTAATTAATCAGATATTTTATGGTATGCTTTTTTATCATCATCTTCTTGTCCTTATCCCACATTACGTGGGGTCGGCACAACATGTTTTCTTCTTCCACTCTCCTCTATCAGCCGTCATCTCAGTACTCACTCCTTTCTTAATCATGTCATTCTTCACACAATCCATCCATCTTTTCTTTGGCCTAGCTCTGCTTTTATTTCCATCCACATTCATATTTAACACTCTTCTCGTAATGTGACATTCTTCCCTCCTCATGACATGCACTCCACGCATGCACATGCATTTCCACGTATCCTATGTGCATTTCCTCGCTATCTGGTATACCAATCATTATCACATCAAATTCCTCCCAAAATTAATCTTTCACTACATCTTCACACCCGGTCTGCGGTGCATACACACTAACTATATTTAAAACTAAATCTCCTAACAGTAACTTTACAACTATCAATCTATCATTCATCCTCTTACAACATCCGTCACACTTTTTTTTTGGGGGCTAATTATAGAATTTATAACCCACCCCAATTTCTCGTGCTTTCGATCACTTCCACTTCGTCTCTTGCAAACAGGCCACATTTATTCGTCTCCTTTCTAGCACATCTTCCTCTTCCAGTCATCGTACCTACATTCCAGCTTCCAATTCTCAATCTAATCAGTTTTATATATATTCGCAATTCCAATTCTCAATGGTATGCTTTTTATAAAGTTTTTATTTAATTACGTTTTTAAATTGGTTATCAATTTTTGTATATCTCTTGGGAGTTTGTTATAAAGCGTACACCTTGCCCTTTAAACGATTTACTAACTTTATGGAGCCTACAAGTGACAACAGAGAGTTTATTTTTATTTCTAGTATTAATTTTTTTTAATAATTTTAATATTTTTTTATCTATTGTATATTACCTCTTTTTAAATTTTATTGACTGAAAAAGGGTCTCACTGTCCAGATTTTCTTTGAACTGTAATTTGCCTATGCAGTTTTTACCATACTGTAGCCATTTATTTGTTTGCCACATAAATGTTTGTCCTTCATCGTTCAGTTTTTAACGGAAAAGGGTCTTTTCTTCGATTTTATCTCTATATGCATGTTAATAAGTTACATAAAATAATAATACCGTTACTTAACATCTCAGCGTATAAACAAATAAACAATACTTCGGTTGGCCATAACATGACATCTCGACTTGTCAAATTAAAATTAGTGCTTATCGAAAACGTTTACATGTACAAGTAGAGATATCAAATATTCTAGTTTCTGAGTGTAATTTGATAAAACCAAATATACATTTATATTTGGTACCCGAATAAAAAGTAGCCTATGTGTTATTCTGATGTATAAAGTGTAAAGTTTCATCAAAATCCGTTCCGTAGTTTTTGCGTGAAAGAGGAAGCAACATCCATCCTCACAAACTTTCGCGTTTATAATATTAGTAGGATAGGATGCATAATGGTCTTCTAAAACTAGTCCAACTTAAAACTCTTGGAGCTGAACCTGCGGCAACCACAATCTACAGCATCCATTGCATTGACTGTTTAAGGACCCGGTTAAACTGACGCGGCGGGGTTCAAAGGGATGTCACGGGCCCTGAATCTCTCACATTAGAATAACTTTGCTATGTTATCTAAGACCCTAGTGCTATAGGTAGTCACCGGATTACGATTACGTAGGTAATCTATCCTTTGCGATTGCAATCAAAGCCCTCTAATTCCGTAAGGTAATACCTCGTATTTGTTACGCAAGTCTGCAAGCGGAAAATCACCCACGTGGATAAATAGCAGGATTATTGACTTGTTCTTGTATACCCGTTGTAAGTTAGCGACTAGGTAACCGAAAGAATCGTAGGTAGGTAATTGAATTAATAATTTTATACCCGTGCGAATTAAGATGGATTTATGCAAGAACTGCATATAAAAGCGCACTGGTATAAACTGTACAAACTTAATACTTAAACTTAACAAAAAATACATGTCATTATCATCATCAAAAACAAGTCGAAGTTGTTAATTCATAAAGAATGACATGATAAACGATCTAACCACACCCCTCACCTCAAATATATATATAGAGGTATATATATATCCTATCCAGATTTATTATGTACCTAGGTATTGGACCAGATTTTTTCTTTTATACAATAGACATATACATTATGTAATTTGACAAAACCAAGTGTACAATTTAGTTTCTACGGTTAATAAATGAGTATGAGTACTCCTGTTTAATGGGTATCGGTGCCGGTAAAATTGCAGGCACATGAGGCTTTTCATCCGTTACGTGTCAAGGTCGGCAACGCGCAAGTGGTACCTCTGGTGTTGTAAGCGTCCGTAGGTTATGGTAACCGCTTACCAACAGGTCAGACAATATGCTTGTTTGCCACTTTACTTGTATCTTATTCTTACCAATATTATAAACGTGAAAGTTTGTGAGGATGGATGTTTGTTACTCTTTCACGCAAAAACTACTGAACGTATTTTGATGAAACTTTACAGTAATGTAGCTACATCAGAATAAAACCTAGGCTAATTTTTATCCGGATACTACGTGGGCCAAGCCGTGGGCAGAAGCTAGTATATCTATAATCCCGAAACAGACTTTTACAGTTATGTCCATGCTTATTCGCTTTTATCTGCACTTGCGTTTTCCTCTGAGGCATGCATGTAGCGCCAACGCGTATGCGCATGTAAAATAGCATGTCCCAACATTTTTTGAGTGAGTACGCTTCTAGTGCACATCACATCGATTTGTCTTAGAACTTCAACAATGTGTGCCTTAAACACAACATGAATTGAAAGACACAAACTGCATATGCTAAAATCATTTAGGGCTTCTTGCAATGTATAATAACTTTTTTTTACTACAATTCTCTTCATCTTTCTCATAAATAAACCACAATTTATTTCTCTAAAATCTTTCGGTAGTTTGTTGAAAAGCTGTATGCTATTGCAGAGGAAACTTTTGGATACTTTAGATAATCTACACTTAGGGAGCTGAATGTTGCCACCGTGCCTTGTGTTGTAATTGTGAAACTCTCCCAGAGTAGGTAAATCACATAGATTTTTTTAATATATTTGAGGCATTGCAGAATGTACGCTCCTCTAAAGGTGACAATATTCAGTTTTATGAATGCCTCACGATACGAGTCTCTAGATCTGAGACCTAAAATGTACCTAACTGCTCGTTTTTGCAGTAGAAAGATTCTTTGGGACTCCGCTGCGTTCCCCCATATCAAGATGCCATAGGTCATTAAACTGTGGAAGTATGCAAAGTAGACCGATTTGGCAGCATCCAGTCCACCAAGTTCCTTACCTTTTTTATAGCATAGAAAGCAGAGCTTAATTTACTAGCCAGACAATCGATATGGTCCTTCCATTTTAGCTTAGAATCTAACAAGAAGAAAAGTAATAGCGTTAACAGGGTTTATTGGTAGATTGCAAGAGTCTTGCAGTGACTGCATATTATGTGTATTGGTAGCTAATGAGAAGTGTACGAGATTAGTTTCCACCTAAATTTAATAAAAGATTATTACATTCGAACCATGTTGTCAATTTGCCAATTACATTAATTTTAAGTAAAATATCATCTTTTATTCCGCAATTAATGATTAAGGAGATGTCATCAGCAAACATAAAGATGTCAACGTCTTTATCTCTAATACAAGAGCTGATGTCGTTTATACATAGTAAAAAGACAAGAGGGTCAAGTATGGATCCCTGTGGTACACCATGTTTGATATATTTCTCACTCGATACTGTCCCGTTGATGTCTACTACTTGTTTTCTTGAGGAAAGATAAGAACGACAAAGAAGCAGATCGATGTCTTTGAGGCCATAGAGTTCAAGTTAGGCCAGGAGAATATCATGACTGACACAGTCAAAAGCTTTAGATAGATCACAGAAAATCCCCCATGTTCCTAATTTGGAGTCTAATGAATTGAGAATGTTTTTAATTATGTCTGCCACTGCGTCTGTTGTTGATCTACATTTGCGGAACCCGTACTGTTTATTACTCAATATTTTATGTTTCTTTATGTACTTTTCAAGCCTATTGAACATAAGTAAATAAAGGAAATTAATCTAAAACAACTTAATTTCTACCTATCCAGAAATTAACCAGATAGACAAAGTAAAGTAATACTGCCAAGTAAAATTATGTTACACACAGGCCTACCCTCATTTTTACCGGCCGGTGGTCGCATGCTCCATTGTTTTTGCCAAGCGTTTTTTGCGCATGTAGACGAGGTGTGCGTAAGTAGTCTAGGAGCAAGACAGCTTTAATATTATCATTATATTACTTTTTGTGTAACATTGATTATGATGGTTTTAATTAAGTAAGGTTCATTTGTTTTTGATCCTTTTTTTTTGGATAAATTTAGTCCGTATTATTTATAAAAAGAAATTGGCTATTTTATTGTTTTCTATTGACTATTGATTCTGTTCTTTAGTCAGAAAATGTTGCTTTAATTTCTAGTATATCCAAAATTGATTGTTTTAACAGAATAGTGCGCATTAGGTTACTAAGAGGATGTAACTTATTACAGTTAATTAGTGGAAAATCAATATTGAAGTCGCCACAAACAACGAGCGTCTTATTATAATTTTTACTGATCCTGGCTAGACAATCATCAAGTCTATCATTGAATTTCTGAATACACGCAGAGGGCGATCTATATACAGCAAGTATAACTGCTTGGCGGCAGACATAGGTATGGTCCTCAGACGAGCTCATCACAAGGATCTCTACTATTTCATTGTTCCTTTTATGTATTTGCAGTTTTATTCACTGCTTTTAAACTTTCACAGAAAATCTAAACGACTCGTCTTCACTTCAGCACGATAATCGTCAAGAGCGAGATGAAAAGAATACCTTGAATTCTACCGTGCCCCAGTCGTTATTATATAATCTGTGGCTAATCGCCGGATAGAAAGCCCTTCATGGTCCCAGCCTTTTTTAATAGCAGTTTTCTAAATAATTACTCCATCAGCACCAAGTTATGATCGTCATGTGAATTTGGAATGAAATATTTTAAAGAGCCGACGAAAGAATTTTACCATTAACCATTAATTAGGTTGATGCCCTTTCATACTTTTAAAGGAAGAGAATTCAAGCCTTATATTCCTAAAGCACGGAAATCAAATGGAATTCTTGCCAAGAGTTTATCCCATTTACTACCTCATGTAGTAACCTAGTAATATTATTATCATAGACCAGTTAAAGTGTATTACTGATATTTTGTTGCGTGCTAACTGAGGTTGCATTATTTACCAAAGATCTAGTTCTTCTAGTGCAAATCATGAATGAAATCTTTCTATCCATCAAGTTTTCTAATGCCACACTATGAATAAATTATAGGCTTTCCATATTATATGCGTATGCATTATAGCAGAATGACATTATAAAAGACTCTGGCGCACCGACTGCGAGTTCTCCGGTAAATTACATAGTTTAGATAAATACTAATGTACTCATTCATAAGATTGGTCGATATATTCGTTAAGCACCAAATGCAGGGTTTCGAAGGCATTCTATCGAATATTATGCCAATTTGCTCCCGATTCAGACCCAGAAATTACCTCATTTTAAAGGGTTCAAGGGAGAGAAATACACGGGTTGAAAGATACCATAAAATATACATAGTTAAAACATTTGACGCTAACAGGCTGCTGGATTAGGTACTATGAAGAAAAATAAGTGTATACTATGAAGAAATATAAGCTTCACCCTAAAAGCACAGGTTCCTTTTACGTTATTTTTTATCTTCTTTTAACTCGTGTATGACCCGTACAAGTAATCGATTGATAGAGTTGATGACTATGAACTTCCGGTCTAACGGTCAAATACAAGAGATTTATAAGATACGGAATGTGGACTTAACGTTATGTAAGCAACGTTTACTTATAATGTCATGCTCCAATGAGTTCTCTAACTGAGGCTCTCGGATATCGTTGTCTTCACAAACAAGGGAGGCTTAGCTCGAAGCTAATGTGATGTTTGTTTCTTGAATACTCTTTATACACTTGACTCATTTGTAACCGTTAGTTTTATGAACGTTTCCGAAGTGAATTATCCCAAACAGACATACCGGCTCCTTGCGTTGCAGGTAAAATAATTAACAACAGTTTGTTGTTACTCCGTGTAAATCATTGTTTTCGGATTATTCAAAAGTTGAGCATGTTTGAAAACATTCGCTGAACCGATGTTGCTTAAATTTTGCATTGTTACCGATTATGTTATCAATTCTAAAACAATTAGACCATGGCTGCTCCGCCATGGTCAGCATTTTATGAGGTCGTGTCAACAGAGCATAACACACAGTGTGTTTAGGATAGGATTAGGATTAATTAGGATTATATTAGGATATATTATATATTAGGATTATATTAGGATTTAAACAGCGGTCGCTATATAATTAAGTACGGTAGCCGATAAAAAGGTTGCGAAGCCACTTTTTTGAAATCCTAGCTTAGTAGAGTTTGTTATTTAGTTTATTCGACCACAGTGTTTAGAAGTTGAAATCAACCAATAGGTGATATTTACACAGTGCGTATCAAATTGACCCTTATCACATACTTTACGTCATGCGATTCCTCACTTTTCTCACAATACTCCACGCTTGAAGATAGAGATCTGTTATTGAGCCTACTTTTACCTTGGAAGCTATGCTCTTTGTTCGTGATTCTTACAAGGACGTTTATCGCACGTTCTTTCGTAGCTTGCTTGAAATTGAGCTAATGGCAGTTCCGCATTGTAAATGACTAAACTGCTCAATCGTGTAGTATTTTATTGTTCATCAGAATGTGCCTTCGCTAATCCAGTTTACCCGAAGACTTCTCCCGTCCTCTCCTTACCCGGCAGTTCGTTGCCTTGATCATGTCGCGGTCGCCACCACGTATTTACTCTTTTTAAATCATAGCATTAACATCTTTAATCTAATCGTCTGACCATCTTTTCAACATGTTTTTTCTCGTTACAGGTAATAATGGTTTCTATCCTGTTCGGAAAATCCAACAGCGATTGAATTCGTAAGTGTAATAAAAATATAATTACATTATTTTTTGAAATTTGTGATTCACCACCGCTACATTTCGTATACCTGCAACTTATGTTGTATCACTGTAATCTGCATGCAATTGGACCAACTAACCTTAATAGTTATTACATGGGCCATTTTAGCTGTACCTCATGGGCCAAAATGCTATAATCCCCGAATCTTCAAACAATAGCGCATGTTGCAAAGGTGACCCTAATACGTGTCGTGTGCTACGGCTATAAGGAATCGAGTTGCATGCCGAGCTTAATTGTTACCAACTAAATGTAATGCTGACTTTTTGAAAACAGAAAAATACAACAACACTGCTAGAGATGAAAATATACATTATTTTGGAAGTTCTGTGAGCAATCAAGAGTGATATTGATCCTACATATTAAGTAGTATTCGCTGAAGTGTAATCTAAATTGACATTGGCCACAATGTCTGGTTACATGGAGGGTTTATCGCGCGCTTTATCGATTGACGATGAAATGCGTGCGATTATCGATGGCAATGATCTTCCGTTGATTCTCGCACTCATGAGTTTACATTCAAACCAAAAACAAAAACTCGAGACTTTCAAGATTTAAAGGCGATAATCGCCCTTCTAAATGGATATACGAAAATGATGCATACACATCGTTTACATCAGACAAGTTTTTTTAGATAATTTTACACCTTTGAGACAAGAAGCTCTCTTGTATATGGGCCTAAATGCCACAATTCGACGCATTCCTAAATACGTATACTTCATTGCCTTAATATTAAAATTGTACTCCAGATGTAGGTGGCTTTGTGTTCAACCACATAGTCTATTATTTTCGCGGAAAATACCAAGTTGGTTAGAACTAAATCCAAGTTTCTCCACTTTCCCGAGTTAATTACATTCGAATGGGCAAGGGTCTGCGGACTATCTGCCAGTAATCAGACGGATGGCCACGCTCCGCTGTTCGCTTAATAACGCAGATGTTTACAAAAACATGAAGTTCAGTTTCGTGGTCGGTTACAAATCGGAACATTTTTTCGATTGATTTTATACCATTATATGAAATCAATCGAAGATATGATTTGTTATTCCATCAGCCAAGTGAATTAGCAATTATTTATTTGTATGTCGCTGTTGACGCGTTACAGGTGTCCCATGATATGTATACTATCACGAATTTGTGGTAATTTACTCAAAGCTAAAGAAAGCGTGTTCTAAAAATTCTAATAATAAAATTTGAAATCAAGCATCATCATATACTAGGACACACTGTATTATCTACTTACTTCTCAAAGTTATTTTTATTGTACTTGTATAATTTCCATATTGGCTATGCTATGCTAATCTGAATTCAGTTGCAATTAATTGTTCTTGGCAGTATATCATAATGATCGAGCTGATAACCTTCCCGTGCTTAGAATACTAAAATGGCAGTGGCCAGCTAATTTGTGTGAGACCTTTTATTATCAAAATGTACTCGTGAAGGATTCTATCAATGCATAGCTGTATTATTTAAATACAAAAACAAGACAATAACGAACACGCTTACGATTAGGTAGCACTTCACATGACGGGTTACAAGCTCTTCGCTGTTTAATTGGAACACTAATACAAAATGACAAACGTCGATGACTGCCCCCAAAATTTTAAACCTCGGGCATGGTATCCTCACGATGTTTTCATTCACTATTTTGAGTTGTCCTAAAGCGCACATACATTTTTCGAGTGACAAAATTCCAACCCGCATCTTATGCCTGTATCGGTTCACCATTCTGCCATGAATCGAGTAGCGCTGTTACCATATTTATTGGGTATTATTGCATTGCTCTGTCTTTGAATACTTGCGTGCCAAGCATCTGATGAATTTAAAATATTTGTGACGATGTTCATTCCTCACCCCGATAAGCCTCCATAAGACTTACCTCTCACGTAAACGTTTGTCTCGTAACGTGTCTCGAATTACACTCGTTAGTCAAAGTATTAACCTCAATTTACTTCACTTATTGCTCAACTAAGTTAGAAAAAAAAAGTTTAATTACTACGGAAACATGCTAAGAGCATTGTACTCGAAGCAAGTATGTACTTCAATTTAATCAAAATATAGGTGTCAAACTGTCAATAGCATCATTTGTGTAATTCTTTCTTTAGGTTTATGTAAGTGATTGTCGGGTATTTATATTCATATTTATTTATATTTATACACTTATAACTTTAAAGTTATCGTCAGGGCATCACTGACATTGCCTGAATTATAAGATTTCCTTCACATGCAAAGGTCAACTTCGAGACTCGACCCCTAGTTTAATACCGAGATTGTTTGATAACGTAGGATAAAGAAAGATCTGTCTCACTCTAGGCTATAAACACATCTTGAGAACTACCTCGATGCATAAACCGTAGAAAGTCCACTTAATTTACTGCCTGTAATCTACTTTGACAGCTGATTACCTATGTAGTCGTCTAATGCATTCCTATACCATCAATCAGAATCGCCAATTAATGGTGACTGTCTGTCACACCATCGATAGATGCTTCAAGATTTAACGCTAACGTTCGAGAAAGATAGATAATTATCTGCTACTAGGCGAGGACTTGGAAACGTGGTCCGAACCGTACCTACACTTAGATATATATATACATTTATTCATATAAAAAGGTTCATACATAATATTTTTATAATGTTGTCCACGTAAACCAAGATTGGTTTTAGATAGGCTAGGTTCGCACTTTAAGTAGCTCAATACATTTAAGATCAATAAGTACTGTCGCTTATCTAAATCTAACTAAGAAGGAAGATCTATACGACATCTCTTACCAACAGGTAATAGCAGTGGGTAGGTTTACCTTTATCCTTTCAATGAGTTCTTGTTGTACCAAGTTAGGGCTTAGCCCTCGGGCGTGAGGTCTTTCAAACATGGACCGTACTAGCACTTCAATTAGTTCTTGTAATAAAATGTCAGCCCTAAGAGGCAATTTTCAATTCTGACACGTCTATAGGGAGTTCGATTTCATGAACGTGTAGAAAGTAGAAAAAGACAAGAAATATATTTTTTAAACTCTTTTCAAGAATACATGTAAGATACCTATTTCTTACTTGAATACAAAATTAATTGCAGTCAGAACAGACAATGCAAACAATGGGAATTGGACAAAAGAATATTCACCATACATGTGTCCAATATACTTTTATTTTTACACATTTGTTCAAATAGTCTGCAGACATAAAACTGTTGTAAGTGATGACGTCATAAAAACAATTAACAGCGACTGTAGAATTTAACCTAAATGGTCAAATTCCCTTCGACATGGAAATCTAAACTTATAAAATCGTTTGCCTTGACTGACTGATTGAATGTTCTATCAACGTCCAGCCAAAAGTACTAATTCTAGAAAGCTAAAATTTTGAACATAGATTTATTATATCATGTAAGCATGTGCTAAGAAAGGATTTTTAGAAAAGAATCTACGTTATGGATATGGGGGAGGAAGTTTGTTTTCATGCGTTAGTTGCGTATGTCTTCGATTGAAGTAGAATTACCGCCCAAGATCACAATAGCTAATTTAAAAATTCGTCGAGCTTTTAAAAAACAATGAAGTTTTAAGTAAACTTGTTTAAATACGGCTCATTTTTTTGATTAATGATTCAAACCACTTACTTGCTATTAGTGGTTACCAGCCGATTTGCACGGATTTGCAATGGAGTCGTATTTAAAAAAAACATTTCAAACCCCCCTTAAAATGTGAAAATCCTAAAACCCTGATACACATCATTATTTATTTATGCTCAGTACAGTTACTGAGCATAGCAATCAATACCTACGCCGTTTTGGAGTAAAAATGGTAATAGACAAACAAACAAGCTATTTCCCTAGACGAATATGATATAAAAATATACTCATACTCATAAATTGAAACCTTATATAAAACTTCTCTTGGTTACGTCAATAATATGATTGTACAACTTGCGTTGTGTATTTGGAAGGGTGTTAGAATGTTCATATCATGATTAAGGTAATATTTTAAACTATTTTAGGCTTTTGATAAAATAGTTGTATTGGTGCTTAAAAGGAGCAATGTCCAACTAAAACATATAATAATGTACTAGCATCTTCGATCGATAATATTGAACAAAATTTAATTGCTCACAAATTTTATAGAATATCATTTCATCTACAAAAAAGTCAACAAAAATTGAGCATTTTTAATATATATTTATGTATGTATCTAAGTATATATTTGGACGTATGTATTTAAGTAAGAATTATTTTAATTTATGTTAATAGTTTATTTCTATTTTAAGTAGCTAGTTTTTTTAAATATTTTATTTTTGTAATTTTTCATTTAACGCACTACCGCCCCACTCTTCATTAAGATAAGATAACGTTTATTTCTTCAAGAATACAGTTTGGTACAATTCCAGTAGGTAAAACAATTTATTACCTACTGGAATTGTACCAAATATTCATTACATAGAAAAGGTAGGTTAGCTGGAAGAAAATGCAAATTAAACATTAAGTTCGCCTATGTACTTGTTTTATCTTGTGCCATAAAGCATTTTTAATCTGTATATCTATCTATAGAATGACGCGAGTTTTCCAAAACCTGAACATGAAAGTTGTGATGCTACGTCAATCAAGAAACCCAATATGTGTCATAATTCCCTTCTTACAATAATCGGATTTGAGTAAACCCCGCTAAATTCGTCTTTTAAAAGACTCAAAGTATGAATGAGTACGTGATGGAGTCTAATAGGATCGGGCTTATGACGATAAAGTAGGTTTTTATAAAGGTTGAATACACATTGGTGGAACTCCACGCGACCTTCGTCACGTCTTCGTCCTTCGTCTGTTTCGAGATTTTTTATATACCTATAATCTTCCGTTTCATACCCTAGGCTTGGATTATTATTATTATTATTATTATGTATTTAGAAAAAAACACTTATTGTAGATAATGGAGTCTGTTTTAAAATATCAGTGCAGGATTCTTCTAATAAAGTCACGGAGTATGCGCACCTTATATCTGTGGATAAAAGTTTACGCAGACAGAGATAAACAAAGTGGTGCTCTACTGTGCGGCAGCCGCCGCCGCCAGTGTGATTCAAAGATCTTGATCTCGCTGCGCTAGAAGTGTGACTAAACGACTTGACGGTGTCGAAAGTAAAAAAAGACAAAAGCGCCTATCTTAATAGGATGGGCGGGTATTTTGAAGAAGGGTTTATTAATGGTATATGCTCAAAACCAGGTCAAGCTTTAGGGTAAAGCTTGACCTGAAGCTGAGCAAGCAAGTTGTTGTCCATGAGAGCTTGAGCTTGTTACTGAAAAGGTTGCTATGGTTTTGTTTTGTTTTATGGTCTCTTCCGCGAAAAGAAAAAGCTCCAACTCATAGGATATTAATCTGGGATTCGAAGTAGATCCGAAATCTTGCTTCGAAATCTACCCAACATGTGCCACACTAAGGAGCGCAACTCCCAAGCATATGGAAACAAGGTTGTCGAAAGTCGATTGTCTTAGCTCGATGCAACCCAGTTGGCCGCTCTCATCTGTCAACTTATGTGAACTCCTGAACCATCACAATCTCAGTTACAACGTTTTCATATTTGTCTGCAGTGACTTTTGTATGGAAACATGACTCAGATAATTGATTGAAGAAAATAATTGTCTTGTCAGTTGTTGCACTTTGCAACTATGTAGTTTCCAAGATGGTTGTAAATCATAAAAGCTGTAGCAGCATATTTTGGAGTTCCCGAGCAAATGTTGATTTAATTAGCTCTATTTTTTTTTATTAGTATAAAAAAATCTTCTTCAGGTTTTTTAGTTAACTAGAAGAGAAAGTAAGATTGATAACTGTGACTAATTAGAGCTATTATTCTAAATGAAAAGTATATAAATGGTATAGTACCAATCTTTACTGTCTATTTTTTCCCTTTTTGAAGTCGAAAAATAAGTAGCCTCAAATTGAGACAGGACAATATAAAACGCCGCAGACCTAGTGTAGTTAAGTAGCGCAATCTTTGCAGTGTAAATATTTCCATTCCTTGTAAAGAAGTAGGTACCTAGATTATTAGGTGTGAAGTCGTCGGAGACAGCAATACAGTGATTGTCACGCACGTCGCACAGCACTGCGCAAGAGGCGTGATTGCGCTCATGGTTATTTTGCGCAGTGACGGACTATAAGTAAAATCTAATTAAGGTACGAAATAAGAATGGGAACTCAGAACTTATGGCGCGATCTTGACGCACGACCTCCGTAAGCAAACCCCTATAATATTGGCAAGAGAAGTGCCAGCTGCCTCTGTCAGAACTTCGCCGATGATTGGGTTAAACATGTCGTGTCATTCTCTACGGTTCTGGGCTATCATAGACATGGTCAACTCATCTCTGCCGCCGGTTTTCCGATATTTTACCTTCTTGTGTCGTGTATTTTGGACCAGTTCCATTTGCAATGAAAAAGGTATACTCTAAAGAATGCTTCAAAAAAAATATTCCGAAACTACTGGACCGATTTTAACCATTTTTTCACCAATAGAAAGCTAAATTATCAGGAAAAAACTTAGGCTACAATTTATTTTCAAAAAATTAGAGATCCTTTAGAAAATTGCAATAATGTAATTCAAAGTAGCAAAATTTTGCCTAGAAATTCATTATTTGGCGTGCGCTGAGAAAACTATTGATGATACATAAAAATGATGTACTTCATGATTAAAGTACTCATTATTACCTACAAAAACAGTCCCGGAGGGAATATATCTAACTATCATAGTTACGGCACAATAGCAGCTTTTGTATTCTAAAATGTAATTAGTTCGCCGGTAGAAACAAAAGTTGGTTACATTCGTATCGTAGTATTAATTATTATTCAAATAAATAGTTTTATCATCAAGGCTATTTATGTAGCAGTCACATACTTTTAATTCATTCGAATCGGACATTTCCGTAACATTGTGTTATCGAGTACATCTCTGCACTAGTCCATGACGCGTACGCAAGCATAGACTGGCATATTAATCCGCACGTATATGCCGTCCCGCTTTACTTTCACTGTTCTTTCTGGGCTCTGCTACTATTTTTTAGGTTTTGGTACCCAAAGGCTGCCAACCACACCCAATTACTACGCTGTCGTCCGTCTGTCTATCAAAGAACTATATGAAATTCTCACAGACGTCAGAAAGACGTGTCTTAGGGTCCGGTCAAACTGACGCGGTCGCGATCAAAGGGAAACGGTTGTCAAAGTTAGCGTGCGTTCAAACTGATCGAAAAAGTTACACTTTTTTATTCCAAAAACTATCGTGAACTTGACTATTCATATTGTAAAAACGGGATTTTTCACGTGGAATGAGTCGAAACTTAGTCGGTGCTTTCACCGATAGTGTAGCCGAGGCGCGCACCGACACCTTCGACGCCATCTGGCGCAAAAAAATAGCCTCATTGCTGAGCAGACTCCGCGGGAGCAGTAACAGCATCCTAAAAGCGATTGCAGAACAATTTGGTTGTCCTCTGGTATGGAAACTCATCCAGAGGACCAAATCGCTATTAGTTATTAAGAACTAACCTAGTTTTTAAATTATACTAACAAAATGGACTGATTTGTCTGAAAAAATAAATTTATTATTATTATTTTAGTACGTGAAAATTCCCGTTTTTACAATATGAAAAGTTACACTTATTTTTTATTTTATGGTTTTCGTTTGTTGGTTAAAACACTCGTCGACATACCATTCGACGTGTGTCTAAAACTTTAAACTGAGCGAAAAATTGTGGTATGTTCTCTAACTTATAACAATTTGTCTTGAAAAATCAGGATTCAAAAGTCTGCTCTAACTTTGAGAGATAAACCACCGATTTAAACCACGTTTCGTAATGAGACCCTTAGGGTCTTTATAACAAAGCATATAAGGTTTAAAATTGAATGTTAAAATAACATTGCCGTTAGTATATTTGACGTTTTAAAAAAAAAGGTTTGATGATAAATAACTGCTAAAAGATAAACCAGGCGGTCACCTAGTTTATTTATATCATAACTCAACCTCTTTTTGAGAATCTACTTTCTTTTGGTAGCCAATCAAAATTATGTGTTTCTTTTTTATTTTGGTTTAGAAGTGTTTTTTAAATCAAATGGTGATCCCGCGGTTTTATTTCATCTTTAAACTGTAGACTTTAGTTACTTTGCAATAGTACTCTTTTTTAGATAAAGTATATTTAAACCTTGGTTTAGTGGATCTGACAGAACTTGAGTTCAACTAGAGTTTAGACCACGTTTCGTAATGAGACCGTAAGGGTTTATTTTCGCCATTTGGTCTCGAATCCCTAAAAATACAATGTTTGTCACAGGGCTATTAGATTTTTGAAGGTATTATGTGCCTCGTTGCATTTTGTTACAGGAAACGTGTGTTAAAATAAAATGCCCATAATAATATCAACCAATCATGGTAAATAATAAAATCAACTATTTTTTTGTTGAACACGTAAAGTAAAAAAAATAAACACCTCGTGTATAATAAATATCATGAATTGCAGAAGTGATTTGTTATGTAGCGAAGAAATCTAACAACCAACATTGACGACACACGTATAGATTGCAGAAGACCGCATTACAATCCGATAAACCGTTTTGAAGATAAATGGTACCAGACAAACAAACAAAGTTTTATGACAATCGATTTTATTACTATTTGTATGTATATTATACTAGCTTCTGCCCACGGCTTCGCTTGCGTCGTACTCTGATAAAAAGTAGCCTATGTGATATTCTGATGTATAAGCTATATTACTGTAAAGTTTCATTAAGATCCGTTCAGAAGTTTTTGCGTGAAAGTGTAACAAACATCCATCACAAAGTTTCGCGTTTATGATATTAGTAAGATAGAAGGATAGGATATGCATTGTATATGTTACTTATGTAGGTTTATCTTATATTTTATTATAGGTTTACTCGTAAATTGCCGTCTTTTGATTCCATTTTATCCTGTCTACCCAAAGGCTGTCTGTAAGAGGTTGCTTTTATCGATAAGACCGCCCATTGTACCTTAACCGTACCTATTAATAAAATAACTCTATTCTAAGCTTAATATGAAGTTACGCGTAGAATAGTTAAACTTAGAATAATGATGTTTTAAACAAGTTTTAAAATCACTATTAATAAACTTAGACTAACGACGTTTTAGTAATACTTTGGATACAACTTGGTTTAGGGGTGATTAATGGCAACACCGGCTTTCCTACCAAATTACTAAAGCTAATTTAGGCTTTTTTGACACATTTTTGACATTTATATATCTGACAGTTGACAGAAGTGACGTAAACTTAACCTAAACTTTTCGTTTTTCATGTGAGTTAGTGGAAATTTTTTTAAATCTTGTCGACACGACATTGGCTAAATTGTGGCAACTCTTACCACAGAAGCCATAAATAAAAGTTGAATTGAATTGAGTTAGTGGAATGTATTTATTTTCATTAATTCAATGTTATGTTGTGTTGTGTACGGCGATGGTATCATTTATTTTTAAAATTTTGTTGAAACTGAAAAGAATACAATGAAACGTAACGATCAGTTAATTGGGATGAGGAAGAAAAGGTGAGATTATGTTAAATAAGTACCTACTAAGGTTAATATCTACACATTACAATTTCATGGCAACGATGACGAACAATAATAATTTTGCTGTGTTAATGTTCTTGTTATTATTATTACAGCCATTATTGAAAATCGTCTTAAAGGACTATACGCAAATAATTGAAAATAAGTGTTTGAAAACCAACACAAACAAATCAAAATTGAATGCTTGGCATGAAGTCTTAAGAAAGTAGGCTGTACTCCTAAATGACCCAGTTTTTGAATTTACTGGTTATAATATAATGTTACTGGAAACCAATTTAATGTTATAAAACATGTTGCAGATTTAATGAAATAAATTGCCGTACCCGAGATCTGTCTCAACTTCAGGCGCAATGGAAAGCCATGAAGATGAGTGCAAGGAGCATTGTCTCTTCTTTCCGAAAAGAAAGTTTAAAAACAGGGGGCAGGCCTAAACCTCCCAGTCCTTCCAATGAGGACATTGAAATTATTGATTTGATGAATCCAGGGGAGTTATTTGTTGATTTTAATCCATTTGACTCTGATGGGATTAATGTTACGCAGGTAAGTTAATTCTTTCTTAATTTAATTTGTGCTAATTATGTATAAAATAGAGAATAAGAGAAGCTAGAAGCTGAAATGTTGTGTAATTGTATATGGCATTGTTTTAACTAATGAGAACTGCAGCAATTTACCTGACTTTCACTGTGTTTCTGAGGCATATAAATTTACAGTTCTGGTTACAATTCCAAACATATTTTTTCAAATTACTAAATTAATTTGTAAAAATCATCATTTCCAGTGAAATTGTTATGTAAACTATTTTTTATTTTCTCAGGTAGAAGATGAAAATCAAATTATGGAAATTGAGACTTTTGGTGAAAACAAAGAAAACCAAAAAGCCAATGTAAGCATCGCAGCAAAATTATTTTTATTTATTGTTTTTAATATATAATTTCTTGGTTTTTAGCATTGACTATTTGCATATTATTATGTCATCATTCTATAAGAAATTGTTATGTGAAAAATCTTTTTTATTTTCTCAGGTAAAAGATGAAAATTCAGATTTCTGGTCAAAACAAAGAAAACCAAAAAGTTCCTGTAAGCATCACAGCAAATTTATTTTTATTAGAGCTGCAGAATTTGAGGCGAGGACTGCAGAGTTTAATATGGAAACTGCGAAAATGAAACATAAAATGTCATTAAAAAATCAATTGTAATAAAAAAAAGCATTTTATTTATTTATCTATTTATCAACGAATATGAATGAATTTATAATTCACACTCATACATTTATAAGATTAAAAATTTTCTTCTATAAATGCAGCTCGTGATGCATTTCCTCTGACATTGTCCATATTTGCAATGTTTTCAAGCTCTCCCTCTTCTGTAATATTTTCTTCTATAATATCATTATTTAAAATAGCAATATTTTGGAGTACTGCTAGTGCCACTATATACAATTTAGTGTTTTCCAGACTGGTAGTGAACCCACCAGTCTGGAAAACACTAAATTGTAGTAAACAGTATTTCTAGTCCTTATGTGTGAGAAATTGTAGGCTTCTTCTTTTGGTGTCGTTGGATTAATTACTGGAGTAAATAAATATGGTGTACAAGCATATCCCCCATCTCCAAGTAACCTACTTTTAAATTCTCCTCTTTCGAATCGTTGTTTTATTCTACTAGCATTAAAAATGCGAGAGTCGTGTGTACTACCCCTCCAATGAGCCACAATATCCATAATTTCTAATTTTGCATTGGATACAACCTAGAAAATGGAAAAAAATAGATTGGTATGAAAACACTTTATTGTACACCATAAGAAAATAAAAATAACAAAACTATAGAAAAACAAAACTCAAAGTGCAATGGGCGGTCTTGTCGCTTAGAAGCTATCTCTTCCAGACAACCTTTGATGATTTGAAAGTAATGATTTGATGAAAGTGCAAAATATACCTTATACATACGTAAATAATTAAGATCTCTTCTTACCTATCTACGCGCCCATGTTCTGATTGCAGTCAGTACTTGAAAATAGGGCGGTAACCCGCCGCCCCTAGTATCACGAGCTAGGTCATTTTTAATTAAATCAATTATATAAACTGCAGTAGCTTTGTTAAATCTGTATTTTTCACGAAAAGATTTTTCATCGAGCTCTTCGAACGGATTATGCCGAGTTTTGTACAATTTTATATGTCTAACGTTATAAAAATCATTTTGAAACTCTTCTATTTCCCTCAACAGCCTTAAATCATTTAAATAATAATCTCTTTCCATATCTTCCGAATCACACAACAAAATTCCCACGTATGCCGATCGTCACGCCAGTCAATCTCAAAAAAATTTTAGGTTAAGTAGTCTTTGAACTGTCGCTAAACTTGATAGTGAGTAGGCGTAACCTTACGCGATGGTTGAAACTAGTAGTATTTTAATCTATCCTTAAACCGAGTTTATTAATATGACTTTTCACTTAAACTGTTTTAAACTTTGGTGTAAAGTTACGCTGCATCTAAAACAGGTTTATTAATAAGGCAGTAAATGTTTATGAATTCCTGTTTTTTTCTATTTTGCTTTGGTGTGCAATAAAGAGTTTATCTTTCTATCTACTTCAAGTATGGCTCTTAGATAGGATTTATTGCATCAAGGCGCTGCATTAGACCATGGAAATAACGTCAAATTTACTCATGTATACAATACCTGTAGGCATCTATTAGTTATTCTGAGCCTACAATCCTGCAATCCCTTACGGCAGAGAAACTCGCCACACGCAGTCTTATTCATAATGTAATTTTATGAGGAGTATTTCCTCCAGAACCTATTGTTAGCCCTTCAATCACAAACGACTTCGGGCATAACGTATTTCCATTGAATACAATCGAGACAATGCTTGTACTACTTTATCTACCAACTACGAGTACATTAGTGGCAGAATCTCTGAATAATCATGAGCAACGGAGCGCCATCGATAGTCCTTCGGTTTTATTAGTTATGACCACAGACTAGTTAGGGATATTATGCATGTTATGACGGCTATATGTTACTAGCTTCTGCCCACAGCTCCGCCCGTGTGTTACCCGGATAAAAAGTAGCCTATGTTATTCTGATGTATAAGCTATATAACTGTAAAGTTTCATAAAAAATCGTTCTGTAGTTTTTGCTTGAAAGAGTAACAAACATCCATCCTCACAAACTTTCGCGTTTATAATATTAGTAGGATAACCGGCGACGTTTGCCATAAGAGGTCGTTTGTTTGTTCTTCTGTTACCATTTAACTCCGAAACGGCTTATCCGATTTAAATGAATTTGTATGATTTCAAGGATGGTTCCTAGATAGGTTTCATTGCCACGAGTTACCAAAGGGTGCTGTAATAGATAATGAAACGACACGTTATTAGGCCGTTTTTAAATTTTGTAAAAATTAACTTGTTCTCCAAAACAGCTAAACCGACTGGATCCCAGTTTTTGTTAACGTTTTGTGTTATTTAATTCAAGAAACTTCAAGAAGATTTTAACGCCACGTTTCACAAGGAGCTGTAATGCGTAATGGAATAAATAAAAGTTGGCTGTTTTTAAATTTTTTATAAAAATCTTGTGCTCAGAAGCCGTTTCCAAAGTGTTTAGCAGCGAAACTTTCAAACATGGTCAAACCCACATTCTATAGCTTGCTGGCTTCACTAAAGAGAATAAACTACAGTTCACAGATAGGTAATCAGCATTGTATAGCACTTTCAGTTGCCACATTCCTTTCCTTGTGCCACATTCGCATGAACCAGGACTTAGACATACCTACAATGTGTCTGATCGATAGGATGTTTGAAATTGACTGAGGTCAAGTCCGACTCATGTATTCCATCACATATTATAGCGCCCTCTGTAGCGCTGTTCTGCAGAAAATGCTAGATAGCAAACAAACTAACAACCTCTTTCCTCTAATTCATAACGGCTCATTACGTAGCGTAAAAATCAGCCGCAAAGATATAAAGGATCGTCCACTAAGATGAAGTATAGATTCTAACAGTTGATGCCACACATCCCTTTCCCCACTTCGCTTTAACGGATCTTTATCAGCCCTAGCAATTCTGGGCTAAACCAGATTTTTGATTCTATCTCATGTCTTGTATTGTACCGAACCGTAAAGGTCACACGAAACGGTTGGGTAACGCGCGGCTTCCGCAAAAACTGGGCGTTCATGCGCAAGAGTTGATTCGGCACACTACTGTAAAGTTCTCAGCTGCTACTGTGGGACATCGCGCCTGTAATTAAAAACCTGACTGCCATGCCCGAAGGTTACGATTTTATTGAATTTGATTTTCACCCACATTTTACTGGCAACGTACGGAACCCGTATATGCGATGCTATAAGTGGTTGTGCGTTACCATTTACAAAAGAGCTTATAGATTTTAACAATCGATTTTTTATCTTCAAGGATGATAGGTTTTATCACCACAAGGCACTAGGGGACGCTGCGATTTTTAATGCATCTATTATGTCGAGGGTTTTAAAGTTTTGTAATAATGTGTTATACTTAGTTACTGGCATTATATTTAATAAGTATTATTTTTATCTATGCATTTACGTTGGCATTTTATTTATTTGGCAACAGTAACCATCACAAGAATTCTGTGTTGCAGAAAACGCTCCAAAATGCATTTCTTGTAAAGTGCCACAGCGTCAACCGAGAGCTGTAATCACAAATACTGTGACATTACTATTTATGGTGTCGTGAGAGCGTTCATTGTTTGATATCGGTAATTGTAGCCTTTGTTTTAATATCAATGATGAAAAAATAAATATGTTTTTTGGTTTTCGATTTCGTTGGCGAAAAGGGAAAATTCTTGTCACTTCTATTTCAGCTTTGAAACATTTTGATGGGGGCCTGTGAAATTACGAGTTGTGCTTCAAGCGGCTGTAATGACGTCAAGCCATGTAGGAGGCATTGGCTTGGCCACTAGCTCTGCCCGGAAGCTCTTTGGCAAAAGTACGGATTACTTACGAAGGGTTAGCCAGCTCATCAATTTGACACACTAGCACAGTAATTGGAGATGGAATCGACAAAAAACGATTCCGCGGCGGAAGTACATCATCTTTTCCGCCATCTTTTCCCGTCTATTGTCAAGCAATGAATGTCTGGGACTAGAAAGCATAGTTAACAGGTGTTTTAATTAATCGAAACTTAGATTATGACTCGGATTCGCACGGTTGCTAGGTACCTACTACTGCTGGAATGTCGTATTGCCTTCACTTCACATATGTTTACTCAAAAGATGTGGTTTATGATTGAGCACTTTCAAAAACTCTATTATTTGCCCCATTAGCGTAACTATTAGGCAAAATTTAATTGTCATGCTTTCTTACATTGTTCAAGCTAAGAGTTTCTAAAATGTTTGACCATATTCTCTACGAAATTCCCAGCGATTACATACAAAATGTAAATTAACTAGATCTACACTAATACACAGGCTGTAATTTTTTTTATTACCTTAATGTGTTATACAAATTGTTCATTTATTGAGGTATAATTTGTTTATTTGTAAAGGTAAACTCTGGTACTACTAAATTATTTAAAAAATGCTTTTCACTAATAGAAAGCTAAAGTATCATTGATTAATATTTTATTTGGATACAAATAAGTTTTCAGTTCTATATTTCAATATTAGGAAATCAATTCGAAAGAAAAAGCGCTCTTTGGCTGCTCTATCTCGACCGCGCGCATTCTGATGCGAGGAAATCACGACGATTCTTACGCAACTTGACTAATTGTGACACTACTAGTGATAGCTGATTCAGCAAAATTCACAAATAACGTTTGACCATGGTGTATCTACCGGTCACACCATGAACGTCAACCGAATACAATCGAACAAACGCACTGACTTTCTGAACACTCTAATCATTTTACTTCTTTTGTGTTAATAGAAACTTGTCTATCCCCAGGAGTTACAACAGGAGAAGCACCTGCTGAGACGGCGGCTGGATACAACGCAGGGGGAGTATGAGTCCAGGATACTTGAACTTCATAATGACATCAAGGAGCTCACAGCGAAAATCGGCAACAGAGACACTTCAGTCAAGCAGGTTAGTTGTCCTGTTAAACAAATTACATGGCCCACGCTACCCAAATACTCAATACATTTATCGCTTTCACATAAATGGTATACTACCAATACTACATCCATACATACTCGTACATATGTACTTACACTCAGGCCTGTTTACCGGAGGTGTAGGCAGAGACCACGGAGTTCCACTTGCTACGATCTTAACGTATCTCTTTTGCTTCATTCACTGTTATCACATTCTTCATGCATGCTCGCTGCGTTTTTTCTTGCAAAGGTACTCTAGAGCTGATCTTTCTCAAGAATGTCTCCGATTTGGTCAGAGTATGTTCACCGAGGTTTACCTTTTCCAATTGTCCCATTCATGCTTACCTTATCGCTCTATTTCTCAAAGTCAAACCTCACATACTTTTCAAAGCTCTTATTGCAACTGCATTTATTCTACTGAAAGTAAGTTCTACTTTTATATCTTCTGCCATACCCAACCTTTACTACCATACCTTTATTACTGATACCTATCTTTGTTGGCTTCCTCGGACAATTAAAGATTTTTCTTCTTATATCTTGATGTACTTTGGCTGTAGAGTGGAATAGTGATGCAAACCTACTAACTACTAATCTGTATCGCTTGTGGGATCCAGCCTGAGCATTTCATTTCATAACAACGGCGCGATATTTAAGCACTATTGGTGCACAAACTTTTTATTCATCAAACTATAATCAAACTAAGATTTTATACATACATAATGGATGTCGATTTCCACAGGTGTCCTAATGGTCCATTCCACACATTTACATGAATGTACGTCTAATGCCCTAGGCATACTGGATGGTCCTTTAATGCGTTTGTCGTTTAGAGGACGACAACATCATCATATCCTTCCTCTCACCCACTTCTGACTGTATAGTCATTAGACATTGCATACGTAATATTTTGTATTGCACAAGAATTTGTCTTATGCAGTCTAGTTTTAAAATATTTTATCAGATTCATGATCATATTCGTCAAACCGAAAGGACCTCCTCACTCGGAAAAATCTGTACTATTGCTCATGAATCATTATCATTTACCGTTGCTACGTGCGATGGATCACCGAGACTTATTTCATACTATCTATCTTATGTTATATTAGTGTTTCTTACGAACAATACAGCAGCAACAAAAATAATTAAATGTTCAATCTTGACATGTACTACTTTTCTCTATGGTTACACTAAACATACAGATTACGATCGTGTTAGGAGTCTTGTCTAGAATACATAACAGTCGTTCCTGGGATCAAAATTTGGAAAGCTACACTAGGTGTGTAAGTAAATAAATATCCTTTTATTTTAAAGTCCGGATTTTCATTAACTTCTCTCGCCCGACCAGTGATTAGATTGTTGATCTCATCAACCCCACGTAGGTACTTACTTTTGTGTATTTCACGGAAATAAGTTTAAATGTCTGCACGAGTCTTCAGTTTAATGGCTTCGGCTAACCAAAAAGGCATATATCACAACCCAGCAATAAGTATAGTCGACGTTCGAACACTTATCTGTCCGTTTGAATCCTGTATCAGATAAACACCGTCGCATTAATCTCCTTTAGTTAATCGTGATTAGATAGTAAAGCCTAGATCCCACTGCTGCGCCACAAATTTCGATCTGCTGATGACTGGCATTTCATGTAATTCAAGGATTGACATGAGAAATTTTAAACGTTACTATAATAAAACAATAGCTGTACCAGCATCGCCCTTGACCCTAAGACAGTATAAAAACTCTTTTGTCCAAAATTCGCTGTTCGAGTGTAATTAATATTGAAATTGGACAACACACCAGCGAACTAAGCCAAGGTTGGCTTGGGGCGCTAGTTACTACCAGTGAAACGTAACCCCAAGTTAACAGTTTTATAAATTACAAGCCTCTGGCCACGGCTTCGCCCGCGTGTTACCCGGATAAAAAGTAGCATATGTGTTATTCCAATGTATAAGCTGTATTATTGTCAAGTTTCGTCAAAATCCGTTTAGTAGTTTTTTCGTGAAAGAGTAATAAACATCCATCCTCATAAACTTTCGCGTTTATAATAGTAGTAGGACTACGTGAGTTCTCACGATGTACTGTTTTTATCTGATTACCGAAAAAGAAGGATTATGACTTTAGCCGTGTTAATGCCTCTAACCCCATAGTTCAAAACCCCCTACCAATAAGCTCATATTCGAACTTGAAAATTATATTAGTATTACCACAGACCAGTTAAAGTCTGGTCTGTGGTATTACCTACTCGTAGGTACCAAGTTTCATCAAGATTGAATAAAGGCAGTTATCGTCGGACAGACTGAATTGTCCAAGTAGAGTCAGAGATAGCTCGCTTACCTCGCTCAATCAACTAAGACCAACTAGTAGGCGCAAAAATATCTGAGACCAATTCATCATCTAGATGTTCTACCTCCATCTAGCCAACACCAGATGAAAGTAGCCATGACACTCTTTAGGGGAGGCCTATGTCCAATAGGATTTGTACAAGCTGTTGATGATGCCACTTCAGACGGTCTATGTATGCTATACTTATAGTAAAGGCACAGATATTATAAAGGCGATCCAAAGCATATCGACTGGATCGGAACCAGCAGGCCAAGCCTCCACTATGACCGCTTAATGGGAAACTTTTCTGTCAAGTTTACCTAGCACCAACTTAGCTTTACCAACTTCTCTCCAATATTGGTTGATACTTTTTTGTATTTTTCATACATGTCATGAAATGTACAGTATGTGCTCTCACTGAATCTCTTTTCTACCGGTGTTGTCCGCTGTCAGACCATAACCCAGCAAACCTTATTGTTGCGTTGGCTATTTCGGTAGATCCTTATCCTTTTTATGTTGGTATTTTATTTTTATGTATTAGGTTGTCATGTAGTAGTTTCGTTGTAAGGTGCTTTGGTACCTTTTGGGGGTAAAGACCTCGCACTGGAAATGATTCAATGTTTTTTTTAAGTTCAGTTATTTCGCTTGCAAGGTTTATTTAGTAAAAATCTCGATATTGGAGTGATTAAAAATAATTATTGTAACAGTATATAAAAGCAAGACGTTTTTATTTCATCACATAACCTGTTATCGTAGTGGAAACCAAATCGGTTTGAATTTTGAAAGACAGTGATGGCGGCGTCGGTTTTTTCAATTTCTGTTCTTGTGACTGTTATTCATCAGTTCAGTACAAATTACATAAGACTGACTCTTCGGGATTTCTGCAGTAAAGGGTTTTCGTTATAAAGTCATTCGTCTTCGTCATTCGTGAGTTATTTTGGAAAACACTGTGAATGTTTTTTAGTTTTTCATATCATTATAATCGACACCATGGTTCATTAGAACTTTCTCTTTATCTTTTATACTTTCAGGCTCCCCCATACTGACCGGTCTTGATGAATCACTCTGTATTCTAACCAACGCATACTTACATGTCCTGTAAATAAGCTATGAGGTCTTGGTTTGCAACTGCTATTGAATAAGAAATACAAATGCAAAAGCACAAATATTTGCGATACTTATAATAAAAAATATTCTGAGTAACATCGAAAATTTAAGCTAAGATGAGCATTTGGATACAGTTGAACAAATGGGAAACAGTTTGTCTCTGTTTATACCATGGCTGTCATTAAATCAAGGTCACCAGCAAGGACACTTATTACGCAAGTTCCATGAATTATGGGAGTTTTCCAGGGCGCCTACACCTGGTAAAAGCTTTCAAGGCCGATTGGTTAATTAGCGGTACGCCCGCACCTTGTCTAGTGATATTCCATTGGGCTTCTAACTTCATAAATTTACTAGATGCTTTATTAGTTAAAAGACTTCCACTAACTATAAATTAAAAATGAAGGGCGCTTGTCTCCACAAAATACTATCTACATAAAGCTTTGTCAGTATAAGGGACCAACAGACAGACCTCTTTCACCAGTACCGGTACATTTCTGAAAACATTTTCTATTCTCATCAGAGAAATGAATTCATAAAATGCTCAGAATTCAATGCAAATGTTATCTATCGTGGCAAACATGATACACCCCGATTCCATTTTGTCCGATACGTTGCTCTTATGCTACTGTGACTCATATCCTTCAAAGGATTCTCAGTTGCGAATTTCTTCAGCATGTTGGCTTAAAGTTACAAGACACACGATGGATCGACCAAGCGTTCCCAAACTCGTATCTTACAACAAAACAATATCGCAATGGTCGTCACGGTTAGTATGCCCTTCCCAAGCGATTCGGAAAAAAGTTTCGCAAAACATTTGAAAGCATTAGCAGCTCTATTACTAACCGTATACAACCGAAATTTTAGTACCAAGTGCTTGTTCAGGATTTGAAAATCTCTCAAGACATTACCAACTTAAAATTTAAGCTGATAAGGAACAGTTTTCTGCGGCAGTAGTTCGGTTACACCAATTAACACGATTAACCACGCTTGCCTAGAACAATGAAGCTCTATATGGTTAAACATTTGATTACATTATTGGGGAGTTTAATCTGTGGATGTAGATTTTCCGGCACTGAACTTCCTGGAAGTATCTGCTAAGAATGATTGACAATACAAGAGTGCTTTGCTAAGTGCTACGAAGTTCCAATAGACCAAACCTCAAGAAATGCATAGGTACTTTTGTCTAAGCTCGGTGATTGATATAAAAATAATTTTAAATAAATAATGCTGAACATTGTCACAGAGATCATAATATAGCGCCAAAGTGAGCTTGTATGATGGAAATTATTACCTGACTGATATACTACATATATATTATTTTTGTGAAAACATACATTATAATAGGAAACACCCAGACCCGAGACAAATATTTGCAGAACATTTGTCCCGCGGCGGGAATTGAACCTGCAACCTTCTGCGACTCAGGCGGGATTTCGTCCACTGCGCCACAGAGATCGACAAATTTACCAGGATCTTTACCAAGAAGCTTTACCCGTAACTAAATTTTGCTTTCATCGAAATAAACTTGTCTAACAAAAATATATTTATTTTGTCAACAGCGTGATGAGGAAAAAGCCACCTTGATAGCGGAGCTTACAGCACAGAACTCAAGGCTAACGACGCAGCTGAAGGAGTCTTCTGTCACAGAAGCGAACCTCATTGCACAGCTCGAGGGGCTAAAAGATCAGTGTTCTATGAGGAAGACCAGTTTACAGGTAAGACAACTACAAACTGATAATTTTATTAGACTTCGAACACTGTTTTTTTTTTTAAATTGTAGATGCCTCTTAGAGTGGTCTTTCTTTTGGTGCTTCGAGAGTCTACTAGGAGCATAACCATTTGTTGTGTTAATGGTGCAACAAAATTGAAACCATTTCTTCGTACTGTTCCTTGCGTCAGATTTCATACGATGCTCTAAAACTTACGACTAGTTTACTATAATATTACAAATGCGGAAGTTTGTTGTGTGTGAATGTTTGTTACCACGTATTTGCGTAGGTAACTTCTAAACCGATTTTGATGAAATTGGAATGTAGATAGTTTAGGTTCTGGAATAACATATAGACGTGTCGACCAAAGAGCCGAATCGAATACATTCGCATTTTATCCTTGTGCGATGCGATCAACAACGTTCAAATAAACAAATGACAAAATTGTTGAAGTCCAAGTCAATAAGAATTTGGTATCTTCTCAGGCTTCCGTATTTACCACACTTTACTAATACATTACAGTGAATGTGAAACTTAGGCAAAAAAAAAACTACTTGGTCATGATTTCAAGTAAAAAATCAAAAGTAAACTCACAAATGAACGCAGCCAGACCGCATCACAGGCCGCACAATGTTATATATTTTTTTTTCATAACTTAACCCACTATCCTAACTTTGTTGCAAAATTTTTTATGTCGTGGCTAAATAAATGTTTTTCTTTCTCTTCTTGCACATCTACTTCCACGCGGACGAAATCGCGGGGCACAGCTAGTTGTTTAACACTTAGAATAATTTTTAATCTAGGTAGGTACATGAACTTGTTAATCTTATTATTCACAATTATTATTCACCTATTATACCCCAAGCAACACATATTTTGTATAGGCTATTTTTTTCCCAGTATTTTCCCATGTTTGTGTTTTTGGGTTCAAATAAAAATATTATTTCTTTCATTTCTTTATTTCTTTCTAATGTTTAATTAGGTTGGTAGGTTGCTAGTTGATTCACAAACAGAAAAAATCCTGCTTAATAGAAGAGGCGATGTATATTTATGTATGTATTTTACATATCGTCTCAGAATCTTCTCAAACATAGGTAACAAACTGCATTAGTTAGGTACGATCAACGTTAGAACAGACTTGAAACGCATACTTGCGTTGAATAAAACCTGCCTAATTAGACCTCTTTTACCAGGACCACGTTACAAGCCTGGAGTCCCTCAAATCGGAGCTGGCTCTGATGAGCGACAAGCGAGCTGACCTGGAAAGGCGGTTGACTTCATCAATGTACGACAAAGATAACCTGATGCAGCAACTGGATGAAGCGAACGATAGAATTGTTGCGCTTGAGAGGCAGCTCAAAGAACAGGTGAGTGGCTAAGTCAGTTGCCAACAAAGGGGGTTGATAGGAGAGGCAAACAGGCATACAAAACGTTGCGTCGAGAAAATAATTTAAAAGGTAAACGCGATAAAGACCCATAAAAAACTTATAATTATGTTAACTGATCGCGAAAGTTTGAATAAATCAATACGGATGACCAATACGTATAAACCAGTGGTCGAGTGATGGTCAATAAGCGACGCAACCCCATCTTTTTATCATCTAGTGAGATGATAAGGAGTTTTAGTCGTCTATTGACATCTGCAACATCAGGAGAATTGCTACTGCGTTGCGTGCCAAAGAGACAGAGTTAAGCTGTCTCTGGTACCTGCAAAGTCAAACCTATATTCATTAATCTAAAGGCCTCTGATATCTTGGGAAAATTGTTTAAATTTGTTAGACGGTTGGAAATAATTGGGTGCTACGATAAGAGTCAGACGATGGTAGAATCGACACGAAGATGTAACACAACAATAAAATACATTTCTGTCTCTACTCTTCAGTCTGAGTTAAGGGAAATATATGAAATGTTTGTCTTCTGATGATTATTAACATTTTTTTGGGTCTCTATTAACTATTAATATCACAACACAACTGCACAAAACTAACACACTGTTGTTACTTTTTCATTGTAAAATTGTGGACATCACAATGAAATTTTACAATGAAAAAGTAACAAGTAAAGGGTGAGAATTAGTTTAATTTTTTTTTTCTAGCATTTCTCGTTCACATTCTCACCAAAACACATTTTTTTTAACATTCGCTGCCCTTTCACTATCTTTGTTACCCGACAGACCAAAAGAGGTAATGCGTTCCATGTAATTTCCGTTGATTTGATACGAGAACAATAGCTGTAATTAAGAATTAATCTCGACTTGAAGGTTCATGTTGGGCAATACCATCACTTTATACAACTCTATTATGTTGAATGGAAGGAAAAACTTTGTACGAGGGTTAATGACTTACTTGTGTTGAAATTGAAAATTCACGTTACTCACCGAGCGAGCTTTACGTACGGAATATGTATAGAAATTGTTGATATGATATTGCTATCATCAAAATAGTTCCACAGCTAAAACAATTCATTATTTTCATGCGTTTCAATGATTGTTACAATACAATGGAATAACTAATGAGGTGGCGTTAGGGCCTATCGGTCCTGGCAAAACGATAAGCCTTCATTTCCATTTACGATCACTCACTCGCTCCCTATCCACTCACGCGCAGGTTCTGCTAGTATTTTGTTTGAGTTCAATTTGGTTTTAAAAGTAATCAAACTCAGGGTACTAACAGAAAAAATCGGTGTGCTGCTAAAGTACAACTCCGAGTACAGTATTGTGCTAGTGGACAGCCCAGGAAAGTTCGCTGCAAGCGTTTAAAAATTACTCTACCGAGCCTCTTTTTCTATATTTTCTTGAGATGTGCAACATATGATTACCGCCAGGAACACCTGTACCAGAACACGCTCAAGGAACTGGAGCGTCTGCAGAGATCACACGACACGCTGGCGGAACGCATCGGAGGTCCGGAGACCACAGAGCTGAACACAACCACCCGATCACTTCACGCTGAGATGGAGTCGGAGCCAGATGAAGAAGATAACGGATGGCTGAGGAATGAAGCTGTTCAGGTTTACAAACAGCTGCGAACGCTGGCGCTGCAGCTGAACACGGGACATGATGATGACTCAGGTATGTTCTACTTTTGTCTAATTCAAAAAGTGTCATAATGCTTTTATTTAAAAGCTACGCATGATGGAGCTATCTATTTATGATGGAAATTAAGCTAATTTTAGCTACGAAACGCTGGAAAAACCGTGCTAATTAGCAATATTTTAAATTTTAACGTGACTTATGACTGATATGATTTGAGGTGGAAATCTGTGGGAATATTAGAAATCTAATATGCCCACAGGCGTATAAAGTTAAAAATATACCAAGCACTTCCTTATTTGGTGTAAAATCTGGATATATATCTGAGTCCTTAATGATTTGGTCCAATTCAATATATTTTTGTACTATTTTGTGTCCCTGATCTGTGCTAATGGCTTTGCTTGATTGATTGTGTAAGAAGAAACTAGGGTCTTAAAATAATCCAGTGCGTCTCTAAAATAACTTCGTAATCCTTATATTTTAAAACTCATTTAATGCAGTACCAACACTCGTATAACCAAAATACAAACTTGAATATTAATTTTAGGGTACCAAGCTTTAATAAATGAAGTCTTATGCCGCTAGCTGCATCGTTTATTTTCGCTGACAAGAAATACTTAATTCAAAGAAGGGCGATTAAATTCGAGTCAAGGCTACATTGCGAAATCGCGATTCAGTGTGCCTTGTTATAGCGATGCTATCAAATGCTCGACATCAAAATACTACAGGTTTCATACCACCACGGAACTGCCGAAATTGCCAGGCGAATCAGGAACTAAATGCGAAGAGTCTAAAGACCACGGTAATGCATAATCGCGATACCTATTGCCCTACAAAATTGTCACGCGACGACTTGGAGTTGTTTATGTATTGGAAGGGTCGTAAGTTAATTTATTTGCCTACCGGGTTGTCTTTTGGTAAATATAAGATAATAAACAAAGAAAATCCTGTAGAAAAAGCCATGTACTCTAAATAATATGCTGGATGATCTGAAAAATCAATCATTGATCAGTCTATGCCAGTATCACTAGAATGTTAGTGGAACACATTTTAGCAACCTTAGGGCCCTAAGATCAATAGTACTAACCACATGAGCAAGTTTAAACTTCTATCTTCGATTATGTCATAAGTTAAATGGTACTTGATCCACAAATTTGTTCTTATATGACAGTAGATCAAACCATCTATTAACTTTTATAGTAGATTTACGAAATCCAAAGTTTAAACTACTATTGATCTTACGGCCCTAAGACCTCTTATGGAACTGAAATTCTGACACAACAAAATATTTGTATATGTGTTATCGTTGATTTGGTTCAAATAAGATTTGCGGCCAACAAAAACATATTTTATGACTCAAAGCTGACCCCACGGACACAAATAGAAGCCTGTCTAAGTTTCCTGTTTGAAAATGACATCATCAAGCACCTATGAGAATAAAATGATCCCACGCTTGAACAAGTGGTTATCGCCATAAAGAGGTGTTAAGACATGTTTTCTTTTCATGCCATACTTAAATAAGTGTAGTCCAATCGATTTAATCATTTGATCAAAATTATTTTATGGGAATCAATAACACTAGCCATGTGCGAGTCAAACCCACGCATTATAGGTTCCGAACTGCTACACAATAAAAGTATAAGTGATTATTTGGTATATAACGCCACAGTTAAATTTTGTAAAAGTTTTTTGCATGAATGCGGTTTTGACTTGTTGACTTTTTAAATCTGCTATGCTAGAAATAATATCATCGCTAAAGATATACAGCCCTGTGACTGTGGCATTCAGACAGACGGACGAGACGGAAGCGTTAGTAAACGTAATAGGTTTCCGTTATCATCTGTTTTGGTACAGAACCCCAATCGATCTAAAAACTCTACTTCAAATTCGTTGACACGTGGAGGACGCTGGCACTAGTGTGATATGATAGTGAAATGAGAGTCTAGACTCTCATTTTTTATTTGTGCTTCATGCATGAGATCAGACGAGTTTGAAAATAAAACATTTTGAATACGTTTTTTATTGAATTGTTAACAAAAGCAGCTATATTCCAAAGCGTTCATGATTTCATTGCTCGGCAAAAACTCGGCAAAATTCCCAAACCCATAATATAAGAATCTCAAGCTTGCCCTGTACTCAGAATGTTTTGCTTTTTCATATTACATTCATACGAATAAGAATCCAAGTGTATACATTATTTACGTATCCTCCCCAGCAGGACATGTCTGTATGAAGTAACGTTCAAAGTATATTCGGAAAAAATCTTGTGAATCAGAATTCGTGTCTTAACAGTCATTTGGCTCCAGTTGTGTCATCTAACTGTGATCACGGCCGCGAGTCACGAGATTCATGCGCACGATCAGAAGATTTCAATCGGGAAAATTGAAAACATTCCTTTTCAAATAAAAAGATTAAACTTTATGCATCTTTTAATTATGATAAGTAAGTTACTGAGTTGATTATAGATGCGAGTAACTCGAGCCGAAGTCATGTCGATGTAATTCTTTTAACCTGACTTGTCTCGAGCTTACAATGTTATCATCGCGCAAAAACACTTTTCTCTGGTTCCGTAACTGGTTACAAAATCTGGTTGTTATCCAAACTAGCGGTTACAGAGGTCTGTGCATTATTGATGCATCTATTGTGTGAGTATTCTAGAGTTAGAGGTTTATGGTATGGAGTTGGCTGACTAATTATATCTTAGGAGATAATTCTCCTTGTACTATTGTAGGTTTTTTGGGGCTTGTCGATTCTGATTACTTTTTGTTTTGATATCAAGCCAAGAACGAAGAATGAATTAATTCAACACGAAGAACCATCATTATTTTATACCTTTAAAATCTTAAAACTGTTGAACATGAAGTTGAGTTACAGAAGTATCTACAGAAGTAAATTTAAGCATTTCAGAGCTTATCAACTTCTACGTTTTCTAGGTAGAACTTAAACTGGGTAAATTGATTTGCACCTATCGAGCGGTAATGGGCCGGAAACAATGATTTATTCATAGAGCAGTTACTTAATTGAGCTGATTTAACTTTCTCAACAACAGCGAAAGTGTTGCAGATACGACAATGTAATATCATACTTATGTTATTGTCAATGATACATTAGACATGGCTTTGCTTTGCAGGAAGTGTTTTAAAGAAACTTATACCAGAGTGATGATGGTAATCTAATGGTACCTAACCCACTATACATTCGCAAACACAGAAGTTGGCCTCGGTCTGAATAATATCAGTCTCAGTGACCGTCATAATTATTATGGCGTTAGCAAGTGGCGACAAACGTCCAAGATTTCTTTGAGTAAACGTTGAAACCTAGCTTACCTTCCTTGTAGAAACTAAACCAGATACAAGCTAAAAGATCCTTTTCTAAATTTCGACATCCGGAGACACTTTATAGTCAAAGACTAGGATTGTGAATGATGTATATAGTATGTAACTATGTAGGTATATTGTGTATTATATATGTATGTTATAATATATTCATAGTATGTGGTGCATAAGTGAAGACCGTTATAAAAGATCTATAGATAGCTCAACTGATGCAGATCACTATCAGATGGAAGCGTTCCCAGATAAGAGCCAGCTCTCAGTTTTGTTAAATAAATAAATAAAGTTATTTTTTTTGCGAAGTTTTAAAACCACCGACGTGTTACCCGTTGCCTAGTAGGTACTTGTGCCAATAAAATCCAACTAAGAACCATCCTGAGAGACATATTTGTATATCTCTCAGGATGGTTCTTAGTTGGATTTTATTGACTCGATTGTTTTTCAATCGGATTTATAAATAGTTTTGGAGATAAATATGCAGACAAACATACAAACAACCTCTTGCGGCAAACGCATATACGGGCTCCTTACGTCGCTCGTAAAAAAAACAAAATAGTATTTTATGCAGGCAGAGTATGTGGACGAATATGCTATTTTGCTCATGACCTCGCTCTTATAAAGCTATAATATAATCGTTCGTGTCAACACTTCGTCCAAGTCTTATTTGCGATTGCGCAAACTTACTTCTAAGTAATGTAATCAAAACCAGGGTTGCTTGTAATGTGTGTTGAATTCTTAAATAAGGCAGTTTTCTTGTATTGTCTATTGTATACAGTTCTCGGCTTGAGCTTTGGCACATAAAAATAATAAATAAGGAACTAAACAAGCCCGATATCTACAAACGGCTATGCAAAACCAAATTCAGGACTGGAAAACACTTTGTAGTGATGTCACCGACCAATTGAGTGCTTTCATTTCCGTTTCTCGTTAAAAGCGGTGCAAAGTGCCCGATCGGTAAACTTTGTCGATGTTATGTCGTAGTAACAGCCGTGAACTATATTATACTTGAATAAAAACAGCTGTTATCATCAACTACTACTAAAGTCGTTAAAGTCATGTTTGGTCAGTATGGTATCACCATTGTTTCAATATCATTGTTTTAAAAAGAAAGCGAATGATATTGTTTGACGTACGCACTCGTCTCGATCGCAATGGGTATATGAACTTGAATAATAATATTCAAGTTCATATACCCATTGCGATAAATCAATGTTTTTCATAAGAAAAACATTGATTTCGAGGTGAACATCATGATACATTTTCATTCTTATGTTGTGTCACTCAGTAGTTCTTTTGGTTTAATCTACCTTAGCTTACCTTAGCGGAGGCCCTGAAAAGAACTTTGGGACCAATGATAGAGTAACTAGTGTGATTAAAGAATTCCGTGGAGAGATTCTTTATGAATATATATAACATTATTTAATGCACATAACAGTAGTACCTACATAGGCGAACTTAATTCTTAAAAGCATTATCTTCCAGATAACCTTTATGTATTGTGGATATGTCGGTCGTGCACAACACAAATAAGAATAGGTTTTGTTCAACGCGAAGTATGTTGATACTTTATGAGGACACTTATTAGGTAGTCGACAGAGAAACGCCCAATATTATATTTGGCACATGCGTTCTGTATAGTGTTTAGCATTCCGCATGAGAGGTTGCAAGCCCATCTATGAGATAGAACTAACAGTGTTAGTGCATGCCAGTTTCTTCACAATGTTTTCCTTCTCCATTTTGAGCAAGTGTTTGATTCGCACATTTTCCGAATGTAAAAATCTATTGTTGCACGTGTGCACATCCATGACCTTTGAATCGGAAAACGGGGTACAGCCCAATACGCTAACAAGACTCAAATTCAAGGAAGTGAGTACTGAAATGAGGGCTGATAGAGGAAAGTGGATGAAAAAAATATGACATGTCATGCCGATCATACTTAATGTGGGACAGTGGGAAAAGGGCAAGAAGATGATGATGCAAAAAACATTGATTCATAAAAATCATAAGGATATAGACAGCTACGTGGATTTAAAGTTCTAAAGTGAAATTACGCCGATTTCTCGCGCGACCAACCCTAGATAGATAGAAAATGCTTTATTGCACAAAATAAAATAAGTACATAGGCGAACGTAATGCTAATTAGCATTTTCTTCCAGCTAATCTGTGTGTAATAAAGAGTGGGCGGTAGTACGTTTGACTTATTAACAAAATAAGAGAATCAGGCAACTAACTCTTATGTTTTTTTTTATGTTTCTGCATATCCATAGCTTTAGTGTGGTCTCATTCAACTCGACTGTTTATTGGTCCAATTGATTGCAAAATTAATGTTTGCTTCCAGGGCTCCACTCAGACCTATCCCTGACGTCACTGGACGGTGACGAGTCGGAAACGCTGCGCCGGGGTGCGCTCGCCGCCGCCTGCGCCGACGCCGTCGCTGCCTACGCCACTCTGGAAGGCTCTAGAGTTCGCGATTCCATAGCCTCACATGCTCGCCGCGCACTCGAGAGGGAAAGACAGATCGATGAGAAGAATGAAGTCATCGCTGATCTGTCTTCTAAGGTAAGAAGGAATAATATAACAAATCTATACTAATATTATAAAAAGGAAAGATTTTTTTGTTTTTGTATCGAATAGGCTCCGAAACTACTAGACCGATTTTAACGATTTTTTCACCAAATGAAAGCTAAATTATCAGGAAGTATTCATAGGCTATAACTTATTTTCAAAAAAATAAAGATCCTTAAGAAAATTGCAATAATGTAACCCAAAATAGCAAAATTTAGCCTATAAAATTTATTATTTGGCGTGCGCTGAGAAAACTATTGATACATAAAAATGATTTACTACATGATGAAAGTACTCATTATTACCTACAAAAAAAGTCCGCGAGGGAATATATAACTAAGGAATAGTTAAGTCACAATAGCAGCTTTTGTGTTTTAAAATTTAATTAGATCGCCGATATTCCCACGGAATCGAAACTTACGCGGGGGAAACCGCGGGGTGCAGCTAGTATTAAATAAACACCCAACATATACATACATAATCCATAACCCGGAACAAATATCTGCAGAAAGAAAGAAAACTACATTTATTGACCTCAACAGAACACACAGGTGACAAAATACAGAACAGATAAACACAAACACAGAAAGTTTAGGTACATTAAACATTACATAAAATAAATAAAAAGATGTGTTGTATGGGGTCAAAAGGTCCCTATCTCAGCATATGCTGCACTAAACCTAGAACCTGTAGAACATGCAAACGTTTAACCCACACGGGAAGATTCCCGCTTCCTTCTTAAAATCCCTTACACAATTTTAGAAACTATAGATCGCGGTGATTCGGTGGGTGACCTTATCGCTAAAAGCGACCTCTTCTGGAAGAGATCTCTTTTAGCGATAAGGTCACCCAGTTTTGCCTGGGCAAAATTTAGATTGGACTTAATCAAAATAAAGTAAAGTGAGGTGGTGTAGGTACGAGTACCTATCTTGAGCAGCAACTCGCCCGCCGCGCCACCGCTATAAGCTAAATAATTCATCATTATCACAAGTGCGCAGAGCCTAGATATCGCCCCAGCGAGCAGAGGTTGTCAGTTCTGATATTTTCTTGCTTCGTCCACGTAGTACCCGGATAAAAGTAGCCCATGTTATTTCTAGGTCACGAATTATACCTTTTCCAAAATTAAAAACCATACTTTCGCATGTCGGTGGCCAGAAATTTCTGTTTATACTGCCTGTTAGGACAGTGTAGATATTTAGTAATCTCTCCAATCAATGACATTTTCTGATCATACAGAACCGTTAGATAACTACATTCAGTATCAACCACAAAATCAAGGCCCAATCCAGTGGTCACCTAGAGGCTAGAGCTGATACGATCAATTTCAAGTTATAAATCAATTTAGCAGCAACGGTACTAGAATCACCGTGAAACGACGTGTTCGATACCGTTCTAGTTGAAATCGAAATTGTCCATTCGTTGTTATGGCTGGTTTAGTTTGATTGCATCGTTTTGTAATCGAGGAAATGTGTATGGACAGTTCGTTTGTATGATTGGACGGCAACGAACTCATGGCTCAGTCAAAATATTCCAAATAACTTGATCATCCCCTCATAGAACGAATTAGCATTTATTTTGCCAGGCTTCGCAATGTCCAAAAAATCTTTAAAACTATAATAAAAACTGGGGAGAAATGTCCTCTTTTCAAGTTTTAGACGTTTTGGACATGCTATGCCTATCAGAATGAGTCGAGTCTCATTGCTATTTTATATTGACTCTTTATATACACCGGATTTAAAATTTCTTTACGCAATTTTAGAAACTAGGTCGCGGGGATTCTTTAGGCGACCTTATCGCTAAAAGCGATCTCCAATGTAAAGTGAGGTAATGCAGGTACTTGCAATAAAAATAATTTACCTAAATTATATAGGAGCCTTCTTTATTATATAACAGGTGTTGGAAATAAATTGTGAGGGAACAAAATACCGTATTTTCAGATGTTGAATAAAGTATTAAAACGTGAACTTTATTAAAATGCATACAGGTAAGGTAATAATTTTCCAAAACGTGACATACGAGTAGCCTCTAATAAGATTTAGGATTATCTTGTAAGCTGATTTCTCTAGTACCTACATACATAATATCATGTAAGTTAGTTTGAGTACCGCAACGCAAACTTTACTAATTGTTGTCAGTGATGACAATCTATGGCACTGAGACTTGGTCGCTAACTATTGGTCTAATAAGTTCAAGTTCGTGTTTCGAGCTATGTTGAGCGCTATGCGCGAAGTTTCATTAGGTATCTGACACAATCCAAAACGATAAAATCTGCACGAAAACTAAATTCACTCAGGTTCTTATCGCCACGAGTCACAACAGAGCGTTGGAAATGATAAAAAAAAGTTGTTGCTGGGTTTTACAAAAAATTACTTGTTTGTCGGACTCTTATGAACGTTTGTCTAGCTCAGAAACAGTGTCATGCAACATGCAATTACCACTCTGTCACGACCGTTAATCTTGGATTACTGCATTTACGTTAAGATTATGAGCCTGATCTGTGTTTACTGGAAATTGTATTGCACATATCGATGTATTTTCTTGATTTACGATTTAGATTACCACGACAAAGAAATAGATAGCATTCGCAATGTAGGTAGAATAGCTTGGTTGGCATCGGTTCGGTTATTTTAATACCAACGCCGAACCGATACGAGCGCTTCCGAATCGCACAACGAATGAAAAACATAAAACATAATAATTCAGTAGGAATAACTTGGAATAAATTCCGCAATAATTCTTATTTTAGCAATGCGGCCGCGCATCTCTAGTTAGTCTGTGTTTAGGTATTTATAGAAATACCTAAACACAGACTAATCAGATGGTCAAATTCATATCATCCTAGATCTTACAGCCGATTCAGCTTCTATAAATCTAGATTTCGTCGCATCTGACTAACCTGCTCCCACGCTAACACCCACCCAACAATATTAAGCTCATAATCTGGTTATCCTTTATCCAAACAAGGCAGCAATTGACCTCCGTTTGTTTATCGACGGAACAATAAAACCACTTATTAAATAGCTAACTTGTGGCTCTGACTTCACTTGCATACAAAAGTTGACAATGATCTGCTTTGTGCTAACACTGTAGATGCATGCCCTATTTTGGTTTAGAGCGTTTCTCATTGGCCGACACTGATAACGATATATTATGTCGCCGACACCGCAGGAATTTTCTTGAAGTTTTTCATTGAACGACACGGTACTGATGTAACACCGATGTAAAAATTATAAAGTACATAACATAACGTAAATGGTATATAATATATTTTGATATCAGTGGCGCTAGAACAGACTTTCTTTCCTCAAAGGTGGTGACTGGTGTGTGTTGGTCAGATGGTCCGAAGGGGTCACTCATCCTCACTTTTGTTACCGTGGTCAGACAAGCGTTACAAACCTATAAAATACTTATTATTAAAACTTAGTACTAAAGGACTTGAAATCCGAATGATCTCAGAATACGCGCTGATTTCAATATTTGGTGAATGTCATTTCACAAGGTCTCGGGAAAAACCCGTTGAAAACCTCTCGAATACGTAGGTACTGGCAAAATGGAGAATGATCTTATATATCGACTTTAGTTTTCTTCTCAACATAGGTATAATTTGGCAACATACTAAATACAACATAGGTATGGTTAAGAAATAAGCTGTCCTTGAAACTAAGGGTCTATGCTGCGTTTAAAACTGTTTAGACGATTCGTTCACCGTTTACATATGTTTTAAACAAAATACCTACCTATAGATCCTTTTCTGTGGCAAAAAGTAGTCCAATATATTATTTTACTTGCTGAGTCAAGTAAAGTATTAATTTTGCTAAGTAAAGAATTCCTATGCTTACCCGAGTGTGCCCGAGTTATCAAACACAAGGAATTCAACAGGCCGTAAAAGGGAACAAAAATAATTGCATCAAAATGCCGTGAATGTTGTACGTAATTGATTTTTTCCTGAATACCTACATTAGTTTCCGCCGCAATCTTGACAGTGAATCTAGACTTGCCCTGCATGGCGTGACCTGAATGACGTCACGGCAGGTCAGTGACCGCTGGGACCGGATGTCATTATGTTAGAGTGCACCTCACCTCGCTCACGTGGAAGAGGCTTGCACTGTGGGTTCGGATACTAGTATAGTATTATAATATCTGATTAAAATTATTAGAAAATTTGATTCAAATTGTTTAATTTCGAAAGGAATTAAAGTTTAGCACGGCACGGGGTAGGTATCTGTATGTGTAGGTATGTTTGGCGAACGGCCGAGCCGTTTATATAATCTTGATGAAACTTTGTACCTACCTAGGTAGGGGGATTTTAACGATGGGGTTGATCTTAATTTGTTTCGAACTACTAGTTACCTATTAGTACCTATGTGCATAAACTTACGAATATTTGCACGAGCCTTATTTTTAATGGGGAATCAGTTATAGGCTTGTCTAGGCGCGGTCGTAGAGGCTAATTGGTATTTTCAATTTACGCTAAATTAGTTCTATGTTTGTAAAACAAGAAGTGAGCGTGGTCGGCCCCTTCTAGGAATTAAAATAATAATAATTTTGAAAGTGTCTCTAGGGCCCCGCAGTCCTTAACGGTAATGACCCCTAAGTGGGTAACAGAACAGAAACGATGTACCTGCCCACTTATTCAGTAGGTGATAAAAAGGAATTTGCATCCGTTTCGAATTAAAAAATCAATTCGGTTTACTTAAGATCAGCGGAGCGTTCACACAAATTTCCATGGCTACCGAGATGGAGCCATGACATTAGCGTGATTCGATTACTAGTCAAAATCACAAGTTTCGTTCGTTCATGGACGTTTCCTGGCCTTCAGTTTAGTCTGGGTAATATGGGAATCAAGCGATGGGGAATCAGTGTAATCGCAATTTGATAGATGGACCATTCAAATGGGGTAATAGTGTCATAATTGATTGCCATGCCTCGATAGCCATGGGTTAGCGTGATCGACCCACAGACCCAGATTAAGATAGTTTCTGGACCAGCTACCTAAACTACAAATGGAGTTGAAAGACTAGTAGGTACCAGTAGGTAGGTAGGTGCATTCTCCAACATGGTGTGACAAAGTTAAGACAATGGTGTTTCTTGCTGATTGCTGTAACCTGCGGAAGCAATGTGATGTGGAAAGAGACCGTGGGATGACGGGAAATATTTTATGTCACTTTATTACTTAGAAATACGGTAAAAAGTATGTACTGGAAGTACCTACCTATACTTATGTGTTCTGTCTTTGGATACACGATAAAATTACATACGTTATGAGTACAAGAAATGGTTTATCATTTCACAATGTTTGAGGAGGTACTATGACGTTCAAAATGGTGTTTTAACAGCAACGCGTTTGATGCGTCTGGCTTTGCAAGCATCCATATGCTACGGTAGCCACTTACCAACAGGTAACAACAACAAGCATATGCTACGGCAGCCACTTACCAACAGGTAACAACAACAAGCATACGGTCCGTATGTTTGTTTGTCACATTAAAAAATAAAAAATAAAAATAAATAATGCTGGACAATCCACACAGCATCATCTAGTCCCAAGCTAAGCAGAGCTTGTGTTATGGGTACTAGATGACTGATATACTTAATACAATACATTACATAGATAGATATTTTTTATTATACATAGAAAATACCCAGAACACCCGGAACAAATATTTACAAACATTTGTCCCAGGACGGGAATCGAACCCTCAAACTCTTGTGTCGCAGGCGGACCTTCGCCCACCGCGCAACATCGGTCGTCAATTAATGGTACCTATTAAAAACTAATAAGTTAAGACATTAATATAGAGTTTGTGGCTTACTATGATGATATTTGTAGACACAATCATACGCAAAATCCTACTCGTACTTCCTACTAAAATTAAAAACGTGAAAGTTTGTAAGGATGAATGTTTGTTACTCTTTCACGCAAAAACTACTGAACGAATTTTGATGAAACTTTACAGTAATATAGCTTATACAACAGAATAACACATAGCCTACTTTTTATCCGGGTACCACGCGGGCGAAGTCGTGGGCAGAAGCTGGTAATATATATGATATTAATATATTTCAGCAAGAAATTAGTAAAGTACGTCGTTCAGTCATAATAATATCCTAAAATGATACCAAACTACGATAATTTCAATTCTTTGCTTAAAAAAGCACAGTTTTGGCCGAGATACATTTTCTGCTGGATGTGGAATTACTGGCGCTAAGGATTAATGCTAATTCTTTTAATTTCCAGCTATCAGTAGCGGAAGTGGAGCTGCGTGCGGCGGCTGAGGAGCGAGACAAACTGCTAAATGATGCTAACTACAGCAGCCTTCAGAACGACGAGGCGGTGACACGCGCCAGGCAGGAGCGCGACGAGGCAATCGAGAGGAAGAAAGCAGCTGAGGTATTATTCTGTACCATAAAGGATCGCACATTATATAGTCCTAACCACACTAGGATTCAAAGTTGCGTTGAAACAAAACCATCGATTGCTAATATGATAATTTCTTTATTTCAGGTGGCCCTGGCAAAGACTAGAGTCGAGCTGATGCAGGCCAACAGCCAGTTGTACGAGGCAGTGCGCCAGAAGGTTGACCTTGGACAACAGTTAGAGCAGTGGCAGGTAAGATGCCCGAATCAATCTATTAGCATCATTAAATCGGAGGTGTTTCATTGAATAGATCTCAAAAATCACTTTGGTGTTCCTTAACCATTTTTTGTTTTAAGACCTCGCTTTAATATAATATGAAAAGTTGTGTCCCTCCCCCCTTTTAATTTTTAACCTCGAGTCCTAAAAGTATGAAACAAAGTTTACGAGAGCAGCGTTTGATTGAAAATATCTATGGGGTAACTTCGGGACCCAAAGACGTCTTAGGCACTTTTTTGAAATCAAAAGTGAGATTTATATGAAATTTATAGGTGTACGTATTCGAATAGAAAGTATATAGGTTACCTAACTCTTTACTTTTGAGTTTTGAAAACATAATCAATATCCAATTAGGATCAAACTAGAGTGAAATACAATAATATTAACTACACAAATAAATCTAATTGGATTTTTATTGTTTATTTTAATTATGTATAAAATCTTAAACTACAAATTAACCCTCTGTTTCATAATCACTCGCTTACTTAGCAAGACGCTAAATCTAGCCCTGTCCTTTTTTAACACTTAACAAAGGATAGAGGCTGTCAACTTTTAGCACACTGCTTGAGTAAGCGAATGATTATGAAATAGAGGGCAAGTTTTGAATAATGAGAATTGTATTTCAATTAGTTTATCTTCTAGTGTAGGTACGAGTATGATATTAAGACCTGGAAGTTGAATTATTCTAACTAATTTCCAGATGGACATGCAAGAGCTGATCGAAGAGCAGATGAAGCACAAGTTAACATCGGAGAAGCGTCGCAAACTGCCAGCACCTGCCCCACCCCCCACTCGCACCTCGAGACTCCTAGGATTTTTTCACAGGTGATCTGCTGCACCTTGACGCTCCGTGAAGCCATCGACATACCTATTATAATCTACCTTATAGCAATCAACAACTACGATCCTACAACATTCTCAATCGCGTGTAGTTTACTTTTGCTTTATGACTCGAAAGTTTTCTTTTTCACATTGGCATTTTTCGATCTTCAAACGCTGTTGACATTCCTAGGATTTACCTACGTCATATTGTACAAGCCGTGCGATGTGTACACACTTGCAGTAATAGCTAGCGTCGTAGTTAGAATGTTGTTAGTTAGTGTACTTGTGGTTTTTAATTTACTGAGCTTATTTTAAGTTGAGACATTGCAATTTAGTGAATTTTGTGAAATATACGGCGATTACCTACTATTGCAGATACAATTTTCAGTTGTTTGTTTAAAAAAGTTTAAAGCTATAAAATTATTAAGACCAATTTTTGTAAATATGGCTTTCATAGATTTATTTTAAACATAAAACTATGTTTGAAACGTATTGACGCAATCAGCTAAAATTAAATTGGGCATTTTGTTTGTAAGTACTTTTGAAACAGATTGGATTGGTTAGATCGGATTTGGTACAGCAGATAAACTATGATCTCTATATAACACGAGATTATGACATTAATTACCGTTATTACTTAAGTTTTACTTCAATTTTACTTAACCTTACGTATTTTTTACTTAACGGTATATACACAACGATAACTAACACGATTTAAATAGTGTTAATTTTAAAAACATTTATAAATTAATTGATTTCATTCGGTATATATTTCAGAGTATTTTAAAACGCCATCATTTCTGAATCTAACCTATTCATCGCTTTGTAAATAATACTTTTAAATATTGAGATTATACATAAACCTCATTAATTGTAATTGTGGTTTAGCCATAGAGTAGTACCGACGTTGCATTCTTTCTCCTATTTGAGAAAAAAATTGCTAAACCGTAGATTAACTTCTTACACCGAGGCTAAGCCACATTTATAAATAACACGGTAAATCTAGTAATAATACTATTTCACTGTGAGTGAAACGTTTGGTGCACATTTATTAATGAATAAATAGATATAATTTAATTATCAAGACATACATCTACCATAATATAACGGGAACATAATTTACAATACATTAATAAGCCATATAATTTAAAATTTTACGAAAGGATATGATTTGTTGCAATGTTGTATGTACCTAATTTTTATAGATATAAAATTATATTTTGCAAAACAATTGCATATTGTGCCTTAGTACCTGGGCTTCAGGATCAAATTTGTGCCTTTTCGAGTATCAACTGTATTTATAATTAATGAACTACTAGTTAAAAACCGAGTGTAGAAATATATATAGGTTTTACGTTACAATTTAAGTTTTCATTTTGGTTATCTACGTATCAAGCTCAATAATACCATGCCTATTATTAGTTTTTCTGTCTCAGATTTGTTACAAAGTGAACGGATCATAACATAGTAATTAATACTAACAAGATGTAATAAAAATCACAAAACCTTCATAATAAGGCTTTTCTCTGATAAGAGTAGCAACATCAACCAACATCAACACCTTTAAACTGCTGGCAATTTTCAATTGAAATAGTATTTAGTTTTATTTGAAGTATTTACCTAAGTAGGTACCTGAAATATTTTCTTTTAACTCATAAAATATATAAATTCTGTCAAAAAGTTCTAGGTTCATTTCTTGATACGGAATCCCTAAAATTAATTTTAACTTTAACACAAAATTCAATTTGTCATCATTTTATTCCTGCGTATTTTTGTTTTTATTTATTATTAAGACTGAACCAATGATGGAATTGTGAAATGTACCTAATATTTTACAATTTATTTGAATTACATTTGCAATAATAATTTTATGAAAATTTGCAATATTAGTTGAATTTTTCATATATAATTATAAGCACAAAACAACATATTTACAAATTTAAAAGTAAACTTCTGAGTCATTCCATTAATAATTATTTTTAATATGTATAAGTCCCATTTTCTTCTAGGATATCTAACAACCCACTTCTTCATTTAAGCAAATAAATTGTTCATAACATTTTTATTCACAACAGAGCCTACTTAACCCATCATTTTAGTGTTATTACAGTGTACTTAAAAGTTACTTAAAGAATACCTTAATTGTAATTTATGTTTAAGATCTAAATTCATTTTCATGACTAGAATATAATTTAAATAAAATAATTTGTTTGTGGAATTAATAAAATAAAGAATGAATTTTAAAACCTGTGTTACCTTATGATTATCCCTCCTATAATACTATAATATTATTGACATACCTAGGCACATAATATACTATTAGGTACAAAAAAAGGTAAAATGTAACAAAAAAAAACAAAGGTCCAAGATATTTGCATCCGGAGAATAAAATTAAAGTAGCGATGGAAAGGACATTTGGCGAGACGTCGTGACGGTAGGTGGAGTAGGGCCCTCACAGAAAAAGAGTATCCAGAGAGAGAAAATGTAGCACTGGCAAACCACCTGCAAGAGTTGATGAAATCGAGAGGTTCGCGGATAAGATATAGCTGCGATCAGCTCAAAACAAGGATAATTGGTACAAAATGGAGGAGGTTTATAGCAGTGGATGAATACCAGATGATAAAGATGATGATGATGAATAGATCCAAAGTGGTTGCAAATAATCACTGCAGATATCATAACGTTGTTAAAAAAAATAAGTATAAAACTCTCTCAATATGTATAAAAACTTACCAAAGTCAGATCCTCATCCAGAAGAGAAGACAAAGAAAACACAAAAATATAAACGTCACTGTAATACGTCACTCTTACATAAAGAAAAATACTTTTACGGAACTTGAAACTCCATTTACTCAGTTATTTAAGTGACCTATTTAATTATATTTGCTAGTTATACAACTCAAAAATGCCCCAGCAAGTAGAACAGAAGACCATCGACCCTGAAGCTGAGCTTAGCAATGTTCAGAGAACGGTAAGATTGATGTTTTGTTTGATTTGCCTCTTAACTACTCTCTGAATGGGGAATCATAAGAGTATAGCTTTGAAACTTCCTTAATCTTCTGTTTGTTTCGTGTAGTTCAGCAGGCTTATAATCAGCACCGTTGTAAACGTTTGGCAAACGAAAGAAATGCGAAAAATTACTTTCTCAAAAATTTATCTTTTCCGTCAGACAAAACAAAGAGAGAAATAATTGTTAACTTTTTGTTTGTCGATAAAACTATTGTCTTGGGTGGATGATTGTGTTACTGGTGTAGATGGTTCTACTATTTCTTCTGTCTACATTTAGTCTCCGTTTTCAGTTTCAAAAGTTGGCACCATCATGCAGCGTGGAGAAGCGAGCTGGTGGGATACCACAACTAGCACCACAAGAGAAGCAGCTGGGAATCCTCGCTCATGAGCTGAAAGAGACTCTACTATGCATCAATGTGAGTAACTCCGATACCAACGACAACCCACGACATATATTTCCGAAAAGCAGCATCGCAGGATTTCTGGAAAAAAATAAACGTAGATACTATTAGGGTGGGGTGATTAGAGATGAATCTACATTATGTGATGCTACTTAGTAGGTTGTTTTTTTCTGTAAGACTATCGCCAATCAGACTGTTTAAATGTCCCATAAATATCCCAAACACTAAGGAGAAACAGGAAACGAAAGTCTTTAAGCCATCATAAATTACTTACTTAATTTTGTTCAATGTAACCTACCTTCCCAATTCCTATAGCGTCTTTTTACGTCTCAATATCACTCTGGAAATCACTCATTTGCGACAAGGTAGACATATTTCAAAAATCTTGATTTTTGAGTTAATTATACACCTCGGTTCTAAATTAAATCTAGTTTTTTCTTCAAAAGCGTAATTTCTCTAAGAGTTAAGGAAACAGCGAAAAAGAGGATGTGACGTTATAACACTATACTTTTCATGCTGGTGGTTCGTAATCACAACGTCATTACTCAGTTTTAGTCGGGTTATGTGCACGATAGGTTATGCGTATTCTCTTCAAAAACAACTTATTTCAAGTGGTGAGGTTTTACGTGATAAGGTACGTTGAATTTATTTTAGTGTTTGTTCAGTAATAATGTACTTTAGGCAAATGTGTCTTTGTTGCTCAGAAGTAATATGTGTTTTGTTGTGCTTATATTTCTTGATATGCCGATATTGCTGAGAAAAGCATTTACTGTTAAAGTACTATATACGTATAACGACGTTATTAATAATAAACAAAACACAAATTATTAATTTGAGACAAAAGTTATATCTAAAAAAGTCACTATTCTTGAAATTATTAAAGGTTTGTTGTTCATCTTCCCATAATATCTTTTTCTAAAACGTTTTACATAAAAAATGTTAACACCTATTTTGATATGTTACTTTATTATTTTTTTTTTTTTTTTATAATTTTAGGAAAACTTACAGCTTAAAATATAGTTATTAACATATTACATTCCGGTATATACCAGAGCATGTGTGCTGAGGGCCAATTATAAAGTTTCCGCAGATATGTACTTAAATAGAATAACAGATGACGCACAGAGAAAGTAGACGACTTGAAAAAGAATAAAAGAAATACAAACAAATACACAAAACAAAGCGAAATTACATGCAAAGTTATTTTAAAAAGAATTCTTTGCTAAGCAAGCATTTAAGGTTACTTGTAGATGTGTTAAATAAATCAACATCAATGTTTTTGTTGACCAATGAGTTGAACGATTTGCTAGCTTGTATTAAGAATGCCTTTTGTCTATAATTAGTTTTTACCGTAGGTACGTAAAGTATACTCGGTTTTCTCAATGCAGCAGTATTTGTACGTAACCCTAATTGCTCAAGCTGCTCAGGACAATCTACGTTACCATTGCAGATGTTTATGAGGTATGTTAGGTCAGCAACCTGCCTGCGATTAGAGAGTGGAAGGAAATGGAACTTGCGGCACCTTGTATAGTAATCAGGTAAATATCGGCTCGGTATTGTAGGTATCGAAAAAATATTTTTTGTATTGATTCGAGACGCGATGAATAAATCGCGTAGCTCGGGTTCCACACCTGCGATGCGTACTCGAGGTGACTACGTACGTAAGCGCAATATATACGCATTATATAGGAGCAAATCAAATTATAATCTGATAAACCAAAACAGACACAAAACAATTAATGAAGAGTCTACACTGAATGAAATAAGTATGTACTTGTAGTACCTTTTTTTACTTACAAGAATCCAGCATTTCTTTTAGTTCGTTCAAGTGGTACTTTTTATTTTAGGAGAGAACATATTTGTGATTTTTAACGTGCAAAAATTACCCAATTTTTTTTTCAGACTGTGATGACTCTGTAAGGGATCCGATGTACATACCAGAAGAGCGTATGCACATCATACGCTCTTATACATTATCTTGGGGAATTGCCTCATGAAGAAATTTATGAGGTGCTTTCTTTAGCAACAATGAAATTAACACATCAAATGAGCCTCCTACTACAGTCGAAAATGAAGCGAATAGACCTATACTTAAAACAACTATGAGAGAAACACAGCTATGAACATAACTGTTTCACTTACATCTCCGCGAAAGAAAGAAAACGCAAACGCGTCCTTTTTTTTTTAAATAATTTTAAGTTAAAAAGGAAATTTACGGAGCCATAATCACCAAATTACTGTTATGTTCGTGATTCGTGATGGTGAAGCGAGATTTTGCTCGTCAGAAGAATAACGCATTTTATTTTAATATGAGTAACCAAAAAGTGAGTGTAAATAATAGAGACTAATTTGCGTTTAGTAAAAAAAAATTCTCTAGTTATATTCAACGTTTTCAATAATTATGTAATATTTAGTATTGAGAAGATAATGTTTCAGTTACTTATTTAAAAAATATATATATAAATCTTCTTTCTATAATGTCTTTTTTTGTTTAAATCTGTATAATTATATACCAAATCTAAAAAAATATATTGTTTTAAAAGACAAGTCAAAATAATACAAAATAAAATCCTATTTTTTCAGGAATAATGTCATAAGTGGTTCCTTGTAACACAAAACAAGGCATAGTATGTTTTTACAGTATAGCACACAGGGTTTGACCATATATTTCAATACGTTACAAATTAGGTAATATTTTTTGTAAAGCCTTGTTTCAAAAGGCAATGATTATAAAAATATTCTCAGTTAAACTTTAAAAATGCTACCCTGTAAAATCATACTTTTAGAGTTATGTCAACACTGTCGAAGCGCACGAAGCGCACTGATTCTTTTAACCAACCTGATTCTGATTCTTTGCCTCTTTGACGTCAATATTTTAATCCACAGTTGGCCAAGAAAGGGCAGCATGCATTGAGAGACGCTCAGGTCAAGAAGGGCACTTGCCACTCCATCGTAGAGTATGAACAGCTGGAATCAGTACTTCGTGAAGAACGCGCACAGCAACAAGAGCTCGACTGCCTCAACTATCTAGCACAGAAGCAGCTCGTGGAACTGCTTAAAAGAGTCCCTACAGAGGCAGATGTAAGCAATATTTAAGTTCTGAAATTATTGAAAATTCTTTCATTTTGGGGCTTGTTTCCGTCCTCATAAAATGAGAACCATGCAAACAGCTTAGCTGTAAAAAAAAAATAAGCTTTATAGAGCTGTCCCGGCTAGAACTCTCCGGATACCTAGACCCTGTCAATTAATTTTTTGTTTTTTTATTTTATTTATATAACAAAATCACACAGCTCTCAAGGAATGATAACTATTTTATTCTAAACACTATCGTGAACTTGACTATTCATATTGTAAAAACGGGAATTTTCACTGCCGTGGAATTGTCACACCGTACTGCACTATCGGTGAAGGCACCGACTAAGTTTCCACTCATTCCGAGAGTCTTCATCAGGGTGAGTGCGACTTTCTCCTTCCGCGTCGCGCCGTGCACTACTAGTGCACGGCGCAACGCCAGTCACTGAACTAGAAGATATAGGTTTAAGATTATTAATAACAGACTTTGCTTCAAGGGACAACAATAATGAGTTGATACAACCTTATTGTGTGTGTGTGCGTGCGTGCGTGCGTGCGTGCGTGCGTGTGTGTGTAGCTTCTATGTAGCCGACTAACAAGCGAGTTTTGAGCGTAGTTTGTACTTGTATGCTTGACCGCAAACAGGTTTGTGTGTCTAGTTCTAGTTTTCGGTACGTAGAAACATAGAATTTTTGAAGTCAATTCCCAACAATCAAGGTAATCATTACATATACCATGGAGGAAAGACATATCAGCAAGGGTTCTTCGATTTTCCAGAGTCGAGAGGTTGTGATGGCGGCACGCCTCCTCATAATAGTCAAAACTACGAAAACATCTAAAGTTAAGGTGTTTCACAAACTTACACTGAATGCTTTCCAAGCTCTGCTTGTATGTTAAGTAGTTGGGATTCCAAGTGGAACTCATAAAGATAAGATGCGTACAGGAGTGGTCCCAAGATGGAACCTCGAGGGACTCCAGAGGGAATTTCCACAAAATTAGAACAGAATCCACCAACAACGACTGCCTGAGAACGGTTACGCAAATAAGATTCTATCCATCTGAGCAAATTGCCACGTATACCAAGTTCGTAAAGCTTACGCAGGAGAATGATGTGGTATACACGGTCAAATGCTTTCTCAAAGTCCGTGTAGATCACATCAACCTGAGAGCCATTATCCACACCATTCGTTATGTGGTCAATAAATACTCCTATGTTGGTAGCCGTAGATCGTCCTTTCATAAAGCCGTGCTGCTCATTGGGGATTGAAACGGTAATGAATGGATAAATTTTACTATGGACTACCCTCTCGAAAAGCTTACTTAGTACATTTAGTATTAAGATTGGGCGATAATTTTCAATTGAAGACTTGATGCCTTTTTTGTGAATAGGTACTATATACGCTTTCTTCCAAATAGCAGGAAAGTATCCTTCTTGAAGGTATCTGTCAAAAACCAGGGCTATAGGAGTAGATAAAGATTTTGCACATTTGAAAAAAAAGATGGGAGGAATGTTACTGTATGTAATATCAAGATCTTGAAGCATCTTCAGAATATCTTTACAGCATATTTCAATATTATTAATAGGGTTACCATCTACTAGGTCAAAGGAGTAATGTTCAGCAGGCTTGCTAAAGTTTCGTTCGAAGAAGCTATTAAATACAGTACATATGTCAACTTGTGTATTAAAATAAGTATTACCAAGTGTCATTTGTTGAGGGTAGTTGGAGCTATTTTGTATGACCAGAAAAAATTTGGATGAGATTAAATTTTTTGCTGAGATAAATTGACATATGATTCGAAACACTTAACTTGAAGTATCTTTTGTTTTTGTCTGAGATCCGAAAAATGCAAATAACCAATAAGATTGTGAAAACGCTTCCAGTTCCTGTGAGTTTTGGACTTTACTTTGATTAATTTAATTAACGCTCTGCTGGACCATACGGGATAAGTGTAAATGCCAGAACAACGGATTTTCGGAACAAAGACCAATCATGTTTAATAAGCGAATAATTTATGCCATCAAAGTCTTCACGCTTAAACTGATATTTTGTACGAGATTGCGGTTTTAATGCAGGAATTACTATGTCTACTATAAAATCATCACCAGTACAAGTACAGTACAAAACTGTAACCCACATACATTCCGGGTCATACCTTTATCTTATCATCTATTCAGTTATTCAACTATTCGTACATTAATTTAGGTAGGATGTCCAGCTCTCCTTATTCATCTATTCAATCACCACGAGTGACCTTCTCCATAGCGGAATCAGGTGAGTATCTATCTATTATGTATACTTGTCTTATGTTTCAACTTTTTCAATTATTTAACTTTTATCTAACAAGGTACCTTCTTATAAATTAATGCAGGGGAGTCTAATAAAACAAATTCATAACAGTTAATAATTTTAATGAATATTTTGAAGACACCATTTTCTTAAACATAATACATTTTTCAAGGCACATATATTACCTCTATTATGATATACTCAACAAAAAATGTCGTTTCCTTGGTCATATTCCGTGTTTTTGGAAATTTTTAAAGTGCAAATTAGGTTTGTTTTACATTATTTTTTCAATATTTGTCAGAAAGATGTATATTCTCGATATATAAAGAAAATTTTAGATTTCCTAGGCTATTTAGCAGCTAAACTTTAGACAAATAAAATTTATTTTAAGGCAACTAAATGTTAGAAGTTAATTTGTAAACGCGTAATTCGGAACGTGTTCCCTAGCAATTGTGCGAAAGTGATAACGCTATACGAAATCATGGCGTTGACTCGCTCTTTCTTATGCCAATAATAGATTATCATTCGTTCTTTCAACTCACTACGCAGGAATAAAACAATAATGTTTAAAAAGTTCATGGCACGAATCAAAGTAATGTTGCTACAAGCTTAAAACAAAACGCTCCTGAACCATGATGGTTTAGTAAATGATTGTGGTAGGCCTACAGGAGCGTTTTGTTTTAAGCTTGTAGCAACATTACTTTGATTCGTACCATGAACTTTTTAAACATTATTGTTTTATTGGGACACACAAGCGGGATTTCGAAAGAGTATGGGATGTACGGATCAGGTTTTTTCCTTGCGATGCATAGCCGAAAAGTTTTATATTATTATGATATACTCAACTAAAAATGTCGTTTCCTTGGTCATATTCCTTGTACAATTGTACATAGTTGATACAGTACATATACGGCCTTTTTTCATTAAAATTTTTGCAATTATATTTTTATGGTCTTTGTAGGGCATAAAACCTTGGTTCCAATTTATTCCTCTATTCCTCTCAATTCAACTAACCTGCCTTCTTTCAGCTTAAGTGAGGTCGTAAAATGGAAATGGTGGTTTGAATAGCAAAACAAGAACATTACTATCGTTACGTTCATCCTTAAATTGCATTGCTATTTCTTTTAAAATAAATTCACTGTTGTCAGTTTTAAAGCCCTATACATCTATAATGGCACTCATGATATTTTACGAACAATATTACTCAAAGGCTTGTATTCTAGAAGTCGCTCGTTTAGTATGAGACAATATGCAGTTGTATTTTCAGGAATGTCTACCAAGGTCTCGATTTCTAGTCGTACATCAACAGGTCCTGTCTTCAGGCTATCGTTTTGTCGTGAACAATCAATTACAAATAAAAAAGCCTGTTCTTTAGCAATGGGTCAGCTGGATGATCATAGTAAGAATGACGATATTTGGCGTACATTTCGTATAATATATTGTATTTGTTTCCGTTAAATTTCAAATTCAATGCCTCGTAGGGATAATATTGCGAATTGAGAAACAGTGTTAAATTAGCAAGGTTACAGTGATCAAAGCGCGTACAGTTTTGAGTTTAAGAATTTTTTCGTTTAGTTTGAAGGCCAAAAATTACATAACGAGGCTTTTTTAGTTGTGAAGCAGTCTTAACTAACCATGAATGCTTCATATTTTTAGGTAAAAATGGATATTCATATAAATCCTGTTAGAGGTACCGGTTAAATGATACTTCCAACGAATAGTTCGCAACTGATTTATTGATTAGATTTAATTATACATGAAGACTTAATGCGGAAGATAGAGATCACGTTCGTACATAGTCTCACGTAGATATTATTTACCTAGGAAGTTAGGTAACCTTGACATCACATGCTTAGCCTGAATAACACATTGTACCTTGTACATCCTGGCCACAAAAAGAGAAACAATGTTAAAGAGTTGAAAATAATCGATGTTACATAAGATTCCATGCATTACTGACAATTTAAAACTATAAAACAAATTATTAAAATACATTCAAAGCTGTGAATATAAAGGAATCACACAATGTAACTAATTTTATATCGAGTAAATATAGATAATCATTAATATAATAACAGTAAGAGCGAGTAAAGCTAACAACAACGAATAACCGTGCAAATTATCTTAATATCTGTGCATCCTTATCTATTGTCTTAAAGTCTTTACATTCTAATGTGTTGGCACTCTACTGTCCGGATATTTAACCCTTTTTTTATATAGCGTATCACTGTTCACTATTGGGATATTTAACCCGTTTTCATATCGTTTATCATGCACTGAAATCACACACTGCTCATCACACGCTGTTGGTTGCTGCTGTGAGGCCTTGGGGCCTCCCACAACGGCCGCCGAGCTGACTGTCGCCGTTTCATGCGGTGCTGTTGCTGCTCGCCGCGCCTTTCTCCTTCGTCGTAGGATGTAGTAGCACACACCAGCCAGTATTATCATTGCAAGTATCGCGTACATTAGTGTGTACTGGTGAATGTCATGTACATTGAGAGATACGTTCGTTTGGGGCCTTTATGTCTTCTATTTGTGTTTTCATGTTTGACCACTCTTCTTCGTGGTTATCTGGTATAAATTGGGCTATTACGGAGGAGTTGACGATTTTGTTGAGAACGGAAAACTCTGGTACTGTTGGTACATCTCCTTCCAACTTAACTTGACTTAGGTAGTTGTTATGACCGTAGATTGAAAAATCGATACTCTTCACTACGCAACCTTGACCTACGCTCAGTAAGCCATTGCCGGTCAATGTCTCCATCTGCATTTCGGTGTCAGCGCACTGAGCATTCATTGCAACATGAGAATAACCACCTATTATTGTTTTGTAATTTGACCCATCGTTCCTGACAGGTCAATACCTCGGTATTACATAACTTTTCTTTGTTGTTAATGCTTGTATTGCAGATCGCCTTTGTAAGTGGTAGTTCGAAGATAGGTTTATCGTAAGGGCATAGCATCCGATTAGTTGAAGTGTGCATACACGAATGAAGATCCTTAGTTGTCGTTGAGTCAGCTCTAAAAACGCCGTGATGTGGCAGATAGCACGAAGTATTGAGGCCTTGTACTCGTTTCATATGCCCTAGTTCCTCATAATCACGAAATTTTTTATAACTCTCAGCAAATACCTCGTTGTTTGCAAGTTTCTTTTCTATGTTTAGAAGTTGTGCAATAGCCTTCCCCTTAGACGAGCCTAGGTCTCGCTCGAAATAAGGTTTCATGGGTATCGCTACCTCATAACTGCCATTAGCTAAGCGTTTTGTTGTAGCTTGATAGAGGTCTTCACAATACTTATCTGATGCACTGAGGTCAGAATAAACTTCGCTTACCTCTTCCAGTTCCCAGTAATGAGAAAGGTCTGGTATATCATTTAAAACAACGTTACATTTGAAATTTTTTACACTACCTGATAAAATCCAACCTAGTCGTGTTTGTTGGGCTATGGGGCTTCCAGGTGGTCCCCTAATGAGTCCACCCATTAAAATTTCTGAATATACACTGGCGTCCAGTAGGAGATCGATTGGCTTTGATACGTTATAGTCCGGGTCCCCTAGCTGGATATGTCCAAGATGTACCCATGTCTGTTTCGGGAACGACATATTAGGTAAATTATTAACTACTCGCGGAATTACTAGTGCCCGAGTGGTAAACTTATAATCACCATAAATCGACTCGGCGTCGATCGAGACAATCCCCCTGCTTTGTTTGGATCCCTCACCTATCCCACTGACGGTCGCGTTATAGTTTTTCCTAGACAGTCCTAAAAACTGAACTGCATTTTCGGATATCAGCGAAATCTGAGATCCTTGGTCTAGTAAAGCCCTTAATGTGACGTATGTCCCATCAACTGACCTTACCCTAAGGGATAATGTGGTGAGTAAGATTTCCTCGCTTTCGGTGGCCACGTGATTCGTCTTATGATCCGTATTCGTAGCCGGTAAATATTTTGGAGAAGAATTCGTCGATCTTGATGAGAGACTGGACTGATCTAATGCCTTAAATACGTCATGCAACATAGAATTGTGTTTACCATTGCAAGCCCTACATACGCGCTTCGAACGGCACTGACCTACTTCGTGCGGAAGTAGACAGTTTTGGCACATACCTACCTTCGTCACCGCACTAAGTTTATCTTCAGAACTCAAAATTTTAAAATCATAACATCGATAAATTATATGATTATTTTTGCAATATGGGCAAGTTAAAGTGCAAGCAGTGGAACTGAATTCACGTTCGCCTGATTTACCGTAATTAAAACGATAGTTTCTATTATGAAACGTCTTGTTACTCCTTGAAAAGAATTTATTATTAGACTGCGAGGAATGGGATTTTGTGGGCTGTGGCAGCGTCGTTGTATCCTTCTCTTTCTTAGATAACGATTCTAATGAAATAAACTTATTCTCTATAAAGTTCATAAGCTCTTGGAGCGTGGGTATCTCTCGCGGCGCTTTGCGAGTTTCCCTGAAATCTACCACTGTCTCGGGGTCGAGCTTTTTGCAAATAAGATGGGCCAGCATGGGCCCCCATGTCGTTGTGTCGATCCCGAGATTCTGTATGGCGTGAATATTCTCCATGGAGGTGTCGTAGATACGTTTTAAATCTTTGGACGATTGTTTGGCGGCACTAGACTGGTTCAAAAATAATTCAATATGCTTTGTAAACAGAACTTGAGGGTTATTGTATCTGTGGTTTAAGAGCTCCCACGCGGTCTCGTAATTCTCGGACGAAATGTGGAGATGCTGTACGAGCCTTTAGCTTACCCCTCAAATGCTGCATTTTCTGGCAGTTTGTCAACAGATGATTGTTATGGATGCTCTCGGAGAAAAGATCTAAAAATGCAGGCCACTGAGTATAGCTCCCCGAAAATATCGGCACTTCTAGCTTTGGAGTAGAATTATGAAGATGAGAAGTGGACGCTAACTTTTCGTTAAGAGATTTTGATAGAACATCGAAGGATTCCTCATAGCTGTAAAATTCATCCTCGTATTCAACATCCGATCCTTGCAGGATAGTATCTATCTGAGTATGGATTCTATCTCGTCCCATTTCTTATGCATACGCTTCAACCTATCTTCAAGTTCCCACTTTACTTTAATATCCTCTACCTTGAAGCTGTTTGTGTAGCGACTAAATCCTTTAAAAAGTGTACGCTGCCTTCTCAACAACTCAGCAGCTTGTTCCGCTGGACTCGGCGAGGCTATAAGTGGTGTATTCATTGCCATATCTGAGGCTTTCTGTGGCTCGTGCGATGCGGTGGATGAACCTGATGGATTTTTCTCCCCTGCAAGACATGATGATATTGCCTTCCTAACAGTTTCGTAATAGCTCCTTGTTTTTTCAAATTGATTCTCAACGAAGTATTTATTTTCTGTTTGTCCATAATCAACCAACTTTTCGTGATTCAACTTAAACTCTGCCCATAATTGGTCTAACCTATCCAAACGTGTCTCAATATACGATGGTGTCCTACGGCTATCTGAATCTTTCCGGAAGTTCCTTTCGATTTGCTGTATGGCTTCAAGGATTCCGCTGAGGGTGTGCAGTAGGCTCTCCATGGTAATTAAATAAATGGAAAGATCTTACTTGATGTAGCAGGATACTTTCTGGTCCCAAATAGCACTGAATGGAACACTATATACTACGTGAAAACGCGACGTAGTATAACTTTAGGATAACATTTTAGCAACGGACGTTATCACTTTGTCCTTCGACAGACAGTTTAATGACGACTTCGGATTTAGACTGTGAATCCGGTTATAGGATAACGTTTTAGAAACGGACGTTATCACTTTGTCCTTCGACAGACAGTTTAATTAGCGCGACTTCGGATTTAGACTGTGATCCGGTTCGAAGAATGTTAGAGGTACCGGTTAAATGATACTTCCAACGAATAGTTCGCAACTGATTTATTGATTAGATTTAATTATACATGAAGACTTAATGCGGAAGATAGAGATCACGTTCGTACATAGTCTCACGTAGATATTATTTAGCTATAATGACCTAGGAAGTTAGGTAACCTTGACATCACATGCTTAGCCTGAATAACACATTGTACCTTGTACAAATCCGAATTCCTAAAAGCCTTTTTTTTCATTTATTTATAGGTTTTGTTCTTAATAGAACATGCCACCCTAAAAGGTTTACAAAAAAATATAAAAACAACAAAAATAATATTAATATAAAAATGTTCTAACAATAAACTTAATCAACCAGATAAACACTAGGTAAGTAATCAAAATAAGAAGCCAATTTACACCTAATCACGGTCTTTGATGGCTTGGTAATAAAGCCTGTATAATTTCCCAGCTTCATCTGATCGAGGATGAGCTAGGAAAGTATTACAGCCTCCTACCTGCCAGAATGTAGGATCCTCATCGAATAACTGCTGACGAAGATTCACGTTCCGGACACATTCCATGAGAATATGAAAAACGTCCTCAATTTTACCACATTTCTCACAATTAGGTGAAGTTATTTTTTTCATTAGGTAACCGAATTTATTTAAAGGTATGTGACCAGCTCGAAGTCTAAAAGCAAGTATTATATCTTTTCTGTTCAAACCACACTCGTCAAACCACGGGAAGCGAAGAAGTGTAGGTTGAACTGTTTTATACCAAATCCCTTACGTTAGTGATCTCTCGTCAAAGTGTTCCGACCATAGATTATGACAGTGTTTTTTTAAGTTTGAGATGAAATCCGAATAGTAAGGTAAACAATTGTATAAATTACCTTCTTGAGCTGCTTCTTTTGCAAGTAAATCCACTTCTTCATTTCCCGCTAAACCAATGTGGGATGGGATCCATTAATTTTTATATATTTATTTTGACCTTTAATTTTAAGAATACTTTTCAAAATACTGTACGACAATGGAATGCCTCGAAAACTAGATCCAGTTGTACAACGAGCTAAATGAAAGATCGCACTTTTCGAATCTGTGAAAATAACAAACTTTTCGACCGATGTTGTTTCAATGTAAGATAAAACCTCCGATAATGAGCCATTTGAATTGGTTTATCTTTTTCCATAATTTTAAGCAATGAGATCCTTTCTCGACCTGATACTTTTACATGGGGGATACGCCACTGCAGTCTTTGTATATTAACTAAGATATCTTCTTTGTCTAAAATTTTAACGCTATTAAAGTTTGAATTACAATTACAATTCATTATTATTTTATTGTAATTCTCAGCAAACCCCATTATTTTATTAAGAGGCACTATAGCACTGAAATAACCTTTACTTTGTAGACCATTTAAATTCCATCCCCACATTGCGGCGACCTTATTTTCTCCTTCATTCATGGAAATGTATGATTTGATTGTGGTTGTAATACCAACATTTTTTGATCGATCTATGTCACATATATCCTATATTTTCCAATTATAGTAACATGCCCTTCAATGTAAATAAAACTTGCAGAAAGTAAAATATATACATCTTGTTGATGTATAGGAATTCTGATTTCATCGTTTTCTCTGAAACTGTTGTTTTAAGGGTTATAAGTATGAACTTCATAACTCGATGACTCGATGGAGTTATCAAATTGTGGTGAATCAGATATATGAAGAATATCTGATTCACCACAATTTGGTGAATCAGATATTCTTCATTTTCCGAGTGCTTTAAGATTTTTTTATTATTTTTTGTGACTTTTCTATTGGTATTGACACGTCTATCAGCTTGGATACTGCGCTGAGTATTGTTATTGTTTTTCAAAGAGTATGGGATTTTATAATACACAATCATCTTGCTTTTCGTAAATGAAGACACAATTGTATTTGTTCTTTCCTAAAATCTATGAGATTACCGTGGTTATCCACTATTTTAATGGTCACTGAATAATTATTCAACTATTCGTACATTAATTTAGATAGGATGTCCAGCTCTCCTCATATTTCCTTATTCATCTATTCAATCACCACGAGTGACCTTCTCCAATCACTAAGCTAGCGGAATCAGGTGAGTATCTATATAGGTATTATGTATACTTGTCTTATGTTTCAACTTTTTAAATTATTAACCTTTTATCAAACAAGGTACTTTCTTATAAATTAATGCAGAGGAGTCTAATAAAACAAATTCATAACAGTTAATAATTTTAATGAATATTTTGAAGACACCATTTTCTTAAACATAATACATTTTTCAAGGCACTTATATTATTATGATATACACAACTAAAAATGTCGTTTCCTTGGTCTAACAAGGTACCTTCTTATAAATTAATGCAGGAGAGTCTAATAAAACAAATTCATAACAGTTAATAATTTTAATGAATATTTTGAAGACACCATTTTCTTAAACATAATACATTTTTCAAGGCACTTATATTATTATGATATACACAACTAAAAATGTCGTTTCCTTGGTCTAACAATGTACCTTCTAATAAATTAATGCAGGGGAGTCTAATAAAATAAATTCATAACAGTTAATAATTTTAATGAATATTTTGAAGACACCATTTTCTTAAACATAATACATTTTTCAAGGCACATATATTATTATGATATACACAACTAAAAATGTCGTTTCCTTGGTCATATTGTATATGTACTGTATCATTTTCGCAATTAAATTTCATTAACATTTTTGCAATTAAATTTTTATGGTCTTTGTAGGGCATGAAACGTTGGTTCCAATATATTCCTCTATTCCTCTCAATTCAACTAACCTGCCTTCTTTCAGTTTTAGTGAGGTCGTAAAATGGAAATGGTGGTTTGAATAGCAAAACAAGAACATTACTATTGTTACGTTCATCGTTAAAAGACATTCCCTTTACATTAAGCACTGAAGAATAGTGTGGATATGGCCTTACATTATTCTTAGCTGGGAATAATTTGGCAACCACGGACCAGAGAAAACAATAATCATCAAGATGTTGAATATTAATACAGCTTTTTGTATTTTTAATAGTTTTCGGTAGATCTATGTATGTTCCTCCTCTCATAGGACAGTATTTGTTAATATTGATTTCTAAATGACTCATAGACTCATAACTCAAGCCCGATTCACAATGTTCAAATTCGGTTAGTTTCGTCATTAAAATGTCCAACAAGTTTGACACCATTTCATTAAAATCTGTACTTATTTCATATTTTGTATTAAACGACTTTAGTTGCTAGTCATTTGACTTGGGTAAAACAAAATAGGCAAATAATTCAAAATTTACCATAATACACTCATGTTTACTGAGTGACATTTTTATTATATATATTTTTTCGTTGACCGCTCAAATTGACCTCTAGGGGAAGGTGCTTTACATTTATTGCGGAATTCAAACGATAAGTAACTATTCGATTTTTGAATGCAGTGTCAACAATATCGATATTATCAAATTCAGTCCTTATTATACAGTTCGATTTATGCAAGTTAGTTCTCAAATGATATCTATATTAATTTCGTAATATTTCAATTCGACATTTTTCACATTTTATTAATTCATTAACTTCATTAGCTGGTTGCAGGCTCGAGTGTGGCAAAACTGTGAAAGAAATAATAAACACCATAGAACGTGAATACTTTTCATTTATTCCTACTACCGAAGTGGGTACATCAATAAGATAAAGAAATTACTAAATATTATGGTTAAACAATTGATTATACTTGTGCTTATGACTATGATTATAAACCAATACAATTCGATAAATTCTTAGTTCTAATTCGATCTACAGTTCATAAATTCTTTAGTCATTATCTGCGTTCGACAGCCAACGCAAGTATTCATGGTGTTTCAAATAATGAGGGTCAGCAGCCCACGATTAACAGTTGATAACAAGTCCTGTGTTTATTCTCATCCGAGTCGTAGATGAATAAACATAAAAAAAACGCTAACAGCAGGTCAACACTTAGGTAGGTATGTATACTGCGTAGACTATGCAATGAACGTCACAGCGAGCGAGGCGCAAACAAGTAGTCAATTTATGGAAAGCTAACCTCATGTCCACTTGTAAATAAATAAATACCCAAGCGATAGCTATAGTCCTGATCCCACACTAGGATTTTCCTAGGGCTAATGTGCATTATGGTCTTAGGTACGGTTGCTCATTCTCGATAGCCTATGTGCTATTCTTATTTTTTTGAACACGCCTGATTAGAATCTCACTCTTAGGAGCTGGCGATGATAGAAAACGCGGGCAACCGTCTCCGGCGCATGGAAAACCGACTTGACTTGGCCACTAAGAGGTTCTGCGTCGTAAACTCCGACAACAAGAGAGTGCGCGAGGAGATACATCGACTGCTGGTTGAGAGGCTAGTGGTTCTGATGAGTAGAAATAAGAGTTTCTATAGTAATCATTGCATGAATCTATAAAGACGCGAAAAACGAGTCACACCATCATTCCCAAAAATCCCTACAACAATTTCCGGTTCTTCTGCAGATATGTGTTATGTCGGTCCTGTTTAAATAACATTTCGGCTTGTTAGTCTCTTGAGGTGCACGTAAATAACTTTGACCACTTAGGGCGGGTTACAATTAAAACCGTTTATGGATAACGCCTCGTTTCTCTTTGAGAAATAGTCTAAATAAAAAAAACAGAAAAACGGAGCGTTATATTTTTACGACTTTAATTGGTACCCCCGGTTACGTTTACGTAAGTAAAGCGATCTTCAAGTTATTCTTCGATTTCATCCAACAGAAATGACTTCAACATTCAATGGAACCGCACGATCGGTAAGCTGGTGAAAGGGAAGGAGTATCTAATGGACATCTTTGAGATTGCAACAGTGGCCTTCGGGGACCGCGACGAGTGCTGTCGCAAGCTGGAGGCGGTCAAGTGGAAAGGGTTGTTTCAATTGAACAGGGATATTTCCGTAGGTCCATTTAGATCATTAGTAGTTAGAAACTGGGCATGAAACCTGGCGAGGAAAGGCAAAATTTTAAGAAGGGAACGAGAAGAGTGTACAGGTGGAAATTGTAAGACGCCCAAGAACTAAGAAAAGAAATGACAAACTTCCGAGATAAAGGCCGTATTCTGAAAGTTGCTTTTATAGGTACAGATCGGCCAACGAACATTTGCCCGCAGACTATCCAATACCAGAACGAGGGTTACCTTGCCTTCCATTACCTAAGTGATCTCAGACTTTTATGATATACCTGGCTGTAAAGTCACAACCAGGTAGTCACATCTAGGAAGAGATAACGTTCAATTGCACGTTTTTACATTTCCTGTTGTTTCCAGGAAATGCAATCATATGAAGGAGAGCTCAACCATCTGGCGAAGTTGGAAGAGTTTCTCAGGGTCAAGGGCTCAAGAAGGATCTGTGAAGCGGACGAGAAGGAGGAAATCAAACGCCAGGAAGAGGTCCAGCGATGCGAGCAGGAGATAGCCAGGCATGACGCACTGTTGGAAGAAATCTTTGTTAGTAACTAGTTTAGTTGAGTTCCTGCTGTATTCTGTCTGCTGTGCTTACACATCTTCTCTCCTATCTCATGTGTCCGAATATGGAGCACCAGTGAAGAAAGGAGCAACAGCCGTGCTTCTTCCTCCTAGTGGCTGGAGAGTCTGATTTCAGATCGAAAAGTCGTTGAATCCCGTCATGCACCAATAGTGGATGAATGGATCTACTAACCGTCTCAAGCTGTAAAATTTACCTTTTGATTTCAATAGATAAATATTTACCCAATCGCAATAAAGGACTTTACTGCTCGGTTTTTACATGTCACTTCGAGTCCCTATAGATCTTAAGGTTTATGTTCTTTATCCAGAGTTACTTCGGGTCCGACCGAGTGCAGAGCATTATCAACCGGTTCGGGATAACGGAGATCGAGAACTTCTCGTGCTTCGTGCTGTTATGCGAGGTGCTCCAGGAGTCCATTATCCTAAGACGGGACCTGGAGGTGCTGAGGCAGAGGATTTGTGAGAATGACAAGTTTTATATGCCACTGTCTTCAGCTCTTCTCACAACTATGCTTTCAAACTTTAATTAAGTGATTTGCTTCGCTTGCTGGTAAAATCATTGGCCACTCACTACCTGAATTGATGTTTTTTTTACTAAAAGACCGATGAGATTCTTACTTGGTAAGCTTCCGCTTATTTCAAACTCTTATTATTCCCGAATTCAAAGGAGAGCGCTTCGTTCCTTTTTATATTTGCCTTAGTAAACTCTCGCTCCTTCTACAATATGAATTCGGTGGGTACATAATTATAAAAGAATGTTCTCAGCCTGCAAAAAAATAAAAAGTCAAAGTCGATGCCGAAATCAATAGCTTTTAATTCATTGAAATCACAAGGATCATGAAACTTCAGCTTAAAAACGACGTGTTTTTCTTAACGTGTGAAAGTTAACGTAATTTTTACGACAATTCTTCGCGCACGATCAAGCCTAGAAAATCAGGCAACAAACTCTGCTTGATTTTTTTGATAATTCTTCATTCGGCTATAGTGTGATGCCAATCGAACAAGGTGATCTCATTTATTGAGAAAGAGTATTAAAGAATTCAATCTAACTTTCAATATATCAGTGGACCAGCGCGACATAAACGAAGCCCGCGAGGAGTCTCAGGACCGGCGTATGGCCGAACTCACGCAGCAGTTGGAAGTACAGAAAGCTCGCACGCAGAACAAGCTGGAGCTGAACACAGCGGCCGATGTCACCATCCTGAAGGTGCTGAAAGGCATCGACGATCTTACGAGGTCAGACACCTATTCTACCACAATTGAGAGATAGATAAACTCTTTATTGTGCGTACCACCATTTACACAATAAATAAACAATAAAAGAAACAGAACGGGCTTATTGTTGAAATCTATTTCTTCCAGACATCATTTACCATCCACATCATGAGCAGAGGAAACATCGCATAACTCAAACTCAGTTCTGCTTACCGTGCCCCTAGTTATTTCTTAGTTGCGTTAGTGAAAGCCTAGGAAGATTACCTACCAGATGGAACCAGTATTATGTGAAAAGATTCTGAGAGCATTATTTTTTTATTTGTTTTTGTGTTTAGGCTAGCCAAGTGTGACTGTACACCGCTGTTGTCCCTTCTCGGGAACCACAAGGAGGTGACCAAGTGGAACGTGCCTAAGTTCCTCAGGATTCTAGAGGCTGAAGTCAAGAGCCTCATTGAAGTTGCCTACGGAGCCGTGAAGGTACAACAGTATCGTTATTTTATGCTGACTCTTTTCCCTTGTCGTAAGAACTTGAGTTGATACGCTTATATTAGCTTCACTTGTAACTAAATAACAAACAAACAATGTAATCAAATCTTGAAAGTCAAAATCTTTCAAGTTGCCTACTTCTAATTGTCGTATCGAAATTAAACTTTGTATTTATATATGTAGTTAGGATGACAATACTATAATTTGGTATCTTGGAGCTGATCTGATGATGGAGCCAGCAGGTGGATAGTGCCACTCTTCAGTGGCTACTAGTAAACCCCTCGAATTTGGGCTCATATAATTCGTTTTGACGAGTCCGATTGATTGGGTTTGGTAACGAGGGTCTGATGATGGAGCCAGAATATGGATAAGTGTATAGTGGTTTTTTTTTAATTATTTTTAGTGCGTGATAAAAACGTGTTTTTTTTCAATCTACATATCTTATTATTTAATTATTTGACTAAGCTCTTTCTTCGTGATTAAGTTCACCTTGTTCGATTTTCACCTCTCTACCTATAGCCTAATAAAGGAACAACAAAAAAAATCGGTTAAGCTCTATCAGGGGCACAGCCGCAGTGGAGTAGGTACGTGAACGTCGCGACATATGCACTGCCGAGTAATGGCTTCTATCCTCTAAATAATGATGATAAAATAATACCGGTAGGTGCTATACTTCCAAAGTAATAAGCGACTTTGTCATAACATATTTCGTTACATATAATGGATTTTGCAAGTGAACGATCTATCCAACGACATCCTACACCAAGGGGGATCTACTTAGACGAGAAAAAAACATACCCACTTTAAGAGTGTTAGGGGTGTTAAACAAAAAAAATCAAGATTTTTATTTTACCACTTTGTCGTCGTGATTCATATGTATGTATACCCATGCCAAATTACAGCTATCTTGTACTAAGAGTCTCTGAGCTAAGCCGCGGACAGACAAACGGGCGGACATGGCTAAACTACTTACCTATAAGAGTTCCTTGTTGACTATACGGAATCCTAAAATAAAAAAGCTTTTGGTCCAATTTACATATTATGGTCTAACGGCTCAAAACACGATCTATTTGAAAATGGTCCTTCGCGAATAGTCCGGTAAGCGTTAACAACTTACCTTTAAGTACCTAGGTACCAAACCAAAGTAATAGGTATCAATTTTTACTTTCAGCCACCCGCACCCACTCCAAAAGCTCGCAAAGGTCCTCCAGCACCTCCAGCTGCCAAACTAGTGGCTGATCCCTACGTGGAACCTCTCAGACCAAACAAGATTGAAAAACTTGTTCCATACCAGCCTTGCGCTTAGTTAGTTTCTATTTCTACTATTTCTCCCAAAAACTTGCAAGCTGGTATACTGAACAACTGTGCGTCAATTTCAAAAACTTTCGCATGATCTATTGTTTTGTTTTCTTACAGTTGCGTTGAGGATTACATCATGAATCTTGTGTTCGAGACTCCAGCCATTCCAGCTGATAAGGAGTATGTTGAAGGGATATTCCGGCTAGAAGATGTGAACACCAAGTTCGGAATTTATACGCTGACTATTCCGGCGTAAGATTACTTCCAGCTTCAATTTTGTTTTTAAACTATATAATGTTAACTCTTGAAACCTATATTGGCTGCTAGTTATATATTTTTATCTGGCAAAACGACGACGTGGTCAAGAGAGTCGACAGCCAATTAGTCCGTTCGTTAACTCAAGGTAGGTATGCAAAGAATTTGCAACGTTTTCGCAGTTATGAATAAAAACATTTCTCAAACATGCGCGGAAATATTGTCATTACTTTCGAAAAAGAACACTGTATTTACGTACACAGCATCACTTTTTAATTTGTGCTCTTGATATAAAAAAAGATTCGTGACACGCGGCACGTGCGCGTGTCTTAACGCATCAGCATAAAATAAATACGTTTTATTTTTCAGAAAACGCCACCCATATCGAGGACCGAAAAAGGACTAGATGAATTATGTAGTTATCTATTTCTGAAATTTTGTACTTCGTATTCTATCTTCTATTGTTTAATTTATTCAATTAAATTCATTATTTTGGGTATGCAATGTTTTGTTTTACTTAATGATATTCGAAGTTTTTTTTCCATAATGTATGAAAAAAAACTTCGAATAACAACCCACATCGGTCGTCGGAAGACGGTTTTGCGAGATTCCACGAAAGATCATTTAGAGCCGCAGTTAGTTTATTCATTAATGTTGTTATGGACTCGATCTTACCTAAAGATAAACGGATGACTTTCAAATCAAACAATGAACTTTGTGTGTAACAACTGCCTAATAAAAATATATTTATCAAAATACCGATGTTTCACGAGCGATGGAAACACTTATTTTTTAAATATGAAACAGCTTTTTGGTAGGGTTTGTTTTCTAAACTGGCAACATTTTTTTTGATGGGGTTTCCACCTTAAAACTTTCACTGCTTATGAGTATCTTTTTACCTCTCCTTTTTGATTTCCGCCTTGCGGGACAAAAGTTTGCATGGAGGTATAAATTATATAATTCACTGCCACCACCTTCGGAATCATACATTAATCTGCTTATACCTACCTAGTTCATAGTTCATTTATTAATAACAAATAAGTTACAAGTCAAATAAAAATTATAGTGGTAATGAACATTTAAAAAATAAATAAATAACATTATACTTTGAAAGTACACTCCCATAAAAAGTCAAAAATACATCCATTAAAAAATTCAAAAATAATAATAATAGTCATTCAATGTCATAAAATATTCCAATACAAAATTACAGAAAAAATTAAGTACACTTTATGGCAAAAAATTCATTGTAGTCATAAATGGACTGTTCAATCAGCCACTTTTTAAGTTTAAACTTAAAGGATTGCGTCGATGGCGCGGTGGTGATTGCTGCCGGGAGACGATTGTACACCGCAGGCCCCATCATATGAAGCAACTTCGATGTCTTTGCGAGCCGGCGCGGAAGCGCCCTCAGCCTGTCCGCATGCCTCGTGTTGTATCTATGACCGTCTCCGTACCTTGCATATTCGCCCAAGTTATTGTGTACATAGATGGCAGCTTGATATATTACAAGGGCGGGTACGGTCAAAATCCCCAAGGATTCAAAAAACGGTCTCGCAGACGTGTCCTGCGGAACTCTTACAATGGCACGTATTGCCCTTTTCTGGAGTCTGAAGGCGCGCTCCCAATCAGCTGCACGCCCCCAAAGCTCCACACCGTACTGGAGGAGCGAGTGTGTCGAGGCGAAGTAAAAATTTCTCACCATCTCTCTATTCAACGTAGCCGAGAGACGCCATAGCGCAAAACATGACCGCCCTATCTTCTTGCATAGCTTGTCTATGTGCTCTTCCCATGTCAAGCTTGTATCTAGGGTGAAACCAAGGAAAGTAGTGCTATTGACTTGTTCAATTTTCTCGCCCCCCAGGCTCACTGATATTGGCTCACAGTTATGCCCCGCTAAGTTAAATAACATAAAATTAGTTTTAGTCACATTTAAAATAAGACCATTTTGATGGAACCATCTGTGCAATTCTCCTGCTACCAAATTTATCTTCCTCTCCAGTATGTGCAACTTAGGAGCCTCCACGATTGCTGCCACGTCGTCCGCATACATAAGAATGTGGGCTTCTTTGATGCAGTCGGGTAGGTCATTCAAAAGGAGGGAAAATAATATATTCGATATCGACGAGCCTTGTGCTACACCAATAGTAGTCGACATTGGCTCTGACTTAATCTGCCCTCCTCTGGCAGTGACGGTTTGTGATCGTCCGGTCATAGAACTTAGCAGCAATCGTAGTGACCGACCGCCTATGCCGTAATGTTTCAGTTTCGCTGCTAGAACGGCATGATCTGCGACGTCGAACGCTTTCGACAGATCGCAGAACAAAACCGCTACTTGCATGCTTCGTTCTCTTGCCTGTAGCACGCGACACACCACCTCCTTTGCCACATCTGTCGTAGATCTCCCCGCCCGGTAGGCGTACTGCCGGTCGGACAGCGACTCCGTGCTCGACAAATGCACCGTGAGCCGCGTACTAAGGCCGTGTTCAAAGATCTTGGCGATGCCTGGTATCACAGACACAGGACGGTAACTGTTAACGTTATCCTTTGTCCCCTTGCCCTTGTATAGTGGCGAAACTCTGACATTTTTCAGTATCTGTGGATATTCGCCATCAACAAGGCATCTATTATACAGGACTGAGAGGATAACGGATAATGGAGCAGCAGCCTCGTTCAGCAGAGATATTGAAATATCATAAATATCTTTCGTAGGCTTGTGCGCCACACCCCTAGATATTATTCTGAAAATTTCCATAGGCGTGAAGGAAATGAACCTTAGCGAGCGATCAACACGCGCGCGAGCTCCGACCAATGCGCGCAGCGCTGATGGCACATCGGCGGTCGGTGCGCCGCACGTCATTGCGGCGCTTACAAAGTGCAAATTGACTGCGTTGACGGCAGCGATATTACTCGGGAACTCCGAGCCATCAGGTCTCCTCAACAGTTCGACATAGTCACAATTCCGTCGACTTCGACCAGTTTCTCTTTTTACTACATCCCACATTGTTTTGGTTATGTTGGCAGATTTTTCTATAACACGGCAGTAGAAGCTACTTCTCTCTGATTTTAAAATCATATTAAACCGGTTTTGAAACTCGTCAATTTTGTTCGTTAAAGCCACGTTATCAGGGAAATTTTCTTTTACAGCCTTCATGTCGCGTAATAGGTACTCTAAATTGACAATGTCGTTAGATACCCAAGTCAATTTACTATTTCGCGGGGCGACGCGTTTAAGGGGAAAGCAAATACCTATTTTATCATTTATGACATTCACTATTGCACTACGTATAGGTCTAGGCCGTGGGTTACTGTTTATTTATTTATTTCAAAAAGGAACGCCAATAGCTACACATTGTATATCTTAACGATAGAGATAAGTTCTGATAACCTAGGCCAATCAAAGGCGAACACAGCATTAACAAATTATATGAGATCTGTATGAATAATAAATAAGATGTTTTATTTTTCTTAACAGTCCAACCATTATCCATACTATGTACATGCATACTTAGATATGTGTAATCTAGTTTGGTTTTGTGGGGGAGTCCTTAGCGATATAATGCCATACAGGCTATAAGCCTAGTGTGGGAAAAGCCTAGAGCATACTCTATGGTACTGTTTTATTCGAATTATTGCTATTTGTATATGCTATTTGTTACTTACCAACGTAGCAATCACAAAATAGATTCCTACGATATCTATTTGAGATAGCAATAAACATTTCATTTCATTTCGTAAACTTTAAATACTCAATACACTTATTATATAAAATACTAGCTTCTACCCACGGCTTCGCCCACGTGGTAACCGGATAAAAAGGTATTCTATGTGTTATTCTAATGTATAAGCTATAATACTGTAAAGTTTCATCAAAACCCGTTCAGTAGTTTTTGCGTAAAAGAGTAACAAACATCCATCCTCACAAGCTTTCGCGTTTATAATATTAGTAGGAATTAGGATAATATTCAAACATTAAATAATAGTATATCTTAAATACCATAATATATTAAACTAGGTAAACAGCTAATAATTAGTTTCATGCCGGAAATATTCCAGCGCTTTACATTTGTAGGTTATAATATTATCACTAAAGATATAAATGGTTGGGTTATACACCGATATTTTCTGTCAGTTTAAAGCCGGCGTCCACGTTTTTTATTACTTAAACGTGTTTGTATCGTTGGTTTAGTTATCGAATTTAATTAGTATTTCATACGGAACCGAATATCGAACATAATTATCAAAAGTTAGCTGAACACTTAGTAGGCCGCAGAGCGCAACGACTTTGTAGACTGAGGGCGCGGCGGAGTGGGCGGACAGTGATCCCGTGGCCAAACAGCTGAGCCACCGAGCGAATAGCCACTACTATCGGTGCTCAAAATATCGACTATGTTTCGTGATATTATTAATTACAAAAAAAAATTGATTAACTATAATTTTTGAGTAATGTTACAGATATAGATTAAGTGGGCGCCGGCTTTAAACTGACCAAAAAATATCGGTGTATTTGATGAGCTTTTACTGGTTACACAATTGCACAGCAGGTGAATGTAAGCCCGTGTTGGTGTTGCAGAAGGGTAATACAGTTAAGCAGGGTTTTTAATAGCATCCCATATTATTGCAACAGTTCTGTTGACTACTAAATCTACATCTTCTGGCTTGTAATAACTGAATCTCGGATTTTTTCCGTGAACATTTGCTATATTGTATATGCTGCGTGATGTCGTTAATAAAAATTAAGAATAAAATAGGTCCTAGATGGGAATGCGATATAAAAGCCTTGGTGTGAAGCCTTGTAATAACTGGTGTGACGAAAGACCCAAATACTTTGAAGAAACAGGATAAAACAGATATTGGTCGGTCATTCAAGATACTGTTGTGGTCCCCTTTTTTATTCACTGGGACAACTCGTGCTTATTTCCATACGTCTGGGAAGACAGCGTCAGTGAGTGATCGACTGATGATGAGCATGATAGGTAGAGAGAGCACCTTGGCACAGTGTTTAATAAAAAATGGTGGAAAAACCACAAGTGAAGTGGCAACATTACCTGCTGATTGACTGGCTGACGTCTCTGAGACTGCGAATGTGTCTTGCTTTGCTTGTCGTTGCTTGATGTCAGTCGATGTGCCGCCATTGAATTTCATTTTAGCCGAGTATTGTAATAGGTTGTTACCTTTCACAAATCGGCAAAAATCTCTATAATCCTTCTTTTATCTGTTATATTTTGCCATATTCCGTGCACAAACAAAATATCAGATGGCAGACAGAGACACAGATGAGTTAAACATCGACAATGTAATAAAAAAATTACTAAAAGGTAATTGTTGATATTTGTCGAAATAAACAAAAGTTCCGTGTTGGAAATTTAAATTCAGTGCGCTCCCTGATTAATATTTTGAAATTAAAGTGAATAGGATGTGTTTTGGGTGATCAGTGATTATGTTTACGTTTGTTTTCAGTGAGAGGCGAGAAGCCTGGTATGAATGTTCAGCTAAACGAAATAGAAATCAAAGGGTTATGCTTGAAATCACGGGAAATATTCTTATCACAGCCTATTTTACTGGAACTCGAAGCTCCGTTAAAAATATGCGGTAAGTACCGAGTAAATGAGTTTGAATAGGTACCGACTTCGCCAAGCAATGTCATATCACTAGCAAGCCTCTAATGTAATCTCTCAACAACTTTCTAAAATGATCAATCGACTCTTCTTACCCACTAATCCACTATGTTCAAATACCCAACTTACTAGCTTCCTACAATTATGAGGATCCTAATACTTTCACACAAACAATGTAGTGCTAGGATTTAATGCTAAAACAATCTCTACCAGTCGTCCTGAGTGTCTTAAAAGATGGTGCGGTATATCAAGTGAAACCAATTATCTTAGAACATGTAATTTGTCAAAAGATTAATAAATAAATTGAATTGAATTAATAGGTACATTAGGTAATTAGGTCTGGACACTACAAAAATAATAAATTAATACCATACCTTACAAGTACTGACTTATGCTTTTCGTGTTAATTTTGTAAATGCTTGATTTTTGAATAAATTTTTATTATTATATTATTATTATTATCATAATAATATAAAATTACATACATATAAATCAAAATGTAATGAGATTCTGGCTGTGGCATCAAAGGTTCATTCTCACAAGAAAGTGTTCATGCACTAACCTTTTATGAATGAATGAATGAAAATACTTTATTGTACACCACAAAGTAACAAAATAAACAAATACTTTATATAACTAAAAGTACAATGGCTGGTCTTATCATTTAAAAGCTACCTATTCCAGACATCCTTGGGATGGAGTGGAATATATGTATTGTAAGAATAGTTGGTGGTGAATATAATAATAAATAATAAAGGAAAGTGTTCTGAACAAAATACTAGATAAATATACAAATACCTACATACACAGTAATAACCACGGCTTCATCCGCATGGTACCTGGATAAAAAGTAGCCTATGAGTTTTTCTAATGTATAAGTCATCAAAATATGTTCAGTTGTTTTTGCATGAAAGAGTAACAAACATCCATCCTCACAAACTTTCACGTTTCTAATAGTAGTAGGATAATTAATATACACACCTTCTATACAGAAAAGTAAAAGGACATCATTTCTTTGTAAAAAAATGACTAAGTTTTTAAACTAAAACTTAAAAGAAAAAAATAACTCACAGGTTCAAAGATATATCTGATAAAAAAGAAGCTTTTAACTCGAGTCTTGAATATGCCTTGCAATGGGGCTTTTAATGACTCCTTTGAGTCTTTCTATTTCTACATATTCTACATTACAAAACTTTTGCCTTCTCCACATTGATTGGTAACAATTGATTGCCAGCAGCATGCCATTCACTGCTTGCATTGCAAATATTTCAATCTAAAAAAAAAATTCACACAAGTTTACATTGTTCAATTATAAATTGGTTTTTCAGAGAGGTGTTGTTTTTACAGCTATGGTTTTAGGCATTGTTTTAATATTTGCATTCAAAAAAATTCAGTGCAGATCCATTACAAAATATGTTTTAAATTAATATAAAAATTTGGCAGTTAGTACTGCCAAATTTTGAAGAAAAACTGCTTATTTAAATCTCCATGATCAAATCTATAGATCTGAGTATATCCAGTATGCAGATCTCTGAAAATATAAAATATTGGTAGTCCGAGGCACCATATTAGAACTTGTTTGTCATGTTTTGCAAGTAGGAAGCTTTGATCATGACAGGTTCATTCTCATTACTGCTTATTGGAACATTAACTTATATAGCATATGCCTTACATTTTTGGGTTCTAGGATATTCTGGTTTCTCCCTATGAATAAGTGTTTACCTTCAACATTATGAGCATCTGTTAGTATTAAAGTGGGAATCTGTGGTCACTAGGCTGATAAGTGTTAGGTGTACATAAACATAGAATTATGTAAAATAAAATAAACATTGAACACAATTTCTACCTGCATTATGAATCTCATAGAAATAACCTTATTTATAGTGATTTATATTGTTATACAATGGCTTTCCTCATGATGATCAATGCCCTAAGAATAATGAGAACATCAAAAATGTACACAAACATGACCATTTGTAGATAACATTGACCCAGTTGTATACTGTCATTGTTTAATTTTTTACTTATTAATAATGAAGCAATGCAATTCTGTCACCTTGTAGATCTCATCCTATAAAACTGGTATTGTATTATGTTAAGAAGCCTGTATTTGGTACAATATGGGTGATCTGACAGTTTAACCACAACACTTTGAAGTCTACTGCTGGACATAAGCCTTCTCCTAAACATGGTTAGGTTCATTCATTTGTTGTGTCCTCCTGAACTTGGGTAATTTTGTTGAATTACCATGGCCCTAATGAGCGATAGGGAGAGAATTAACACTGCCTTACAATTGCTCTTTTCATGTCTATGTCCGCTCCATCTGTCTTAAAATTTTGATTCTAGGACATTCCCATTTTCTTACAATGTTTGCCTTTACCATTTGAGAGCAAATTATTTGATATTGAGAAAGTCCATTGGTGCACCCACTACAACAGCAGAACTAATATGGTTATGAATAAGTGTATAGTTTTTATAATTGGAATGTTTCCACAGGTGACATCCACGGTCAATACTATGACCTCCTAAGGTTGTTTGAGTATGGCGGCTTCCCTCCAGAGTCAAACTACCTGTTTCTCGGTGACTATGTGGACCGTGGCAAGCAGTCATTGGAGACGATATGTTTGCTTCTAGCATACAAGATTAAATATCCAGAAAATTTCTTCCTTCTACGTGGCAACCATGAATGCGCTAGCATTAATAGGATTTATGGGTGAGTTTATGAAGATTACATCTATGTGGCTTTATTATTTGTTTTGGGCAGATAAAAGCTGATGCCTGTATTATCTTTTTATTATTTTTTGTTTGTCAGTGCATTCTAAGTGATTGTCAGTTTATTTTTGAAAGAGTTCACTGATGGATGGTTCCAATCGCGGATGACGCAGTTTGGCAAAATATGTTTCCATGGTTTGCTAGTAACTGGCTGGCTCGTGCAGCTTGGTTTTCTTCTCAATTTCTTGTTTTGGTTCATAACATTGTTTTCGATCATGTATTATGGTTGATAGTTATTTCCTCTCTGTACCTACTTTTAGGTTAAGTTTTGAGGTTTTAAAGATTACATTTATGAGCCTTTTAGATTAGATAATGGTGGGAAGAATCTATCCTAGGTTCTTGTGTTATGTGAAACTGGAAGTGGTGTAAAAAGTAGTGAATTTTATTCCATGCTGCAAATTGTTTCAGCTAGGAAACAGTTTCAATAAGTTTTCTCAACATCTTACAAATTGATTCCTTCCCACATTTTGTTCGGGAAATGTCAGTTGAGACAAAAAAAACTAATATCCATTTTAAATTTTAAGTTTTTGAAATTTGAATTTTTCGTGACTATTATTATTCTAGATTTTATTTGCATCAAAATTAACTTCACAAGAAAAGGTAGCTTATCTTGAGAAAATATAGTTTCCTTGAGATTTCCGTTATTTTGCTATGACGAACCTTTATAATTTTGTCATTCAGCAAACTCTGCCTATCAATACTGTGCTAGTTTAAAACAGACAAGAGCAATGTTTCCAAAACATTTGAAATATGCCAAAATACTTGTCTTTCGTCTCATTGTTCACTCACTTTAGATTAGAACCAGATTGATGTGTTGTGCCGCTGAAGGGGCTCAGTGACTCGATGCTGAAAGAACCAGTGCCGTGGCAGGATTCAGTGCTCTTAGTGTGTACACAAATGCAGTTTAGCTTTCCTTCATGGCGTACAGTCACCATAATATAACAAACAAGTTTCCCCGTCACGGGAACTGAACACGACGCACGCACAATGCCGTCTCGAAACGTGTAGTTTGCAATTGAAAAAGGACTATTCTCATACATTCTGAAACCGAATCCCTAAAAACATGCGTGGTCCTTTGTAATACATAACCTAGTTTATACATTGCTGGTTACCGTCATCATTTTCTTGGGAGACTTAGTGGAATTAGCAATTTTTTTTGTATTTAACGTACCCTACGTTAAGGGGTCGGTCCCGGTTTCAAACTTCGTTGTCCTATGTCGAAGGGCATCGGTCTTTATACCGTTAAATTTTATACTAGCTACTGCCCACGGCTTCGTCCGCGTGCTACCGAACCGGACGAAAAGTAGCTCTTAACGTGTAGGCAGCGTTCTTGCCTTAACGGTAAGTCTCACAAAAAACCCTTTTATTTTAATTGGATAGTATACACAGCATATGCCCACCCAGAAAGTTAATTCTAAAAATTGGTGAAATTATTTTTGAAATTGGATGAGAAGCTTCGGAGATTACCTCCATATCCAAACTTACAAACTTTACCTTTTTATAATACTAGCTGCGCCACGCAGTTTCACCCGCGTATGTTTCGATTTTATACTCGTGATAACATCGAAATTAAATGTCCGATAGAATGAACTAAAAAAAATTTAACTGCTACATAAATACCCTTGATGATAAAACTTTATTTGAATAAAAATTAATACTACGATACGAATGTAACTTTTGTTTCTACCGACGATCTAGTTAAATTTTAGAACAGAAAAGCTGCTATTGGGACTTAACTATGATAGTGAGATATATTCCCTGAAAGACTTTTTAGTAGGTAGACTTTCTTTTTTAGAGTACTTTAATCATGTAAATGTAGAAAAATTTTTTTATGTATCATCAATTCATCAATAGTTCTCTCAGCGCACGCCAAAAAATGAATTTTATTGGCAAAAATTTGCTACTTTGGGATCAATATTTTTTTTAAAATAAATTATAGCCTATGTTACTTCCTGATAATTTAGCTTTCTATTAGTGAAAAACTGGTTAAAATCGGTCTAGTAGTTTTGGAGCCTATTCGATACGAACAAACAAACAAAAAAATCTTTCCTCTTTATAATATTATTATAGATTTGTATGGATTAGTATTATAATTAAAGAAATTATACAGAAAAAAAAAACAACTTGTGTATTCCGATTTGGAATACACAAGTCGATTGCATCGCCTCCTAGTGATGCGTGACGATATAATTAATTTAAGTCACTTTCTTAAAGGCGTGCAAAACTATTTAAAACCATAGGTTGAACCAAACACATTAACAAACAAAATTTTACCCTAAACCTTTGTATGACCTCGGTGGTGCGGTGGGCGATCTGCCAGCTGCGAGGCAAGAGGTGCGGGTTCGGTTCCCACTGCGGTAGAAATATATTCATGTTCCGCAGATGTTTGTTCCTGGTCTAGAGTGTTGTGGTACCACGGTACTCGTAGTATCTGATACCCACTATAAAGGGAATCATAGTTTGGGGTATTTTTTTTTTATTTGCTTTTAGATAGATAGATAGATCTTTCTGGGTGTGATGAGTTTTAGTTCATCTGGGCTAAGGGGTAGTTTGGGGTAAGGACTATGTGTCTTTGTGTATGTGTTATTTGTTTATTATTATTCATTTATTTCAGATCATATAAATCCATAAAATAATATTATACACAAAATTTATATGATTAAGTAAAAATTAGAATTAAAATTTAATCAGACGGAGCCCATCACTATCTGCATCCGCCTGCTTCTGAATGGGGCAGTCTGCCCGTTTATTAATACACACCGGCGCATTATTTCTTAAAACCGTCGTTCTTAATGACAGGTGATCGAATACTTATCGCGAATCGACAATCTTAATCGAGTCACTGCCAGATGACGATTCATCGTCAGTCAACCAAGCAACCCTTTGAATATTTACGACTAAACAATGAGTCAACGAATGAATCATCACCACCGCTCATGGTAAATTTTGTAAGTACATTTTTGCTAAATTTTGTGACCCGAACGTTTTTTACATCGACTATCGCAACGCAGTGATTTATCGCGTTAAATCATATCTACGAACCATTTTTGAAGACGTGCAATAACAGCATTTAATCGGACAAGCCGTTTCGGAGCTACTTGGTAACGAGACTAACAAACAAACTCTTACATCAAAAGCATATACGTACTCCTCACGTGAAGCAAGTTGGTCATACTGAACCTATAATGTTTTAAAAAGCAGACATTGGTACAAGCCTGTTCGTCGTGGCACTTTTCGGGGAAGGGCTATGTCCAGCAGTGGTCTTCGCTCAACTGATGATGTTCATACATACATATAGTTGCGCCTGTTTCCCGGAGGGGTAGGCAGATAGCACGGATTTCCACTCGATCCTGGCATACCTATTTCGCTTCTTTATTCTCATCCACATTCTTTATGCAAGCTCGTCTGTTTATGGTTCTCTTTACTTGGCCTTTCTCCAGAACGTCTCCAATTTGGTCAGAGTACGTGATATTGACTATACGTGATATTACTCTATTTGATCCTAATGTCAACATCGTAGCGTGATGTAGTGTCATGAGTTGTACCTAAATATAAAATGGAGTGTCAAATAAAACTACCCAAGACGTGTCGCGACACGCCATGTTAAGGTTCTGAAGATGCCTCGTATATCAAAGTTATCATTGGAAAATAGTCGAAATTATCGTTGGCAGTGACTACCGAATGCTAATCGCTTAACTTTGTTTCACACTTAATGTTTTTTTTTGGGACACGCTTTATTGCTATTTCGAATTTAATAGAATGTAGTTTATTTTGCAAAAACACTCATAATAATACATTAAATACTTAATTGTATCTCAATACGATTTTTTAAACCGATAGAGAAATAGGGGTATGTCTCACGTATGGACAGACAAACGGACATGATTAAACCATAATGGTTAAATTTTTGTTACTGACTTCGGAACCCTAAAGCATGATCAATTTTGTTATTATAATCTGCACGGTATTTTTAAAACATCCGTAGCTCTTTGTTGCAAAATATGTTTTGAGTGTGACTTCATAGCGTTATCCCCAGATAAGGCGAGATAGGTACATTCACTGATCGATCGAGTCATCGTGTTCAATCTTATTATCATAGGTAGGTGTTTGCTTGCTTTAAAAATATTTGATATCGATAAAAGATAGATAAAGATAGTGTAAATATTTTAATGATAAATCTGTTTATCTCGTATAAACGTTTCGTAACAGCTGATCGTTTTGCGTAATGGACATTATTTTTTAGGGTTATGAAGCCAAATGGCGAAAAAATCAAAATTTTGCAAAAATAATTGATAATAATAATTGGTATAAGTATACCAAATTGTATCACAATGCTCATAAAATTGAGGTAGTTACGACGGACAGAGGTGCCCCACTCCGTGTGTCACACTAAAATCAAATTGTACCAATATTTTAGCGCCTGACGTAAGGTACATGAGCTTACATGTCCATGCCCGTACATGCGCTTGCCATAAAAGGTTGTTTGTTTTTATCTCTTTTATCATCGAAATTTTAGATCGTATCTGCGGTACGGTCATGATAATATAACTACTCATTCAGTCCTGCTCCAGTGCTGTTATTCCCATTTGGACACTCGACAGCCAAGCTTCGGATGATGATTCATTGGATTCTCAGGTTAACTTCCATTTGTTATGCTGAGCCCTGGGGAATGAAGCTTGTTGCAAATCCTACTAATATTATAAACGCGAAAGTTTGTGAGGATGGATGTTCGGTCCTCTTTCACGCAAAAACGTCTGAACGGATTTTGATGAAACTTTACAGTAATATAGCTTATACATCAGAATAACACATAGGCTACTTTTTATCCGGGTACCACGCAGGCGAAGCCGTGGCCAGAAGCTAGTATATGTACATATATATTGGCGTCGATTCTCTTGTACACCAACTAAACTTATCTATCGCTTTCTTTTACTAGCAGTAACAAAAGAAAGAGATACCGACAATTTTAGTGCTGTCAAATTAGTCAGATTGAGGTTTTTCATACAAGTTTAGTCGTGATTTCAAAACTTGATGAACTATGAACACGAAGAAGAGCAACACGTAAACTAATTTTACAAGAGTAACATTATTGTCATCTGTTTTTAGTTTGCACTATCAGTAAAAGAGAGCGACAGTTTAAATTGATTTGGTGTACATGTGAGAATCTGTGCCACTGTCTAATTAGACACTGACACTGTCAATTGATGCTGACCTTCTTAGGGTTACGAAGTAAAAGTAACGAAAACGGAACCCTTATTATAAACACGAAGAGCGATACGTAAACTAATTTTACAGGAGTAACATTTTTGCCATCTGTTTCTTGCGTGCACTTATCAGTAAAAGACTGCCATCCTTATAGTTTCGTTATGTCCCTATATCACACCCCGACTTCTTCATTTACATCAATGTAGTGTTAGCAATGTGGCGCGATTCGACACTCTGTTTCTAAAATTCATAGTTAAATGATCTGTGTAGGCAGCTAAGATTGAGGACATGCCCTTCTTAAATCCCCAACTTATAATATTCAAGTCTTTATAATATGTACGAAATACGTATCATCAAAATTTACCGGATTCCTGTTAAAGCTCGTGATAACATTGAAATAAGGCCACATCCCTTCTGGTACATGAATAATTCATTCAAACCCACTGAAGCATACCATGCTTTGCTGATAGTACATAGCCTAATGAAAGTCGACAATCTTGGCGAGGCGGGCGAGTAGTTGCGGCTGAATTGCAAGAAGTGCGCGCGTTCGATTCCCGCTGCGGGACTAATATTTGTATGTAACTAATTTCATGAAGTTTTTTTTTTTTTGTATAAATATATTGACTGACTTTTGTGTAATAACTAGCTTCTGCCCACGGCTTCGCCCGCGTGGTACCCGGATAAAAAGTAGTCTGTGTGTTATTCTGATGTATAAGCTATATTACTGTAAAGTTTCGTCAAAATCTGTTCAGTAGTTTTTGCGTCAGAGTAACAAACATCCGTCCTCATAAACTTTCGCGTTTATAATATTAATAGGATTGCTAGTGACCTATCTTTGTGCTAGTTTTAAATAAAATGTTCTGCAAATATTTACTCCAGGTCTAGCTCTGGATGTTGTGGTACCATTGTACTCAAGGTTCCTGATACCCACGATACAGTGAATCCAAGTGTGTTCAGCACTATGTATGTGACGGTTGTGTCGTACAAAAACATAAGTTAATAATTTCCATAATGTTAAATAGTAATATTTTTATTTACAGTTCAGTGTGTAGACAGTCAGGTGCTTCTTGACGTCACAGGTCGCCACGTCATCTTTGGCATACCCTTGCGATTGACCTTCGTCCGATGGGGTTTAGATTCTGACCAAAATATCCTGGTCAAGGTTATACATGCTCTAGTTCACAAAACCGTGGTAAAATTCCCAGGGAATAGTCCATTTAGCTGTCAGAATCGAGGTCGGACTTGTTAGCGAAGTTTCACGGGGAAATCTGGGTTTCTTAGTGTTTAGATTAAATTACGAGGTTTCGTAGGGAAGATTTTAACTCTGTTTGAAATAACTCATTGGTTTTGAATTGTCTTCTGTATCTTTAGGGGATTATGACTGCCCTTCGTCTGTTTGGAACACAGCATGACATTTTTTTAAATAGTATAATTATGTTTACTTCTACTATTTATGAACGGTTAAATTTATTTTGGATTGATTTATTTCTGAGAGAGATTCTCAAAGACATTTAGAATCCTGGTAGGTATGAAGGGACTATGCGAAGCGCACACTGGTTCTATATACCAATGGTCACAATCAAAGACTTTTGTCCCGTCTGATCAAAATTATCACTAAGTAACTGAATCGCTATCAAAACTGATAGCGTCCCATCCGATCACGCGACGCCTTTCCGCCTGATTACGCGGTCAGACGGGATCGGATAGAATATATTTTCTATCCCACCTGATCACGACAGGGATCTCATTGACATGCTTTGCATTTACGTTTATCAGCATTTTACGTGACCAGCAGCCCTATTAGACAACAAGCACTTTCTGTTGGCGTTTACGCCTGTGGACAGATTGAATATTATGGAAATGTCATCAGCTTTTGAGATGTCACGTGACTGCTGCCTAGTTTCCTTGACGCATTTGCGTTAGAATGAAAGAAAAACTAAGCGTGAGGTTAGAGTCTAGACCCCCAGGCTTCACTTGATCAGAAGGAACATACATATCTGCTCAGAGACACATACATCTGGAGGGGTATCAAATACCAATAAAGAACAAGATGACGAAAGTTGAATGTTGACAATTGATAATTTTGCCCGCAGATTCTACGACGAATGCAAACGGAGGTACAACATCAAATTATGGAAAACGTTCACAGACTGCTTTAACTGCTTACCTGTAGCTGCGATAGGTGAGTTTACTTTATCAAAATCATCATCATCATTGTAGTAACCTACTGCTGGGCATGAGCCCTCCCTCATACGCCACTGCAGTCGGTTCTGGGCCTAGCCGTCGGTATGTCAAGGACCCGAGTTTATCTCCTCGGCTCCACTCATTGTTTCATGTTTAGATCACCTAATAAATTTAGATTTTTCTTCCATGTTGATAACATTACTAAGAAAACATAATAGGTTTTTTAATGTTAGTCTGTTACCATTTAGCTTCGAATCCGATTGAGATGCAAGCTATAAGCATACAAGTAAATTTTTATTGAGTTTAAAAAAAAACTTGTGTGAATTATTTTTCTGTTAATAAAGGACCTTTCTTGAAGTCATACGAAACTCTTGCAAACACCGCATTTAAATATTATTATAAATAATTAATAATGCAGGACATTTTTCACACAGCATCATCTCCCAAACTAAGCAGAGCTTGTATTATGGAAACTAAATGACTGATATACTACTTACATACATTTTTTTTGTAATCACATACATAATATACATAGAAAACACCCAGACCCGAGACAAATATTTGTAAATCATACAAACATTTGTCCCGCAGCAGGAATCGAACCCACTGCGCTACAGAGGTCGTCATTTGAATCTGTTAAGTAGTTTTGCAGAAATATGTAAACCGGCTTCAAGGCTCCGGCTCAAAATGTATCAGCGCTGTATTATGACCGTCAAATGACATGGCTTGCCGTCCCCTACCAAAAAGGGTCGTGCCTCATGCCTATTTTGGATATTTTCGACATTTAGAATAAAATTGTCAGCGTTTACCTGTTTTAGCAGCAAAATAATCTGAGGTACCGTCTGGAATTAATACATATTTCGACTCGACCGACCTTGCTTATATTCTCAATCTCAATTTCAATTTCACCCGTTTTAGCTGCAAAATATCTAAGGTACCGTCTGGATCATAACCATTAAGTTGAACTAGCATGTCTAGACGAGAGTTACTAGACGTTCTTGGTCTGATAAGGCGTTGTAGGACGGAGTACGGAGAAAGCAGACGCTGTTACTGCCGACTTTCCTTACCGTTATAGATGGAAATTTAATGTTTACCCTCCCTATCAGCTCGGTGCAGTTTACAAACACTGAGGATACTGGTATTTCCAAGTGTGAAAACCGATTTCCTCGCTTAAAACTGTGACAGTGGAATCTAAACCAATGTGGGAATTTATTATCACGCATGAAATCGATTTCAACATATCCTTGCGTGTTTGTTTACGCAGTTTCTTTTTGTCTTATTTTCCGATATGGGTTCTATTTAATTCAATTATTTATTTTGTAAGTAATTTACAGTATTAACCATTAAAGTAAATGCACATTTTTACAATGTCAGTAAGTTTTTATTGAAATCACAAATAGCTTAAAGACTAGGTAAATTAAAAAAAAAGTGGATCCAAGCCGATTCTTCGCGCGCGACCCAGTCTAGGGTTTTTTACGATCCTTCATTCAGCTATCTAGTGTTACACTAGCTTTTCGCCCGCGATTTCGTCCGCCCTGACGAAGGTAGATAATATGAGTGCCTTTCGCCCTACCTCATCCACGCACTTGCATTGCTAGTGTTATCTAATACTTACCTGTACATAATATGATGCAAGCTTTCTCTCTGGTAAAATCTGTCAGCGGTTAGTATAAATAGACTATAGATACATAGGTATACAAATGTAAGTACTTTAAAAATAATTGAAATTATCCCCTATTTATTGACCTTGATGGGTCAAAAACGCAGAATCATTCTTTATTTTTTACCAAAAGTATAGAAGTATATATGATGAATTTTTAAAAGTATATATGATGAATTTTTATATTCCTTACTTCTTTTATGATAAATAATTGGTTCCCTATACAAACTTTTATCCCCTATTTCAACCCCCTCAAGTTTTATTTTCGTATATGTGACTCGAAGCTCTTAAAATCACAAACACGCATTTCGTTTCGACATTATCGTTGAGTGTTTACTAAATTCCTGAAAACTCGCTTAGCTTTTATCTTTTTGATTTGGATACCCAAAATTGTTTGCCTTCTAAAGGTATATTTCAATCTGTTGAATTTATAAACCTTCCAAAGGCCCTTGTTACCTTTTAAAGAGTTTAAAATCTGAACTGCAATATCAAACAGATCAAAATGTTCATGCAAATTTTGCCGTTGAAAGACTGATTCGATTAACCGCGCGGTGGAGCGTGTATCGATGCACATTTATTATAACATCGTTAAATTTGCAGTTCTTTGTCGGTGTTCCATAATTGCTTCACAAGCCTCATATGAGCCGAGAGTATTCATGACACCATAACTGTTCTGGCCACTTGTATCTTACAATATTTCCAACGTTTTCTTTATTATTTGGGAGTAAGGACCAAACTGACGCGGTGGCGCGTTGTTTGGCCCTTGGTGGCAGTTAACGCGAACTTTGACAACCACTTGACTTTGATCGCCACCGCCACCGCGTCACTTTGACCGGGCCATAGGGGCCAACCATAAATTACGTCACACGTAAAAGCGGAGGGAGAATGGAATAAAGTGTGACAAAAGGGGGGGACGAGTCAAAAGCTACGTGACGTCTATAAATCTAAAGTTATAACTGAACTTTAACTCTAAACGAAAAACTTTACATATTAGCAACAGCAGCATTATTATAAGGTTTATAGTTTGTTTCACTCATTGATGGGCACGTGGCGGCCGCATCACTATTTTGTATGTTTGGTTGAAATTAGTTTTTTTTGTGATCGATTTGTATGATTTCAAGGATGGTTCTTACATAGGTTTTGTTGCCAAAAGTCATGAAAACCAAGTCAAAGGTTTAAAAAATTTGCTTAAATTCACTCGTTGTAGTTCTATTATTCTTTCCGCGTGACTATCACCAAAACAAACTACATCACAAGTTGAAAAAATCGCTGTGATGTGAACTTGACTGATGCAGATGTTTACAGTTGAGATAAGATTGCGAAACTTGTAAGATGATGGACTAGTTGTATTCTTAGATTTCTATACAATTGCCTGTAGCCGTATAACTTTTACTCGTGGAAATTTTCTACAAGCAGTATTCAATCAAAAAAGTTTCTCGCTTATATCCCAACACCCCTCACATTATATGTAGAACTCGCATTATAAATTCCAACAAACTGCATCCCATGTCTAAGTTGTAACGCTCTAGACAAGAGTATAAATAATCAGTTCACTGCAACCGCAAAGCGAAGGTCGGCTATATTTGATACCGACACACGCAGACCATCAGATACGCGTTATTTAGTGCCTTTCGCGAGATACGGAGCTTCTGAACTGGCTTTCCATAAGGAATATGTCATTCACCACTTTCGTATAAACTAAAGAAGTTGGGGATGGTGGAGCTAGCACAAATGGACCGATTTTTAATAACATTGATGATCTTCGAATCACTGATAGACACTCGTAAATTTTAAAAGATATCATTATTGGTGTGATTTTTTTTTTTGCTAACGATCACTAATTATCGTAGTCACTCGGAGATATTCAAAAATTAATATCCTGAAATTGAACAATGAGTAGTATAAATTAGACATGCGACGCAAAACTAAAACTAAATTGGCCTTCGTGGCATTTTCGACAGTTTTACTAAATTAACTAAAAGTTAGCCGCTTTCGTCAAAGTTAGGTGAAAGTTTGTATAGGTATCAGGTTTTTATAACACGACTCCACGCGTACGGAACCATAGGCAACAGCTGGTAATATATACTACTAATATTATAAACGCGAAAGTGTGTGAGGATGGATGTTTGTTACTCTTTCACGCAAAAACTACTCAACGGATTTTGATGAAACTTTACAGTAACTTTACAGCTTAAACATCAGAATAACACATAGGCTACTTTATATCCGGGTATCACGCAGGCGAAGCCGTGGGCAGAAGCAATAATTCTTATCTAGTAAGAAAGCTAAGAATATTATGTGATATATAAGAATTCTTCCTCATCTAATTTATTACAATATCACCTCCAGCGAATAGGAGAATGCGATATCACATAATAGAAAACCTGACACGAACGTAATCAGTATGCCTTTATGAATATTGAGCAGTTTTCTCCGTAGCAGCTCATTTGCAACAATAACTGCTCGTGATGACGGTGATATAATTATTGGATGTTACAAGATGATCTTGCAATGCAATGTAAAAGCACGATTTCGTGACTTACGGCGATGAAAATCTATCTGAGAACCTTTCTTACATCATATATATACAAATCCATAAAACAGAAAAAAACTGCATTGCAACGTTACGCCGTTTTCCGACATGTGGCGATAAAACCTCTAGTATCCCTATTAAATCATCCATCAAATAAAATTAACCTGATTAGACAATACGTAGAGGTATTAAAATATTTGGTTAACTGCTTTGGCCGTAGTGCACCATTTTCGGCAGTTTTACTAAATTAAATAGCGCGTGTTTTTTTTTATATAAGTAATGTCCCAGTATCTCTGTTCTCAGTAATGAATTCCCTTCGAGAGGCCATAAAAGCATTTGGTTCTTTTATGAACAAATTCGGGAGTCATCGTCCTCGATTTGCCTTAAATATTAAATGTATGGTTTCCCGGAGAGAAAAATGCATAAAAAGAGTCTCGCTCCAATTGGCTCCAGTATGTGGCATCACTTCCGCTACCAAGGACGTCCGATTCGGTTAATTTGTGACGAAATTCCAGATACTGCCCAGACTTCTATTATTGGGCTTGAAAATGAACCATTGGCTTTATTATTTGGTAGAAGGTTCTCCTAAACAAATATTTAAATTGTGTGATTTACGCTCGACGAATACGTCGAATAAACTGTTTGGGAATTCTGTTGTGCGAGCTTCCATATCCTAAGTAGGTATGTTGGTAGTGTTGTCGTAAGTAGTTGCCTAAAGTGGAATACCCACTCGTCAGAAGGGTTAAAGTGGGTAACGTATTTGGGCTAACGTTGTTAAAAATACACCTATTGTCGGTTTGCGAATCAACTGAGGCCGGTTCGGTACGACCAAAAACAAGATAACTACTCCCAAAGAGTGCAAGTACTACCCTCATTTTGTTCTAATAAGTCGAGATTGGGTGATCTGCAAATTGAACAAGCGTTTTTGACCACACACTGTTAGGTGTTCTGCAGTCAGTATAGTTTTATAATTTACTAGTTTCTGCCCACGGCTTCGCCCGCGTGGTACCCGGATAAAAAGTAGCCTATGTTTTATTTTGATGTCTAAGCTATATTACTGTAAAGTTTCATCTAAATCCGTTCAGTAGTTTTTGCGTGAAACAGGAACAAACATCCTCACAAACTTTCACGTTTATAATATTAGTAGGATTCTTATTTTTCATGTTGAAACAAAACAGACGATTTTTTTTATACGTGTCCATCTTTTTGCTGTTCTGATAGTCCAAGAGAGAGCGCATTCCGAAAAGAAGTTTAAATGTCCTTTATAGCAACATTAAATGTCCTTTAGTCTTATGCAACAGCAGTGAAACTGTGAAAGCATATGACATAACATGTATGAATACAATGCGGTTGGTTGCGTTAGTTAGACCTAAATGATGCATATGCGCCTAAATACGAAAAATCGTTCGTGTCAAATGTAATTTTTGGACATGCCTCTGGCTACCCCCTACTTAGTATCCTCAAAGATTAACGCACTGAGTATGTATCTGAGGATGTCCATCAACGGATATACTGTCGTAAGTGACTTTGTTGTTTATTTTTAGAAGGTAGAAACCAATCCGTAGTCACAAGCGGCAAACATAGTAGGAACAGTACACGGGAAACGTTAGTACGCTTCTATACAGTGTTATGAACGCGCTTCAGTGGACACCAGGTCTTATAGCATCCCTATTCTTGCAAGGAGAATAATAAACTACTAACGGGCGTCAATTTTATTATTTTAAGGAAGTAAACAAGGAAACGCATCAGCCTCGAATTGTTTGCGCAGACTCTTCCCACTGATTAGCGGGTCGTGAGGAGAAATTCGATTTTATCAAATTCAATTTTATTGAGAAAACATACGGACATTGAATATCTGATTTAAAAATTTGATTCGGTCTGAATCAAATTTTTACGTAATCTCTCAAAACTCGACTTATAACGTGAGACCGGGGGTTATTGCGGCATACGGCGAACAACGCACTCGCAAAAGATCAATGATGAAGCTTAGGATTCTTGCACTTGACAAAGAAAGACCAATGACCTTGCATTGTCTAGATAAGATAGATATGTAGATAGATAAATAATTTATTTGACATGTACAGGTGCGGCACAGACATAGTAGGAGTGATCAGAAAACACAGCCAAAAACAATAAAAAGAAAAAAGGTGGTATATTTACCACATATTTTTCTCTTTGTTTTTTATTTGTTGTACCTTAGTACAAACAGTAGGTATATACGTGAGTATTATCCAGCGCTAACGACAACAGTCTATGCTGCAATGGTATGAGTCAAAAGGGTTGTTTTTAAGTCGAGCAAACAAGTAGCTAAATTAGTATTAAAATAATTAATTATAATTCTTTATTTCAAAAATTAGTTAAGTTCAATTATGACCTTAATTGTAAAATTGTGTTTAGTTAAACACGGCTTTGTCTCTTTCTGTTAGATTGTGTCATTTCAAATTCAACAGCTAAGCTATTTAAAATCTTTGTAAGTATGCATGCTAATGTTTAGAGATGTTCAGAAGCATAAGGCCTTAACTGATACTACTTTCTACTACTATTATAAACGCAAAAGTGAGGATGGATGTTTGTTACTCTTTGACGCAAAAACTGCTGAACGGATTTTTATGAAACTTTACAGTAATATAGCTTATACATTGGAATAACTAGTGGGCTAGTAAAATTATAGTAAAGTGGTGTCAATTTAGAATTATTTCACTATTATGTTCGACGACTAACAAACTTAAATGCTGAATACTTGCAAAACCCGGGACATGGCAAATGCAATGTTTGCACGTGCCTCTAGAGTAGTTCTTGGTATCCTCAAAGATGTACGCACTGAATATGTATCTAAGAATGTCCATCATGAGCGTGTTTTTTTTTCGTTTTTATGTTCGACGAGAATTTGATATTTTCGGGATCTTCAGAATCCTAAAATTGGTCTGATTGTTTCAATGCCACTTACTAAAATGTGCTCGCGTCCATTTTGCAATCTTAACAACCATCGATATATCAGGCAATGGCCCCTGAATGAATCTAGACCAACAATCTTAAAAACGTAATTATACTAAACAATTTTAATTAATATTACTACTAAATCAGACTAATTGCGAAGGGATAAGTTTTAATTCTAATTTATCTAGCTAATTCTAGCAAGATTAGTTTTAAACTAATTCGAGTACGTTTTGGCGTCCTAACAATGGATTATACACGTAATACTACTAAGCCCATTTAAAACCACGGATAGTCGAAAGTACGTATGGGATCCCTGTTGGCCTGGTGAGTATGATTGTAATCCAACTTCAAATGCGAAGGTTGTGGGTTCGAACTTTATGTGCGCATATAATATGCTCCAAACATTGGAAAACAGCGTAATGAGCCCCGCTGACGTGCCCGAGAACTAAAAAATCGAATCGGTTATTGTTCCAAAAAGCGTCGATAGGTTTGCAATCTGTTACGAGGAATGCTACTACTTCGCAAAACGTGGGCAAGTGCCAAATGTATGGACTTGCCTCTGACTACCGTTATTTTGTATCCTCAGGGTTCTCAGGATTACTATCATGGGGAGTACTGCAGTCCCCATGTTAGTAATCCTGACGTGCATATATTTAGCATATTTTTTTGGAACACTTTATTTCGTCGCAGTAGGCGGCTGAGACACAAGAGGTGTCGGTTCGATTCCCGCTGCAGGACAAATGTCCTTGATCTACAGACATTTGTTCTGAGATTTAGCGAATGACTCCTGCAGGAGTAATAACATAACGCTTGATTGGGATGCGACTTCTAAAAGATTGTCCTTAAACTATGGCTGAAGAAGGTTGTCAATTGCCTTAGTTGTCAATTACCTTAGTTGTAAACTCTGGTAATACACATAAAACCACAAAAATACTTTCATTAGTTGATAGAGTACACCTGGCAGTAAAACATAGCCTTGAACGAGACGTTAACACGCCCTGTGTCAATCTTTAGCGATGCGTTCATGCCCGCTATTATCTAAATTAGATGTTGATGTAATAGATGTACCCTTGTACCTGTATTGTCAAAGTCAGTCAAAATTAATTTATTCAATAAAATCACACGGATCACTTTGAAACGTCGGTTTTTATCTACTGCCTGTTCTTCCGCGACCAAGCCAGGAAAGCAAGGCAAGAATAAAATAGGGCTGGTTATTCTTAAATGATCCTTTTAACAATAGGTTCGAGTAAGAGCATTTTCAATCCCAAGAGTTTTTGTCATACGTTTTTTTTAACAACCGACAGACACATAATCCAGTGGTAGATTTCCGTATCATGAGTATCAGTAACTACGACTGCCCTGGTACCACATCACCACCTAGACCCGGAACAAATATCTGCAAAATATACAAATATTTGTCCAGCAGTGGGAATCGAACCCGCACCTCTTGCGTCACAGCTGGATACTCGCCCGCCGCGCCATTGAGGTCGTCAAAATTGTGTAATTGCAATGTAACTTAGACCGAGTGTTGGAAAGCAATTCCATCCATACCAATACCATTAATAAATAGCTTTGTTATGCTCATATCAACAGATGTTAATAGTGATGAATAGTTTTTAGTTTTTCTGACGCTCCGTGGTACCTGAAGGGTTCATACCCAAATTGTATTCATCCACTTACTAAACTCAAATAAAAAAATTCGAACTATAAAATTGTCGATAATCGGTTCGACAGTTATCGTCGGACAAACAAATATAGATACACATACTAACTCCAGTTTGTCCAAGTAGACTCGGATCTTCGTCCGCTTCGATCACACGATAAATCATTTTCAGGCGTTTGCTGTTTGATTTGAACGGTCTAGTGTTCCAATTAAAAACGTCTCAAAATATCAGCTTTAAAACCTCAGCCTTACAAATTGACGTCACGTCATGGCGCACCATGTTCTTGACACGTGCTGCATATAGACTGTAGTCTTGATTGTCCAGTCCACCCTTGAACTTGCCCATCGGAAACTAGATACGCGCGTCCAATACCGGTAATTTGCAGTTCCTTAATTGCTAATTAGAACTTCTGATGCGTGCTTCATCATTATTGCAGACTGTGTAAAAAAAACAAGTTCTACGTGACTGTGTATGTTTAGAGAGCACATATAATTTGCAGGATATTAACAATCTCATTGTCATGGGAGTTTCTGGTTGTTTCAGAAACTTAGCGTGTAGGCTCAGTTTTGGGTCAGGTAAATAGCTGAGGCCGCCGTGTATGAAAACATTCCAGCTAGCTGTTTGGTCAGTGTTTTGTTACTTTTACCCAAAGGTAAATAAAACACTTCTGTTACGTATCACAGAATACGAACGACAATGCCCGCGTTTTAAAGCCTATTATTTACACACAAATATTTCTCACTGCGATAACAAATGAATGAATTTTCAATTTGACCCAATTCGCAGCCAGCAACAAGTTAATAAGGACGAATAAAAAATTGTTTTACGTACATATTTCGAGAATAAAATTACTTAAATTCTCTGATGCGAAGGTCGGGCGAAATATTTGAGCCTAGTTCGGATGTAATTTTTTATATGACTGCTATTAGTTAATTACGCTTAGGCTATAATGATTTTGGTGTTTAAAAGTATGGTGAATGTTACAAAATTATTACACAGCTATCTTAAAATAGAGATTTAAATGGTCGAGCTCCGCATTATGCTACCGTAAACTGCAGCGCTGTTTTTCGTCACAGACCCCTGGTTGACTCACGGAGGTGGCACCACAAACAAATGATAAGCAGATGTTATTATAAGATCATTTTGTCGTATTATCGACGTCACTTCTACGCAGGAATCGTCACAACTGGCCTGGCTCTGAGCCAGCTACTAGACCATTAGCAGGTGTGTCGCATAGCTTATTTTCAGTCCTACGGATGTATTTAACGGGGCTACTGCTATTGCCATTTTAATGAGATTATCTAAGCTAATGTACAATTATTCCTATTTAGTAAATGCAGATACCTATCGCAGTCACCGGGACGTTCTGTGTGCTAACATGATCTCTAATGAATAGGAAATGTGGTAAAAAGTTGGTGTTGAACTTGTGTTTCAAATTTAATGCCTTGCTCATCTATTTCTGTACAGTATATTTCACAGATGTTTTACTTTCTTTATTTTTTGCTATTTTATTACACATTAAACGTAATATGACCCAACGAAATGATACTAAGTATATAAGTACCGATTGCGCGTATCCAGTGTAAATTATCCATATCGATCCCTACAATGCAATCGTTTGCTTACAGCAATCATTATAGTTAGACTGTTCCATTTAATCCTACACAATAGACTCTTTATAGTCCATTGGATAAACATAAAATCCAACATTCCAATGCTGCAATCTGATTACGAAACTCACCATTGAATGGTTTCAAACGCCTGTCGATCAGCGAATGGGAACGCCAACCCGTTCTAATATGTTTCGGTGAATGTTGTTTCCGATTTATTTTTATCCAAGATATCCTTTATTGCCATGCAGCGTAGCAATGCAGCTAGCATTTTGGGAACGATTTCGTCTAGTAGTGATCTGGATCAGTTGACCTATCTATAAATCGTTTGCAACAGTCTTTAGATTGCTAGCTGTTTCATCTGTATTTTTTATATACTTGTAAATCATTGTATGAATAAATGTATTTTCAGAAACTTGTTAATGTAAAATCTTATAGACTTAACACTTGTAGCTCAACAGTGTGTAGAACTAAAAGTGGCAAATATCTATTTTATTTACACAGTTCAACTTCGTTCAATGTAAAATTATAGTGAACGTCAACTAGAAACACCTGGTGTTTGTGTGGGATATATCGCCGCAATATTTTAGCTACGGAGGGATAACGAAATGCGAGATGAAGAAGCCTCTAGACCGATCCGACCGTCCGATCTTCAAACTTATAAAGGACAGCTCCAGTTTCGAACTGGTAAATATCTTGTCACGAATATCAAAGCGGTACTGTGGCAAACCCGAATCAGTTGCTAATAACTTGTTCTAAATAATTCTTACGTGATACTGATGTATGCATTATGTCAAGTACAGTAAATGCTTGTTGACATTTATTTTATGTTTGGATTCCTCATAAACATGTTGCAATATCCGGCAGATCGGATGACACCAACGAAATGATACTGAACTTCTATGTTATAAAAAGCATCACGAGATCTTGAACTCGATTAAACATAGAGACAAAATTTTGTTGAATAAAAGCGTTCTAGTTTATTGCAGTAGGTTACTATTGTCTGAAAGTCAGAACAATTATAGACATCGACCTAGTCCTTATTAGTATTTCTAATAAGGACTAGGTCACCTTTGAACCTTCAGAGGTGACCTACCGCGATCTTTCTATAATGCCACATTTTACAAAAGAAACTGCTTTTAACAAGAACATTATACTGATAATTTAGGCTCATAAAATGATATTTTCTCTCATAAAAGCCTTTGAAGCTTCACAATAATAGGGTTTCGGCCTATTTTAGGTTAAATATGTAGTTTTATGCCTCCCGCCAGTCTGTTTAGATATGGCATTACGGGCTATGAAAGTTTCCTGAGAACTGACGTGTCTTTGTTTTTTCAAACAATGCTAACCGACACATGTCTCTAAGTTGAACAAGCTGTAAGAAAGCAGGATTATAAACTATTATACAAACTGGGATGAAAATAAAGCAAAACACGTAACTTTCATAGAAGGGGGATACAAAAATATTAACGAACCTAAAAGTCTTGTTATATTAAACACCCAAGACGTATTGAGACGTGCTATATTAGGGCCCGGAATATCTTCTCTTTTCATTAAATATCATTCGAACAAAATTTCATTGGCAGTACCGACCAAATGCTACCTACTCGCTAAACTTTGTTTCATACTTCTAGGATACAAGGTTAGAGTTAGAGGGGCCACAACTTTGTTTACTTTGAATTCCTAATTATATTTCTTGAAAGTAAGCTGTAAAACGTGTTGGATTTGATCTTCCAAATCAAACTAAAACTCCAACTTTGTCCGACGACATTGGAGCTTAGAGGCTGTCGTCTACATGTATTTGGTCGAGGTACCAGATATCAATTTCCTTAAACGAAACTCCCAAGATTGATCCAAGCCTGTCCATGACAGTTCAATAAAGCTATCATAACAATGAATCGGGTCACACACGCGGACTTTAGTTAGATAAAAGCAATGTAATGGCATGAACGAAGCTTTCGCGAACTGGGTCGGCGTAACTGGTGAGGGGGTGGCTCACACCCACGCTTCACTTTAGTTGGAATGTTTTATGTAAGACGAGAGATGAGTTAGGGATGGTTCGTGATTATGCAATTCTATGTTTACAATCTCGGCTGTTTAATTTATCTAAAACGCGTTTTTTTAGTCATTTTTGAGTCAACAGTTTCTTGCGATTTTAAAATTCTTACATCTAATTTAAAACGTCGCGGATGACATTTGCTTTTTTCAGAGACTTCTGCATAGCACATCTGAGATTGACGATATTTTAGGCAGTTAAAACTGTTGCGCATTAAAATTTTAGTGCAAAAGTATATAAGTGTAACATTTCCAAAGGTTTCCAATTGATTCTTCACAGTTACACAAGCGACACAAACAATGGCAGTAAATTAACTTCTCTTATTTAAATGCTTCCAAGTATTGTCGTAAAACAACAATGATGACGCGTGAGATTGCATCGGCCTTACTAAAATATATTACCCTGTGATGTAACATATAATGCCTTCTTCCCGTCACGCAGATTATACATGAATCCTTGTAAATCGTATTTTTTTCCAAACTTTTGTTCCCTGCTTCTTATGGCTGATGATGGCTACTTATTAATTCAATTATTTTGTTATCATATTTTATCAAATTTTACCTAGTACATTTCGGAGCTTCTTAACAGAGTCCTTGTGCAATGACGTCAAAGGATGTTTGGTTACGCTTCGCTCCGGGCTATTTTTACTCTGCTTCACTAATCGGACCGAGCTTATTAGCTTGATGATGTATGCCATTTCCAAACTATAATTATTATAACTTCATGGGTAACCAAAATTTATGAACAGGGTTCACCCTCTGAAATTTTTCGTAGCTTACTTAGCTTACATTTGTCTAGATACTATTACAAAGTGCATTTATTGCGGGTTAGTAGTGCTATACTTTGAACTCAATCAGCGTTTCATTATGAGTTTGACAATTATTATTAACAGGATTTAATTCAATGAACTCAATGTAATTTTTCATTAATACATAATAAATGAATAAACACAACAGACAAATACATCACGTATCTTAAATGAATTTATTGGTTAGACGCAGCTATTTAGCAATAAATAGGTCCTTTCGGTCTTGATCCATATCCAGTAAAGATACACAGACAAAAAAAACCAGTTGAGTAAATGGAAGTTCATAAATAGAAATGTCATCAGATTGAGTGTTTCTATTTATGTAAATACGCATCCTGTGAGGAATCCTGAGGAATCGATCTAGGCGCTGTCTTCGCTGTGTTTACAGAAGTTATTGTATGTGATTGTTTCATTCGTGAAAACATGAAGTAAACAAATATTCCTTGATATTCAGCTTATCAGTAAACCAAGGTATAAAAGATGTTCCTTCGCTTCCGAAGACGCCTGCCTTCAAATAATTAATGTTTGAAACATCCAATTCCGCTCATGCGTTTGTTCATGGTCGTTGAACTAGTAGATTCTTGTGTGTTCTTTATATCTAACCTTGTGATAGTTTCGCGGTTTTGTACGTTTCCTAACATCAACGGTGCTATCTTTGCCAACGGTTTATCATATAACATCAAGATCAAACGTGTATGCATATCGTAATTAATATCATAATTCATAAGTAATCGATTTCCATTTATTTACGAAAGTGGTTTTTCACCTTTAAATGTACGTTTCGTTGTTGTTTCTTAAATCATTTTAATATTTCTTATTGTAAAGATGTTTAAGGTCACCCAGATAAACCCAGACCAATTAAAATACTCCCCCGCCCGTGTCGTCTCTAGGTAAATATTTATGGTATTAACAGACTAAAAGCATTAGAAAGAAATCTTTGAAATTGCGTTTTTCTCCTCTGCATGAATGAATGAAAATATTTTATTGTACACCTTATGATATAAACAATAACACGTCATGTTATCAAAGGTCCAGCCGTCTAATTGCACTAGTAAAATTTTCATGGCGAACGTAACTAAAACTTGAAAGTAGGAAAGAAAAAATGAAGTTAATTTTTTTTTAAATATTAGAAATTTTTTAAATTGTTGCTAAAGTCTTGCAAATTGAGTGCCATGAATCCGTTCCCCATGGGCATTTTGCTTGTTTTTTTTTAAAGAAAATTTGCTTCCGCTTAGTTAAAGTGGAAAATATGTAGTCTAAAACCTGGACCTTTAACTGGAATACAGGTTTCGTAACAGTCTCAGCCGGAAGTGTCATCACAGCGAGTGCTAGGGGGTGACGTGGCACCCCCTGTAGGGTGGCACTCGCTCCACGTCCGCCCTGGCACGTTGCTATGTCTGCTGTAAGTACACGAGAAACGAGGTATTGTCTCGACTTTGAGGAAAAGAGCTGCTTTTCCTCAAACGGTTTCATTAGAAATCTAGCCAATTGTGATATGGCAGCTATTGTAGAAGCGTACTGAATGTTTACTGTCAAAGAGAATTTGCTAAAAGTAGATAATATGTTAAATTAACAAACTTTTTAGGAAAACATAAAGGCACATTCCCTTGGTATAATTGTTGCATAATAATAAAATTCTGACTAATAAACTAAACAGAGCGCTTTGAAAACAATGCAGAATAAAATAAAAAAACATATAGTACTGTCGAATTTCGGAGCGCACAATGATCTTAACAGATTTATTCCATCTATGTTCTGTGAATTCATCTGTCGTGATAAAGTTTAAACGATATGTTCAAAGTTCAACTAAACTTTTAAGTGAAACACTGTCGGTCTCATTACGAAACGTGGTCTAAACTCGAGTTGAACTCAAGTTCTGTCAGATCCACTAAACCATGGTTTAAATATACCTTATCGAAAAAAAAGTATTATTGCAAAGCCACTACGGTCGACAATTTAAAAATAAAATAAAACCGCGGGATGACCGTTTAATTTAAAAAACACTTCTAAACCAAAATAAAAAAGAAAAACATAATTTTGATTGGCTACCAAAAAAAGTAGGTCCTCAAAAAGAGGTTGAGTTATGATAGAAATAAACTAGGTGACCGCCTGGTTTATCTTTTAGCAGTTATTTGTAGTCAAACCTCTTTTTGAAATGTCACATAGACTGTCGGCTATTATATTATAGCATTCAATTTTAAGCCTTGTTTCCTTTGCACAACAATTTGTCTTGAAAATCAGGAATCAAAGGTCTAAAAGATAAACCACCGATTTAAACCACCTTTCGTAATGAGACCCTGTATGTCTACAAGATCAACATTAATTCAGAGAAAAATAAAAATAAAATCGCTTCATGAGATCAACGCTGCAATTACTAAGATAATCCCTCTCACCCAGTGGAAAATTCCTACCGATTTCATCAATAACTGTAATCTAACGCATGGAAACGTGCTAATTCGCACAGCACGCAGGCAAATGCTACCACGAACCGCGAAACTGCTGGATATAGCAAACAATGCTCACGTGTCGGTGCGCACGTGGTACCGAAGACGCGGCGCCGGCGCATTCACGTGCCACACTCATCTGCACCTATTCAAAACATTATCGGGACCATAAACTAGTAGGTACATAATATCACGAAAAACCAGAGTTATTGGGTTAATCGGTACCTACTATAACATTCGATGAGTGGCGACGATTTTCGCCACTCATCGAAAATTGTCGATTTTTAAGTGTCTTATCATTTTGTTATTTTTCTTTTTTACAGAAAAATATCGACAGAATAAAAAATGATCTTGGTACAGAATAAAAGTTTTATGATGCAATTAGCTTCAATATGTAGCTTCAAAACCATGAAGAACCTTTCAATAATCAATACTAGCCTCTGCCCACGGCTTCGCCCGCGTGGTACCCGGATAAAAAGTAGCCTATGTGTTAATGTGATGTGTAAGCTATATTAGTGTAAAGTTTCATGAGGATGGATGTTTGTTTACATCCTTTGTAACAAACATCCATCCTCACATACTTTTGCGTTTATAATAGTAGTAGGGATTCTCTGACAGCATGAAACATAATGTGTTTAATGTCATAGTATTCCCAGTCAAATTGGTCCAGTGTATTGGTCTAAGCTAATAAAACATAGTGAACATTTTATTTCTAAATATTCGTATTCACAGAAAAGCTATCCCATTAAAACACAAAAGCAAGATATTTTCCATTACAAGTTCCATAATAAGTTGGGCCGTACCTAAATTTCAGAAAAAATTCGCACCCTGCCTTCGGTGGAAATGTAAGATCTGATAACATAAGAAAGAAATGAAATATATTTATTGCTATCTCAAACAGATATCGTAGGTACATAATTTTGTTATGGCTACGTAGGTAAGTAATAAAAAGCTTAATTCTGAATTTCTCGTACTTAGCTATGATTTATATTAAAAACTTCAAACTGAAAACATGTTTCGAAGCAGAAATCGACGTGAATGGATGAAATCGCTGGAGATCTGGCATCCTTCCAATGCTTAGTGCTTCCTGGTGCAATCGTTTCAACGACTTTGTAAACATTCTACTAACTCTGCCACTTTCTATTCTATTCCACAAGTTCTACGTATGAAAGGGTTTACTCAACGAAATCATTGAATACTATTGGCATATGAATACTAGCTTCTGCCCACGGCTTCGCCCGCGTAGTACCCGAATTAAAATTAAATTAAAAAAAAAAAAAATTATATTAAAAGAATTAAAATTAAAAATATATATATATATATCAAAATACGTTCAGTAGTTTTTGCGTGAAAGAGTAACAAACATACATCCTCACAAACTTTCACGTTTATTATAGTAGTAGGATTAGGATAGGATAAGAAGTGGTACTAATTAAATTTTGTTATAGCCTCACAAGTTCATAATAAGTAAAAATATAATTTCAGTGATGATGGATTCCTCTAACCATTATACTGTCAAACAGTTCTAATATAACTTTGTACAACGCAGTTACGTATACATCGATCCAACTACAATCATTCACTTGCCCATCGCGTAGAGCAAGTTTGCTCCACTATGTACTGTGATATATTCTTCCGATGGCGCACACTATAAAATTGAATGGCTCTCCTGGGCATCATTGTTTTTGCGAAGAGCTCATACTTAAAAAGGAACATGACCGCTAAATTCTAAATGGCATATTTCCAGGTTAACCTTGCGCGACCTTCCAGCGAAAGGCTGTTTTTGGTAGGGTACGATTTGGTCCCTCTTCTAATAAACGTTAAATTTCAACTATGAAATATACGTCGGGCCGGCGAAGCCAAATGTTCGCAATAAAATTTGGTCGTGACATTCAAAACAAAATGTGAAATTACGACCTTTCGGTTTGAAAATAATTTAGAGTTATTTACCGTCGTTGCCCTAATTGCTTAATTCATTTTGAGTGCATTGAAACCACAGCACTTAAAAATAATACATCGGACAACAGACAACTCTAAAAACCGGAGGCGCGTAGACGTTATTATTTGATTTGAAGTATTGTTCTGAGGCAAAGTTATGTTTTAATTGCGACTGCTAAACTCATAACCTTTTCGACAATCGAGTAAAAATGGTACATCGCGAAATCTCACTTCGTGGCGAAATTTAATGACTACTAGAGTCATTAAATTGAGAACAGAAACTTAGCGCTGTTAGGACGAGCTTCGCAAATTACATCACATCCAATCCAATTCCCCCACAAGGGCTCTCAGGTTCGCAGAATCGAAATTCGTGTAACATAGTTATCCGATCGCCTCAACTCACTTTCCATGTAAACATTGATTTTCGATGAAATCGGTTGCCGAGAATTTATAACTCAATGTCAAGGACTGACTCGTTCGGAATCTAAAACTCTGCCTGTCAGAAATTCAGTGTGGTATAAATATGAATTCTGTTTACTCCTAAATCTGTCTCGTTTCTCAAATGCAAAAGATTTATATTTGCTGCTGGCTGGATTTATGTTAATGGAACTTTCCCAGTTCAGTAATTCTTAGTAAGTTCTCATACATTTTACGTAACCTCTTACGGGGGAGATTTCGGATTACAGGAATTAAGCCGTATTGCCTTACTCGCTACTAGCTTAATGTTCTGAGCACTAGGTAACCCCTCAATTTTGACTTCGATATGTATTGTTTTTTTTTACAGAAAACATAATTTAGTTTAACGTACCGTACCTACTTCATCACATTGTTGGCCTATGCTCATAGTTTTTTTCCTGTTTTCCATGTAAGTAGGTAAATTACACGAATGCCTTCGTACTACATACAGTACTGGCTACAAAAATATTGTACCCTTTTAAAAAACAAAGTGTAATCAAAGGGTTATCGTTATCGCGTTTGACGCGCAATCGTTTCCGGAAATTCACACGTTACTCATTTGTGGATATTGTCGCAAGTACTGTATTGTCGAATACTATTATCGTAAACATCAGGTGCGAAATGAAAAATGCAAAAGCTTCGGGGTTCAGAGCAAAATTATTACCAATCAGCCAAATCGAAGCTGACTGACGGGTGAATTGGAATCTGAAATAAATGATGGATGGTTTGTTGGTTACGGACGGGCTACATGAGTTGCGCGACACACGCCACACGCCTTGATGGAGCTCGTTTCTGATGCGTAAAATTTACGGTCATGCGATTAGAATAGTCTTAAGTAGACTCAACGTGTACATACAACCCGTATGTCAAGATAAGACGACCTCTGTAACGTAGTAAGTAAATACGCGAGGTCGCAGTATCTCATCATACACTCGCATGATCATCTCTGCTGGGGCAGGAGTTAATAGGACTTTAAGGTGATATCTAGTTTACCGCATCAGAGAGTAGCAACACAAATTTCAAACGCAATTTCGTTGATTGTAATTTTATAACAGCATGCACAAGACCATGGAATTTCACTCAAACCAATTACTTTTAAAAAACTGAAAAGTATTAATTAATTTTTCCATTAAAGGCAAAATAAAAGGAACAATTTTAAGGTCGAATGACCATAAATAACCTGTACTACTTTCCAAACATTTATATTCACTCTTCAACTGAGTCGCTTCCCATCAGAACATCTGGGACCAACTTACGTTACGTACGACCTTGCGATTCAGCCAGCCATTTTACGAGACTAGCTGGCTGTCTTCGCTGTAAAAAGCGGTCAATAGAGCGACCACGAACGTTGCAATAATGATGGTAACGGACGCAGAAAGTCGTTGATTTTTTCTTTCGACGTTGCAATAAATGTTTACCTAATCATGATGTAACAAATTTATGTTTGCATTGAATTCTGACCGTCCGTTTTCATTATTTTCTTACCGGAACGGGTGAAAATTTCCTATCTCTCAGCGCCTACTAGGGTGCTTTGTATACGGCGCGGGTAACATGCGCATGTTGAGGCCGTATAAAGAAGAGCGCGCATTACTGTGCATACTAGCTCGTGCATACTGCATGTAGTCAGCTTCTTTACTTTCTCCAGCTACATGCACCGTGTAAGCAACATTACTATATCTCATTCTTCATGACTAGACACTGAACTCTTCTTTACCATGCTTGCTCTCCTATTTGCAATTCACTAATGTAAGGTTTCTGTTTGTTACAGTGGACGAGAAGATATTCTGCTGCCACGGCGGTCTGTCCCCTGACCTGCAGGCCATGGAGCAGATCCGGCGGATCATGCGGCCGACTGACGTGCCCGACCAGGGTCTGCTGTGCGACCTGCTGTGGTCCGACCCCGACAAGGACACCGCCGGCTGGGGCGAGAACGACCGCGGCGTCAGCTTCACATTCGGCACTGAGGTGAGTCCATGAGGATCTAGAAGCTCTGCGGTATCTATGACAAGAATATCTAACAAAGTTTTCCGAACGGTATCTGTGATAAGATCTAACGAAGTTTCCCGAACGTTTTCTTTGATGAGAAGATCTCACGAAGTTTCTTGAACGGTATCTGTGATAAGATCTAACGAAGTTTCCCGAACGGTATCTGTGATGATAAAATCTAATGAAGTTTCCCGAACGGTATCTTTGATGAGAGGATCTTACGAAGTTTCCCATCGTAGTTGGAATCCTCGGCTGACCGTCTGACAACTTGTTCGATGTTGGACCTAGAAGACCCGTCTGATAGGAGCGATATTGAGGTCACTGAGCATCTGATTTGATATCGAGTTGGATGCTCTTGGATTGTTACACGATAGCCTTCAATGTCCAGGGGCGTCAAACGGATAACTAGGTTCTGCCCGCAGTTAAAATGTAATTATAGGTCACTAAAAATGCCTATTCTAAATTTATACAAATCGATCCAACCGTTGATATATGGAATGAAACACTAACAAAATACCTCTCACGCCAAACACAGACTTGTTTTTTGCGACGCAGCGCAGGTAAAAATTGCAAAGAATCTAGTGAAAACAAAAGGATGCTTGTACCAAGAATAAATAATAACAATATCAAAAAGTAACTTAACAAAAAAGTAGCTGAACTAATTAAATAATAATGTTACGATCCATTTGCGATACATGTTATCTAGTCTATCTGCTACCACGAAAGCTGCAAATCCTTCGAAATGTCAGGAACGACAATAAAAATAAAACGACGCAAACGAATGCGATTTAAAATGTTTGTTATTATGTCTAAAAATAAATACCTAAATCTTTCTACAAGCTATGATTGTCCATGACATTATAATAATTATACTTTTAGTTGTACTTTTACTTTTAACTTTTATCTAGACTAGACTTATTTACGCAGATCTGTTTATTGTTTATTTATATATTTGTTTATTGGTAACTAGCTGCGCCCCGCGGTTTCACCCGCGAAGTTTCGATTCCGTGGGAATATCGGGATAAAAAGTTACAGTAAAATATTTTATTGCTACATAAATACACTTGATGATAAAACTATTTATTTGAATAAGAATTAATACTACGATACGAATGTAACCAACTTTTTTCCTACCGGCGATCTAATTAAATTTTAGAACACAAAAGCTGCTATTGTGACATAACTGTGATGGTTAGATATATTCCCTCGAGGACTTTTTTGTAGGTAATAATGAGAACTTTAATCATGTAGTACATAATTTTTATGTATTATCATAGTTTTCTCAGCGCACACCAAATAATGTATTTTATAGGCAACATTTTGCTACTTTGGGTTACATTATTGCAATTATTTTAAGGATCTCTAATAATTTTTTTTAACAAATTATAGCTCTTCATGATAATTTAGCTTAGAAACAAACAAAAAAAACTATATTAGTATAAAATATAGATCAACAGCGTTAACTTATAAACATTTATTTTAATTATAAGTTCAATATCATTTTTATAAATAATGTAGTTGATAGTTGAGGTAAGAGTGAGTTACGATTTTGTGAGTAGGCACGTTGCCATTATATTTGATGAATAGTGATGTACCTAGATTAAATTTATGACTAAGATAGGAAGTAGATGACTATCTATTTTATTTTTGTTTGTCCCGTAAGAGTTACTCTTACTCCATGGTATGAAGTTCATTATCGGTGCCTTAATTAATTATCTTTAGCTTAAGAAACAGTCACCTTGAGTGCATTACAAAGGCTCTGTAAATAATATGAAGTACCTAAGTAGATGGTTATATAGTTTAAGCTAGTATTAGTTAACAAATGTGTCAAAATTGGCTCCCCATGCTCCAATCCAAATGTTTACACAACTAACCTTTCACATGCACATCCGATATCTGTCGAACTATACACTACTCGATCGCGATATCGCTGCAAAGGTCAAGTATGCGGACGCGACTGTTTACCATTTACATTTCTATGTACTGTTACACATCATGTACTGTTTCACGAATTATAGAAGAGTTACCTTTTCAGGCATATGAGCTGAATAATTTTGTTTGTTACTGTTTTAGATTTAGACCTACACCTTTACTTTTAGTGGAACAAAAATATATTTGTGTAAATTATTCGTATGATTTCAAGGACGGTTCTTAGATAGGTTTCGTCGTCACAAAAGGCTGGTCGCTGACATCTCTCATTAACTAAATGTAACTTGATTAAAGTTTAGTTGAACAGGCTTGGCATAACTGCAAAAGTTCCCCTTAGTTGTGGGTTAACACTTTAAATACAAAATAACTGTCAAAAATGAACTTTTCTTTTGCGTGTCAGGTGGTTGGCAAATTCCTGTCGAAGCACGAGTTCGACCTGATCTGCCGCGCGCATCAAGTGGTCGAGGACGGATACGAGTTCTTCGCGAAGCGGCAACTCGTCACGCTGTTCTCCGCGCCCAACTACTGCGGCGAGTTCGATAACGCCGGTTAGTACACAGCAAACTAGTGGTAGATGAGGAACTGGGATGGAGGTTGTCCTAACACCTCTACAATACTGGTAGATGAGGAACTGGGATGGAGGTTGTCCTAACACCCCTACAATACTGGTAGATGAGGAACTGGGATAGAGGTTGTCCTAACACCCCTACAATACTGGTAGATGAGGAACTGGGGTAGAGGTTGTCCTAACACCCCTACAATACTAGTAGATGAGGAACTGGGATGGAGGTTGTCCTAACACCTCTACAATACTGGTAGATGAGGAACTGGGATGGAGGTTGTCCTAACACCCCTACATTACTGGTAGATGAGGAACTGGGATAAAGGTTGTCCTAACACCCCTACAATACTGGTAGATGAGGAACTGGGGTAGAGGTTGTCCTAACACCCCTACAATACTGGTAGATGAGGAACTGGGGTAGAGGTTGTCCTAACAACCCTACAATACTGGTAGATGAGGAACTGGGATAGAGGTTGTCCTAACACCCCTACATTACTACCTTGTCCTCACTCAGCTGATACGATAGTATTCGTCGGCTATTAGTCTTACTATCTGAGGTAAGGATGTAGTCCTCGGACTACGAAGCATCTGGAATCTCACGGACCCACTAAAAAACGACCTGGGCCAAGCCCGGGTTCAATTCGTCGCACAGGAAAACATTGTATTTTTTCCCGCATACAATGTGGGGCCATCCGATCCCGATTTTCACCAAGAATCAACCTGATCATGCTCTTCTTTCTCTGGACACCCGATCCTATAGGCGCTTGCAACAACCAACAACAAAGTCTGGTAGAAGCCCGTCTGAGATTCAGAAAGTTGTGGGTTCGATTCCCGCCGCGGTACAAATGTTTGTATGATCTGCAAATATTTGTCTCGGTTCTGGGTGTTTTCTATGTATAATATATGTATGTAGGTATTTTCAAAATAAGTATTAAATCAGTTATGTAGTTTCCATAATGCAAGCTCTGCTTATTTTGGGGCTAGATGATGCTGTATGAAGACTCCACTCCACAACTCCACTTTCTTTAGTAACTCTTTCACTATGCGTGCGGTCCGACTATGGACCGACTTACCTGTATCCATTAGACATGCAAAATCGCCTACTATTTTTAAAAATAGGTCTTTTAACTGTACTTTGCAGCTTCGATAAACTAAGTATTATCATTTTCTTAGCTCCAGTCATTGCATTTGTAGTTATATATTATATTACTGTATTGTTTATTATACATTATACCACATTATATTATTTATTAAATATCTATTTTATTACCTACTGCAAACTATTCGTTTTTATTGCACCTCCTCTCTTCACATTCTTTTAATTCAAGTCCATCCAAAGGTTGCCTGGAAGAGATCGCTCTCAGTGATAAGGCCGCCCATTGCATCACCACAGCCTAGTTTTAAGATCCTCTGTAAAGTGTTTTTTATCCTGGTGTATGCAATAAAGAGTTATCTATCTATCTATGAAAAATGACAAACATAACGGGTGTGAAATCTCATGTATCTGTAATTTTACCGGCACCCATACCCTTGCTAGCGTCCTTAACCTTATCCTCGGTATTGTCAGCGTTGTGTTGCCGGATGACAAGACAAATGCTGAGTTGGATGCCTACTTGTGTCGTTGCATATCGTGCATACATTTCTAGTGGCAGTATGTAAGGATGTTCCTATGATAATATAAACCATGTCGTGTCGCTACAACATATGTTTGTGTTCGCAGGTGCGCTGATGTCTGTGGACGAGACGCTGATGTGCTCGTTCCAGATCCTGAAGCCGGCGGACAAGCGCAAGCTGTACTCCGGACTCAACATGGGCCGCCCCAACACGCCGCCGCGCGCGCAGCCCAAAAACAAAAAGAAGTGAGTTTATCAACATAACATTACCATCTGATACCGCGCTTAGACGTGCGCTCTCACGCGTCGCGACGCGAATGACGAATGTCGAATACTTTGTACTAGTATCTGGCGAAAGACGCATATGTGAACGGCACGCTCATCACTCGCGACATTTGCCTCGTGACTCGCGAGACAAATTACGATGAACTGTGTGAACTGTAGTTCGCGTCGGCACTCGTGCATGAACTTTTCGACGAGTGCTGAGGCGAATGCGAACGGGCAAGTGTATGCTCCAATCGTATCGTACAATATGGTATGCTATTATTGGAATTATCATGGTTTGCTTGGAATATAGATTATCCAGAAGCCGCGTAACATACAAACTAGAAGGCGAAGTTTACTTCGCCTCATAGAAAACACTTCGCAAGTCTCCCGCCGCCATTGTTCACAACCGCGATTACTTTCTAGCTCGCAAATAGTTTCTATTGGTTAGAAACTAGGAGGCGAAGTAAAGCTAGAAAACACTTCGCAATTCTTCCGCCGCCATTATTCTCAACCGCGATTACTTTCTAGCTCGCAAATAGTTTCTATTGGTTAGAAACTAGGAGGCGAAGTAAAGCTAGAAAACACTTCGCAAGTCTCCCGCCGCCATTGTTCACAACTGCGATTACTTTCTAGCTCGCAAATAGTTTCTATTGGCTAGAAACTAGGAGGCGAAGTAAAGCTAGAAAACACTTCGCAATTCTCCCGCCGCCATTGTTCTCAACCGCGATTACTTTCTAGCTCGCAAATAGTTTCTATTGGTTAGAAACTAGGAGGCGAAGTAAAGCTAGAAAACACTTCGCAATTCTCCCGCCGCCATTGTTCTCAACCGCGATTACTTTCTAGCTCGCAAATAGTTTCTATTGGCTAGAAACTAGAAGGCGAAGTAAAGTTAGAAAACACTTCGCAATTCTCCCGCCGCCATTGTTCTCAACCGCGATTACTTTCTAGCTCGCAAATAGTTTCTATTGGTTAGAAACTAAGAGGCGAAGTAAAGTTAGAAAACACTTCGCAATTCTCCCACCGCGATTACTTTCTAGCTCGCTAATAGTTTCTATTGGTTGATGTAATTTGGTTTAGTAAATAGATAGATTAATTTTATAGGCATTGTGTTACGTACGGACCACCCAATGCGGCGGCACGCGCGACGCGTTTTCTTGTTAATTATTATTCTAAGGTGGCTTAGTTTAATTTTAAGATAATATAAAGAGTACATTGCGTATATTATTATATTCCTTCTCAATTAAGTTTTGATTAACATTTTAAGGTCCTTCCTCATGAGCACCGTTCGCGACCACGCGAGGACGCGAGTGAGACGGAAATATGAGAAAGGACCTCAAAACCATTTTTTGTACCTTTTTCACGTACCCCGTACAGTCGGGGGATTCTTACCTTGTGTCCTAGAAGTAAATACAAAGATAGTGTTCGGTAGTATAGAAACTGCCAACCATAATTTGTTCGACGAATTTCGTGTTATAACTACTTCGGTATAATTGGAGTAGCTACTTCGGAACCCTAAGGGGACCTGAAGATGGTCTGTGAGGTGTCTCTACATATCTTCATTATTCAAGCTTTGATATTTCAACGTAAAATAACTTATGTTCCGTATTCTACTTCTAATTAATGTCAGTTTTGTGCCACTACAGAGATATAATATGATGTCGGAGAAAATCAAAGGTAGTGTTTGTGATATCGCTTGAGAGAGATGCTACATGTACGTACATTGATGACACCGTGTTCAATTGAAAATGCATGTTGTGTATTATAGATATCCTAAGAATGCTACAGTCCAAATAGATTTATTTATTTAATGATTTTAACTTAATCCAAATATATTGTTATGTACCCTGTGTTGTGAGTTATGCGCGATGTTTTCACAATATATGTAAATTTCACTTGATTTAAAATAATGTTAATCTGGCGACAATATGCCTAACGCATATTAAAATAATATCAAACTCAGTCTACCATTTATTAATCGAGGAGTTTCCTCGTCCACCATATGTCACCATCATGAATGTTAAAAGTTAAATTAAATCGACGGATGGCGGTTGCTAAGATCCGTCGCCTTGGTAGTCTTTGGGGAGGTCTATATTCAACAGTGGACTTCTAAAGGCTGTTAAGCAAACGAACTAAATGAACTTCCTTGTCTCAATCAAAACTATCACTAAAAATAAAAACTGACTTCAAATAAAAGGAAGTTGATAAAAAGTCCAATATTAAAAGTCACCCCCATTTTTTCACTTATAGGTAAGATTTTTTCATAAATTTTATATGGGACCGAAGTACACCCTATCCTACCCATTCAGAAAATAATAATTACAATCGACGAAGATATCGCGTAACATACATACAAAATAAGAACCTACAGACTAGAAATATAAATATTTTTATTTGCGAAAATGGGTGCAATACAAGATGTTATAAAATAATGTTGTGTCCTCCATAATCTACTTAAAAATTAAAACTATTTAAAAAATAATTTGAACAAGCCTTTTAACCATATATTTTTCAAATTTAATTCATAATTTAAGACTAATCGAGAACCTCCTCCTTTTTTGAAGTCGGTTGAAAACTGTCCCTTCCAAGTGTTCCTAACGTTTGGTTTCTCCTGCCTGTTTACAGTTAACCGACGTCGGCGCCGACGACGGACCCCGCACCTACCTACTCGATGTATGGCCCCTTACATGTTGCTGTGTCCTGATCGAATCCACACTACTCTCAAAACTACTCTATTACAATACATTACCAATTAAGCACCCCTAAATCATAATCAAATGCTAAGATAATTCGGAAACTCATAAAGACCTAAGGGCTAACTCATAAATGCTTAACCTTAGGACTACTGGGATTCCTGACACAATAGAAAATCTATTGAACCAGATATGTGATTGCATAACACAGGGTTAAAGTATTTTCACAGCAGTATGACAAACAGTGGCATTAATAAAATAACGTTAAAATTTAAATAAGTAGCGTTTATGAGTAAGGCACTGATGACCTGACTCATACAACAAAATATGGATAGTTACGTTTTGTTATCCCCTACCATTGAAAAAACGTTAGCGAAAGATAAATGAAATGTGTCGATTTGATCAAGTCACGAAACGAAGTGTAATTTTGACAGTTGTAATAAGTATGAAATAATTAGGATTTTGTATTAACAATGTAGCCATTGCCCGCTTGAATCAAGCCATAGGCGCTTTCTAAGATTCGTTTTTTTCTCACTTCTTTGTCTCCCTGCCTTAGAAATGTGGCTCTAAAAAGAGCCTAATTGTGACCGTTGCTAGAAATAGCCTGTGTTGCCAGCTGTCAATATAACGCTTCGTTTTAAAAGATGTTTATTGCATTTTTTATCATTTTAAAATTATTATTTTTATAATCTAGTATTTATCGGTCGTGGTAAAAATAATCAACCGATTTCTGGTTATAAAATTTTTAAGTAAGCCCGAGATTAAGATTTATATTATATTGTCTACAATCTGACAAGTTTCCTATCGAAATAATCGTAAATTCTGCTGTAAGGCCTATACATTTGCCAAAATTCATTAGCATATTGTAAGATTTCAATGTTGCTAGATTCGATAATCCATTTGCAATCATGTTTCGTTACTGGAAGTTCGGTTACAAACACCCATGTTATTTAAGGTAATATTTAAAGCGTTATAGATATTCTATCGCGTTACTTTCATGAAGATGTTTTAATTTAATTTCCGTAATTTAGAGTAATAGGCCAGAGATGCACTTAGCACCTCTTCTAACCTATCGGCAGATGAGTGGCTGGTTTACCTAACCGGGTGTTAAAGCAGCTGGGCAATGACAAGATATACCACTATTAATAAGCCCACCTATGCACTACAATACACATAAAATGGCAAAAATTTGTGAATTTTAGACCCATAATCTCACAGTACGGCGTCTAGCATCCGCCATCTTGAATCCACAATTTCACATTATGTCATCCAACATCCGCCATGTTTGATTTCCTGTGACGTCATAACACAGAGCGTGACTCATTAATCTGTTGAGATTAGTTCAGTAGTTAACCCGTGAGATTTATAACCCTTGCGGCTTTATTGTAGTTGGGAATGATTTGTCAATAAAATTATGAAGATTTGGTATATCAGTCCATTCACTGTCGCCGGGGAACGAGGCTCTTTAAGTAATATTTTTTTTATGCTAAAGTAAACGCAGTTTCGTAATCGGCTCTAGGCAATTACTGTGGGCGTTTTGAATGCGGTCGAATATGTTAACGTAATGTGATTGTTCGTATGACCGTATCTCTGTCTGCTTGTGTATTATTCATAGTTGTACGCTGGCACTGTGAGAAGGCATGGAATTGTACGTAAATATCGTATACTTTTCGCAGTGCGGCCACGACTTATTATGTAAGTTTTCGCGCGATTTCCACGTCGACTGTCAACACACCTCTGACATTTCTGTCGCTTAATTCACCAACAGATGAAATCACTTACGCCAATGAGCAGTTGTGTATGAGAAATCGAATTTGATGTGAACTCCAAATAACCTTGTTTAGCAATGTTCCCGCCACATCACACATGCAAAGCACGCGTGGTAGAGCGTTGCGGAGATATGCCAAATGATTACAATTATTATTGTAGATAGTGAATTATTAATAACATAAATCATTGTAAAAAGTGATCACTCCCTTATGTTCATTTTCATCAACTAATTCAGAGACAGCGAACCATTACGAAGCGTTTTCTCGACGTTGATGAACAGAACTCATATTTTTTTAAAGGGAAACTTTCCCTTTAAAAAAATATGAGTTCTGTTAATGTACCTCTCTTAAGCAACAGGTAACGTTTAAAGAGGTACGCTTTCTCATACCATAATGATCTTAAAAACTTTACATAAGTTGGTGGATATGTTGTTGGAAAAGGGTGTTTCTTATATTCTATGTAATTATAACGTCTACCGAATATAAGGTAGTAGTACTTTAAGGCTCCCCAAATAGCTGCGTTATATTGCATTGCGTTTTTGCGTCTTCTTCTATCTCTGCATTACTATCGCAGCAGTGTGTAGGATAGCATGCGTCCTTATAATACAGAATTGACTAAACATATTTATCGCAAAAATGCAATGCGTGAACACAGCTATGTGGGGGAGCCTTTACCCCAGTCGGCGTTGAAACCGCTAGATCGCATTAAAGTTAGTGACAAAATGTAACTTTTAAACAATAAGTAGTAATCGTAATCGTAGAACATGAATTAATAACTATAATACCGTCCTTAATGTCGGGTTTCGTAGTTGATTTGTCTTGCGTAAACATAATGTTATATAAATCGGGCCTTTCTCACTAACCGCCTGATAATAAAACGCTACTCAAACATTTAATCACGACTTGAGGACGATTAGTAAATAATACATAGAGCGCTATAATCTACAAGCTCTACTTCACCATCAGTTTTTGACAGTAAGACCATCAGTTAAGTTTTTAAGTTAAAGTCAACCGTTTAACTTGCCTCTTCCTGGCAAGAGGCAAGCGTGTAGCGTCGTAGGGCATGCCTCAAAACTAGTTGAATAGACAGCGCACGCCTCTAGCACACTCTGATCCGCCTTGACTTCAACAATGCATGCCCTAGACGCAAGACGCAAGTTAAACCCGAAAGTGCATAAGTGTGAAAATATATATTTATAATTACTTCAATGATGCTAAGAACCGCATCATAAGAATTGGTGAGAAAGCCTCTGTGTAAAGATGGTGGTTTTAAGCTTTATTGCAAAGCGCTTTTTTTACCTAACGATTACTCAAAGTTGAGAGATCGTTAGTGTAGTGGTTACGCGATCTCATAAATAAACTCCATTGGTTGGATTTATGCAACCACTCAGCTTTGGTGGATGTCGGCCTTGATTTGAAAGGTTCCTTCCACTATTTAAAGGTTAAAACCACCATTTGTTAGAACTTCCATCGCTATTTACACTTCCCATTTAAAAGCGTGAGACGAATTTCATCTTTTAAGTTTATTGTAGACTGAACCGCGGCGTTCGCCGAACAATATCCAATCAATGATCTACTGATGTATGATGATAATTGTATAATAATTTCTTTAATAAAATACTTCTTAAATATTTCAATATTTTTATTACTAGACCTGAACTTATCAAAATCATAGCTAAATCTGGGTTCTTGAATTTTACTTTTCGTTAACATTTACCAATAGAGTGTAATACGAAAATGATGTCTTGATAATCTGAAAGGTTTAAATACAATGTTAGAACTAAACATTTAAGCGAAATTAAAAAAATGCTCACGCCTGGCATGGTTGAAAAACGTGAGGTTGAGAATTAGGAGTGTAAAACAATACTGAACATGACCACGTGATAAGGTTATGCTTAAACAGTTCATCCGCTTCGCTTAAGTAGAAAGTGGCCCTAAGTAGGTTACAGGTCAGCCGCCTGGAATACTTATTGTAGGGGGCGCTACAATCAGTGATAGAAATATGCGTCGGGGAGTTTCTTAATTATAAAAGTATTTTTTGAAAATGTTCGAATAACCTTAAGTTGTGAGAAATCTTTTAATTGGACTGTCACAGATAAAAAGAAAAATCCTCAATGTTACTTACAACGACAAAAGTATGCAAGTCCATGGGCAGAAAGCGTCCGGCCTTCACGATCACAGGGCGTCTATTTGCCAGGAGTAGATTCAACAGGGCTCGCCTAGGTCGCACTCCCAGCGTGTGCCACGCGCTTTGGTATGCAGCCGTGAATACGCGTTCCGCCTGAAGAATACAATATCAATATATTCTGTAGCTAATTAGCATAATATACAGTGCCCCGCAGCCACGTTTGATGGTACCTACTAGACTAGTAGAGGTCTAGTACCTACTCGTCCACCATTAGGAAGTTTTACTTTATTTTTTAAAGTAGGTACAAGGTAATACTGCATTCTTATTTTTTAAAAAGTCGCTTGTCTAAGCCAGTATTTGATTCCGCTAAACGAAAAAAGATTCTGTATTTTTATGATACCGATCGAAAGGGTAAAGGGTCACACTCAATTAAAAGAAAAAATAAGTTATGTTTTATATAAGTATTATGTATTTTAGTTTTAAGGTAGGTATTTATAAAAAATAAAAAAAACACGGCTTTTAAAAAAAAGCCGTGGTTCGGGTACACCCGGATAAAAAGTAGCCTTTGTGTTATTCTGATGTATATGGCTATATTACTGTAAAGTTTCATCAAAATCCGTTCAGTAGTTTTTGCGTGAAAGAGTAACAACCATCCATCCTCACAAACTTTCGCGTTTATAATATTAGTAGGATTCCGTAGTTCAAATAAGCACCGAATATAAGATGAAGCAGGTTGGCCTAGTGGGCGGACTTCCCATCGAACGAAGAAAGCAAAGCTGAAGAAAAGTTTGAAGTAGCCAAGTATTTGTTACCTGCGAAATGATTTGATTTCCGTAGTAGCAATACACAAAGATGTCCAAGGCAACAGCAGCCAAATATTCCACTGTCATCATGTCGAAATTCTGAAAGGGAAATAAAGTCTCAGGTCCATTATGTCTTCGACAACGCGCGAGTACCTACCGCGAGTAACCGATACCTCTGGTGTTGTAAGCGTCCACAGGTTACGGTAACCGCATACCAACAGGTGTTCCGTATGCTTGTTTGTCACTAGTTGTTTAAAAAACCCAGTCTTAACCATGTAAATTGTATCAACGGTCTGTAGCGCCTTATATAAATAAATAATGAATAATAATAAATAAATAATGCTGGACATATTCACACAGCACCATCTAGCCCCAAAGTAAGCAGAGCTTGTGTTATGGGAACTACTCGTACATGATTGATATACTACTTATATACATATTTTTTTGTAAATACATACATATTATACATAGAAAACACCCAGACCCGAGACAAATATTTGCTGAACAAACATTTGTCCCGCGGCGGGAATCGAACCCGCAACCTTCTGCGTCTCAGGCGGGCCTTCGCCCACTGCGCCACAGAGGTTGTCAAAAGTTGTAAAAACGGTCAGAGGTTGTTATATAATCTTAGATAAAGCGACGACTATAATATTATACAGAACGATATAGTAACTTAATCATCATCATCAGCCTGAAGAAGTTTAAGGCTGGATATAAGCCTCTGTCAAAGAATGCCATGACAGAATAAAGCTTCAAAAATCAATTTATAATGATCGGTACGTATGAAAACACGAGTTCGCCAGTTCACTTCCGATGGACTTTAGTTCGAAAGTAAGTATGTTATAGCTACGTAGTAGGTAGGTAGGTATGTACTTCCCCAGAGTCCTCCGCTATTTCAAGGAGTCGGGCTGGTTAAAGTCAGGTTAGGGGATAATGTGATAAATTGATAATACACACCAACCTTATACATAACCTTTTTATAATTCACTAAAGGTTGTATAGGTTATTATAATAGGTAAGTAGGTGTTTACCAAAGTAGCAGCATACAGCAGTGTGCATAGATACAGCGTGACTTGGACTACCCTCAGCGCCAACAGTGGAGACACGAACCTCTCGAACCTATCCTTGTAATCCATCACGACTTGGCACAACATGGAACAGTCTCTGAGAGCGGTCATCGTCGCCTCCTCGTATATACTGCTGTAGATATCTGAAAGAATCGAATGTACTGGTGATTCAGGCAATTTTCCATCCAAAGGTTGTCTGGAAGAGATCGCTTCTAAGCGATAAGACCGCCCATTGTACTTTCTCTAGTATAACATTTTGTTATTATGTTTTTTGGTTAAGGTGTAGGTACAATAAAGTATTTTCATTCATTCATACAATTTTGTGGTAGAGCTTGATGAAAACTTCTGGAGAAGCATTTATTGAACTGTAAATGTTTTTGAAAACAGGAACGTTATGGAAATATATTGATGATTTTTTTAGAAAAATATCATCGAAGTTGTTCATTATTTTTTTCGGTCGTGCGTCTGCGTAAAACTCTTAAGAAAAAATAATTTCAATGTAAATTAGTTCAAAATCTCATACCAAATTGCGAGCTCATATCTTGGAAGTTGTTATCCTGAAACAATTAAAGATGACTCTATGACGAGTTGATTTTCGTTAACTCTGATTAGCTTAAACCACCCATTATATGTACTTAAAATCTAGTATGTCCAACATCTTAAAAACAGCGTCAACAGGAATTCAGGAACACAATGCAACTGCTTTTTTTGGGCATTTAGACAGCTGTATTATTAAATGACAACTAAAAGATTCCAGTAGGTAAACTCCAAATACGTTTCATGGCGTCCTGCACTTAAGCGTTCTTTTGAATATCACTCGTACAATATTTAAGGGAGAATTATCGGTCTGTCTCTCACCATTCTCTTATCATAATGATATTTGGACTCTACCATTTCCGCTTTATTGTAGATATAGCCGTGCATCTCGTCCAACTGAATACTGCTACGTGCTAATGTAATAGCTGAATGGAAAATTCCGTGTTTTAATAAGGCCGTGTAGCGGAGGTTTCGGAGAGAACAGCAGAGGAGTTCTAGCTGCCCGCAGATCAGGATGGAGTTAGCGGCGAAGAATACTCCTGAAAGCAACGCTTGATATATTTATTATATTTTTACATATATTTTTTACGTGTCTGTGTTACGGTATCACGTTATACTCTTAATTAATCATACACACAGGGAATTATAGTGTGCGGACGATGCATGAGTCTGTTCTGTTGGCTGTTTATTTATTTATGCTTTTAGATATTAGAATAAACACAAAAATTTAAATCAACTAATAATTCAAAAATAATAATAATAATAATAATGCTGGACAATCCACACAGCATCATCTAGCCCCAAGCTAAGCAGAGCTTGTATTATGGGTACTAGATGACTGATATACTTAATACAATACATTACATAGATAGATATTTTTTTTATTATGCATAGAAAATACCCAGAACACCCGGAACAAATATTTGCAGATCGTACAAACGTTTGTCCAGGGCGGGAATCGAACCCGCAACCTCCTGTGTCGCAGGCGGACCTTCGCCCACCGCGCCACATCGGTCGTCCATAAATAAATATGTCAGTGTGAACCCCTAGATAGAAAAGCTAGGTACTGATAACAGCCTTTTTGTTACAAAACAACAGATTCAGCGAGATTAAAGATATCTCAAGTAGTGGGGAAGGTATGCATTGCTTACCAAATTGTCCTATAGCTAAGCCCACGAACCATTGCGTAACTAAGGATTGGAAAAATATGAACACGAAGTGTGGTTTCCGAGATACGTCCGAGTAGAACCAGCCTTGTATTGGTTCTTTGGTCCACCCTGAAACCATGAATGAACGCAGAGTAGTGTTAGTCATATTACGTAATCTTTGTTCAACTTGTTGCTCAAGACGGCGAAGAAAAGCACCGTGAATAAACTGGCTAGAAAAATAGCAAACACGTGAAATCCATCTACCTATCCGCATTAGAACAGCCGTAAAATACGGTCCGTTCTCACCAGTCGAGGGGAAGCTTTAATCACAGATGTGGGAATTGTGGTGGCTGTAAGCTATTGATGATGTAGCCAACCCCTTACCTCCGTCGTTGTGGAGGAGGAGCAATAATATAAGGATTGCCTAATATGTAGCTACTTACAGTGCACAAACACAGGTAACGTAGAATACATGGTAACACTGAACATGGTGCAAGCTGTGTATATCTTAGCAAACTTCCTCGCTGCTTCATAGCTACGATCCATGGTCATATTCGTCAGCCCCTGAGCCGAGCGGTGCTTGAAGTTCTGCTTCATGAAGGCAATCAGCTCATAAAGATCGTCTCTATAGATTGCATAGTAAGAAACTATGACCAAAGACACGAGTAAAGGCAAGGCGTCAGCGATTTCATGTAAACAAGACATGATGTCCACCCATTCTGCGTAAAGGTGGACTGATAGCCCCACTGCGAATCTCGTCAGCATAAACAAAACCAGGCCTATATAAAGGTTGTTCGTCATCACTTGCTTCAGGGTTGTTGGTTTGGGAAACCATTCCCAGCAAGCTACTAGTTTGAGCGGTAACTCCAAATAGTGCAGATAATTGCTTTTTACGGACTTGATCGTCGACGGTTCTGCCATCTCAGTGCTATAAGTTGAATGTGAAACAGATGGCAGTAACTTCTTGTTTTATTCAGTACAGTTTCGATGTTAACATTGTTAAGGCCCTTTTACACTTGCCTCATCCAAAACGTGGAGTCGACAAAACGTGGATGTTTTCCGCTACCACTTCCCTCTATCAGCTTTCATCTCACTCACTCACTCTCTTTTGCACCCCCGTCACTCTCATATAGTAGTTTCATAATATTACGTGTCACATACACTGACCGTCGCGGTCAGAATGCCTATGTTAAGGTCCGGTCAAACTGAAACGGTGGCGGAGGCGATCAGTAAGTCACGTGAGCTTTGACAACCACTTGACATCATTTGCCTTTGATCGACACCGCCCGCCTCTGCCACCGCCACCGCTTCAGTAAGACGGGTCCTAAGGCGCAATGAACGTAAAGCATTGTTCTGACAGGACGGAATTAATAATATTTTGCACGTACATATACCTAAGCTTAGACTTAAAGTTTGGCGACTGATTTCTGTGTAAAAGAGTCCTAAAAGCTTAAAATTTAATTGCCGCGATTTAACGAGGAAAGTTGGAAACTTTGCCAAATTAATCGTTTCAAACAGCCTTTATTAATCAAAGGATTGACATTAAGCTGTTATAAACTCTGAACTTGTAATTGTCCTGAAATAAGGTCAATTTGACTAACTCGCTACTTAGCAAAAGTTTAAAAGGAAATTAAATGCTAAATTTTGTTTAAGTATATTTATTGGTAAATGTAGATTTAGCACATCGATCGATATTATTTAAATAATAATATGTAAATTAAGTTAACTAAAAAACATAAGTAAATCATTTTGCTAACTCGATTGCAATTTGGTTGGCAATTGGTATCATGGAGTAGGTAGGTACTCCAGGTAGATCACAAAAAAATGTATTTGACAGCAGAAGAGAAATTTTAGGCAGTCTGCATTGATTCAGCATCCCTAGAAAAAATAATAGGTTTTAAAAAAAAATATCGACAGAAAGTAACTAAGATCTGGGAACAAGCTGTGCCGATTTTCATAAAACTTGGTTATTTGTTGATTGGCATGTTTGCAGGTATCTCCAGAAAATATCAAAAACGGTTCTAAAATGTAACTAGAGGATTTTGATTGAATACATAGAAATACACTGGATATGTTAGGTATAGGTAGATAAACATACCATACGTGGAGAAATGCTTTTACGGTAGATATATCTACTTGAGCCACAGGAATGAAAAATCTCATAAGATTGTGTCAGGAGAATAAACTGATATTGCTTCGTCTGCTTCGGATTTAATCGCGTAGTGAAACTCCATATTTGGCGACTGTGTCTCCAGTGCCCGTTACTGGCCACAGTGGTCACATGCACTTGGAGGAATAAACTTACTTTTCCTTGGACCTCCTCTGCGCGATCCTATAGATCCTCCTCAGTTCCAGCAGTGCCCGCATTATCACAACCAGTTGCTGCTCGAAGTCCGACGTCGGCACGTCAATAGCCAGCCCCTTCTGCTTGCTGATCTTTACATACAAACTCCAGATAGCAGATCGGACGTGGCAGAGTTCCACGTGCCGTTTCGCTGCCGTCTCCTTGAGGCGGTTGAGCGCCAGCTCCCATTTTATGACGCGGTTTCGGACCTTGTCGTAACGCCACTGAAATGTTTTTGTAATTCAAATTAATTCACGGCACAACGACTGAAAGCTGAGGGAAGAATTAATGCCCCCAGAATCCTCAACTCTGAGGACCGATTATGTCATAGAGGTCTCTATAAAGTAGTTATTAACAATTTAATCCACTTTTTTCGGTACTTATAAGTCTTACCAATATTATAAACGCGAAAGTTTGTGAGGATGGATGCTTGTTACTCTTTCAAGCAAAAACTACTGAACGGATTTTGATAAAACTTTACAGTAATATAGCATATACATCAGAATAATACATTGGCTACTTTTTATCCGGGTACCACGTGGGGTGTTGGAACGATCCCCACCCACCCTATGGACTGACGCTCAAGTCCAACTCAAGTTTGCGGAAAGTTGATGAATGGAGATGAAAATCTTTCGACACCCTTTGGTGGAGGATTACGTCTGCAGTGGTCTTTTACGGACTGTTGTTGTTAGTTAGGAAAACATCATGCAAGTTGTCATGATGTTTTCCTTCGCCGTTTGTGACCCGCGAATTCATTAGAAAGGTTATTGCCTAATGCTGTGCAGGAGTGGACTCTTAACGACTTACTCTAGACGACGATGATGAGGGCATATTGGTTTAGACAAGATGTTTTTCTTCACCGATAGTAGAGGAAGGGAAGGTAATTTGGAATACCATTTTGTTTTAGACTTGTGTCTTTTTTTCTGTAAGGTTTAAGAAAATTAAATTAATATTAAATTGAAGCAACATTCATAAACTATCAATCTGCAAGCTTTCAAAAACAATTAAACATCACTAATAGGTAAATGTTTAGGTTGAACGCAAAATGGCAGAATTCTATATTCGACATGTGGTGCAGGTATTTTGGAATAGGGGTATTCCAAATTATATTCACTATGCTTAACTTAGTTATGTAAGATATTATTATGCCATTGTTTTAGAAGAAAATGTAAGACTTATTAATGCAAATGATATCCTAAAGAGAAACTTATTAAAATCGGTAACTTGACTGAAGGTAATTTGTCAACCTAGTCGAAAGTGAGTTTGAGATCTGACTAAACTATTTTTGCTTAAAAGTATATTTATTCTACAAATAATTAAATCGGTTTTTAATCACTTATTAATCAAGTCAGTCTAATCAGTTTTATCAATTAAATAAATAGGTTATTGGCAATAATCACAAACATAGGATCCAGCTTCATAGCCGGCACATGAACCGTGCACCCAAACTTCACACATAAAGCACTGCACCCATTCTTCCCCCCTCCTATCTTCACTATACTTCCCATTACAGAAAAAACACTCTGCATCAACTGTAGGAGGTTTTCCACCAATTGAAGTTTCTAGTTCTTCTGATGTATTTGACTTACGACTGTTATAAGAGTTCGAAGATTCCAAACTTTCAGTGTCATCGTCATCGCTTTCAATAAGTTTTCGTTTCTTTGTCTTTTTATCGTTTCTTTTTACTATTTTGTCTTTTGTTATAGCCTTTTCCCTTTCTTTTGTAGTCTTTGTCTTTTTACCTTTACCTTTATTTTTAGTGTTTTTTTTTGCCTTTCTTTCCAATATTTTCTGATCTACAATTTTCTGTTTTTCTTTCTTTTTAGCTTCAGACTCTACAAGAACCCTCTTATATGGTGAACTTGTTATAACTGCCGACTTAACTGGCTTACGACCTCTGTTGGAAGCGCGTTTCTTTGTTATTGGCAGTGGTGATATGTCATAAGGAGACACATATGGGTTTGTTTGAGGATTTCTTGGTGGTAAATTTGATGGCACTGCTTGATCATAATCTATGTTACCCCGGGCAGTCGGGAGGGTTGCGGGAGCAGATCTGTCATCTTGAGTTATTATTGATGGGCTCTCTCTGCCTTCATCATGGGACTCACCTACTTCAGTGGCAGCAGCAACTCGATCTTCTTGCTGATCATGGGCCTCACCTGCTTCAATGGCAGCAGCTATATAATCTGCATCTGAAAAGGCGTGTCTGTTCAGTGGATATATGCCACCAACGCTGAACCCTTTGGCAGCGAGTTCTCCTTGCTGACATTTCAGATAGGCCTTTCCGAACAAATCCATGATATCGTATTGAGTCAGAGGCCTATTATTTGCTCGCAACCACAACCTTATCTCTTCACTGTAGTAGGCTTTAAGCGGACTCATAAACGTTCTGTCCAATGGTTGAATTTTATGCGTGCAATGGGGTGGCAGTGAAATTATTGTCACATGCTCTCTTCTTGCAATATCAACCACCTCAATGTTTTTCGTGTGACTGAAATGCCCATCTAGCAATAACAGCACAGGGGAAGCTTTGGTTGGTCTCACATATTTGACAAAATGTTCAAACCACTGGGTAAACAAATATGTTTGAATCCATCCTGAAGGATGAGCTCTACCGATGGAACCAGGAGGAGCACCTCTCATCAGGGCATCTGTCATGTTTTTCCGTGGAAAAATGATCATAGGAGGCACGAATATACCGGCTGGGCTCATGCAAGTCACTATAGTTACCAGCGAGCCTCTTTCCGCTGACGACATTGCACCGATCTGTTTTTTTCCACGACGGCCAATGATTTTTGGAATCTTGCTTTGGACCACAGATAGTCCTGTTTCATCAACATTGAATATTCTGTCAGGTGTGTACTTTTTGTCTTCATAGATATTTTCTAGGATATCATAGAACTCATGCATCCGTTCTTTGGTGAAGCCACGTGCTCTTGCGAACGAGGTACCTGATGGCTTCCTCATCGACAAACGACCTTTGTGTCTCTTCAAAAAACCATCTAACCAATACCGGCCAGCCATTTCATTCTTGAAAGGGTTTGGCATCTCATTTTTTATCGCAAGTTGAAAGGCTATTCTGCGCATATCAGTCTTAGTCAATCCATATAACGTATCTTCCATTTTCAGAGCATACTCGACAAGCTCATTTTCAAATTTTTCATTAAATACTGGCTTTCGTCCAATTTTTTTGTCTACTAAGACGTCGATAGGTATATCCTTTTCTTTGACAAATCTAAATAAACTTGACCTCGGGACATTAAAATGTTTGGATGCCTTTAGGTACCCCATCTTTTTTTCACGGACTGCAGTCACAGCAGCCTTCATGTCATCCACGCTGTACCGTTTCCTCTTTTTGTAGGTATTAGACGACATAATCTAAAACAAATAATTATTAACACAAGCCATATAGCCATATAGGTGACAACGAGCTCGTTATCACCATATTCTAACATTGTCATCAAAGACTCATGTATGCCAGGTGTGCCAAATTTCAGCTCAATCGGACATCGGAAAATGTCTAGATACTAAGTGGATACTAAAATGCCAACTGATGACTACAAACAAAAATGATGATAATTTGGAATATTCCAAATTACCATCACATTGGGTATTCCAAATTAGCAACAAGACGGGGTCGGATAAAACCTCGTGTCATTTATTTATATATATACAAACCGCTGAAATCATTGTCAATATGCAAAATTTATTGTCTATTTTACAGTAAACATAAAGCTAAACCATCTAAACATTAGAAATTGTGGAGATGCGAATGGGTTAAATACGTACCTCAAAAATTTTGAAACACACTCCTTCACAATTTGGTCTCTGATCGCCATCTTGTAAATTTGGCGGACTTACCGTGTACACATATCGACAGATGGCGCCTATCTTCAATATTTTACGGCCATTGAAATGAGATGGCACTAGTAGTTTCTGTGAAACCCTTCTATTCCAAATTACCTGCAGTATTCCAAATTACCTTCCTTTCCTCTAGCTAGTATGAACCTACTAAGTCGTCATCGTCATCATCACTAGCCTGTAGGAGTCTATAGGCCGCTTCCAAAAAGTGCCATGACGAACGATCTTGGGCCACCTTAAACCGACTTCCCGCTAACTTTGAGATGTCATCGTTTCATCGGGCCTTCCTACGCTGCCTTTTCCTTTTTGTGGTACAGAGAACCTTTCGTCCTCAGCGATGTCAGAAGTTCTGGATCTTCCATCTTATGGGTGGTGGGGTAAGGTTCTTACCCTCAAGTTAGCCAGCGTATTGTTGAGTCCCATTATGAAGAGTTTTTTCTCCTCCGTTAACGCAGCGATCTCCTGACGAGCGTTCTCTAACATTTCCAAATCCCTTTCTTGACGCTCAGCTAAAGTGCTTTTAGCGGCCGCTGAAAAAGTTAGTATTTTTTTCATATGATCATCATACAACGATGTGGATCAGCCAGTAATAATTGACAACCTCTGTGGCGCAGTGGGCGAACGCCCGCCTGAGACGCAGAAGGTTGCGGGTTCGATTCCCGCCGTGGGACAAATTTTTGTATCTGCAAATATTTGTCTCGGGTCTGGGTGTTTTCTATGTATAATATGTATGTATTTACAAAAAAAATGTATATAAGTAGTATATCAATCATGTAGTTCCCATAACACAAGCTCTGCTTACTTTGGGGCTAGATGATGCTGTGTGAATATGTCCAGCATTATTTATTTAAGCATTATTTCATAGGGGATTAAATACTTTCACAACTTGATTCTTAGCTCACACACCAGAAATTGAAACTCTAGACTATGTAATAGTTATCTTTAACGGAATGAATGAATGAATTAAAATACTTTATTGTACACCTTATAAAAGAAACAATAACATATTAAAAGACGAAGTGATGTGCGTGACGAAATCGGAGATTTTCTGCTGTTCAGTAGTTGCTCTCAACCGCCGACCATATACCTAGGTACGTACGAAGAATGATGAGAGTGAATGAAGCAAACGAACTGTTACGATTTTTGCAAGTGGAAGGTTCCGCCTACCCCTCCGAGAAACAGTCATGCATGACTTTATGTTAGTACGTGTGCGTTGGACCCTAGTGAGCACGCGTCATTATATTCATAATAACAGCAGCGGAGAACGTACCGAGAGCTTCGTATCGATTCAATACGTCCAGCGGTTGCTTGAATTCTGGATAGTTGTGAACAACTGCCATCAGGTAATCCTGTAACATAAATTAAATTGCTTTTACCCGCGATTTGTAGACCACTATGTTTATTTGGGTCAAACAATTCTATTAGAAAGGTCTAACTTTGAAAAGGGGTCAGCCGACGAATACAACTCGAAGGGCAGCGTTCGGAAAACTTGTCATATCTTCTCGTCACTGACACCGCAGAGCCTCGAGACAAAAGTCACCAATAAGTGCATGTTGTCAGTGATGACATTATGGTACCTACATACTGAGACTTGGTCGCTAAATGTTAGCCTCATACATGCGTACGTAGGCTCAGGGTCGCGAAGCGGGCTACGGAAACAGGTATGCTCAGAGTTTCAAAATCCGTTAAAATACTAAAGTTACCTAGTTACATATTTAGCTCCTAGGAAGCTGAAGTCAGATATAAGTTTTCCATACATATTTCGTGTTTATGCTGACTATAAACACGAAGAAAAGCGGCAAGTAAACTGATTTGACAGGAGTAAAATTCTGCTTTCTCTTTCTTGCGTACACTGTTAAAAGAGAGCGACAGTTTAAATTTAGTTTAGTTAGTGTAACTACAGAATCGAGGCTATTATCTAAATTAACTATCCTAAAGTATCTTTACTGCCACTGTTTTCCGATAACGCGAGGACAACAGAAAGTTGTCTTTGTGAATTCAAGGTGACCACGAAGAAATAACCTATATACCTCGTAAATGGTGTAGTAAGAGCAGATGATACGTCGAACGAACCTACCTCGTAAATAGTATAGGCCTTGACTTGCTTTTCCATCATTTCTTTAACCTCCTCCATCTCGAGAACTCGCTGCCGCATCGCATCCGTCTCGCGCGTCTTACGCTCCAGGACTTCATTGTCGGCCTCCATCTTGCGTTCCGCGCGGTCACGTTTCTCTTGGTTTTCTCTGATGAACTGTCAAATCACCACATGAACACACGTGTGATATTACTTTGGTTCAAAGTCAAAATGATGGGGTTCTCAATGGCTTCTCAAGCATGTATACCTAGACGCTAAGCGAAGTGCCTGTTGTGCGGCCACCATGAATCGTAAGACATGGGTTACGATTCTAAGTAGATGGCTTACGATTCAGGCACCTGCAGTGCGGCCACTATACCATGCCACTAGGGGAATGGTGAAGGTGCAAGACACGAATTAAAAAAGGGCATCCAGTTAACTTCGACGTTACGAATACCTCAACGAAAGTATACCTTGTTAAAGCTGATAAAGCTCTCCTTGAGTAGCATTTCCTTGTTCCTTAGTTCCTCCCACTTGGTGTCCATGACGGCACGGTTCCTGCTTTCCTCTTCCCGCTTCATGGCCAGCTTCTCATCAGCATCCATCAGGTCGCGACGCGCCTGCTCCATGAGGACTTGCGGCGTCGGCCGCGCAACGTCCCATACTGGATACTTTCTGAGCATGAAACGATGACGAGGAAATTCTTAAGAATAAACGTTAAAGTGGAAATACGTTAAGTAGTTTAAAATGGGTATTCCGGTATTGCTTAAAAAAACTCGATTGTTGTCCTGCGGCGACCACGAATCGTGATCTATTGTGCATTCTAAGCAAGACCGTTTGTCGTGGTATTCTAAGAGGAGGCCGACCAGCTGTTATCCACCTTCATGATGAAAAGGTAGGGCCGTAAGTATTTGTATGGAAAGAGTGAATTGACCTAGGATAATAGGTAGGTAACTTAACTACCACGCATTATCGAAGTTGAAAGATAACTTAAACTTACTTGACCATACTGGAACTTTCCATCAACGACTTGAAATATTCCGCTGTACATTCCACTGGTGGTCCATGAGGAATGGCGATAGGCGCTAGATCTTTCGTGGATTTCTTCATTGTAAACGATTTGAAATGGATTTACGTAGGGTTAGTTCCTATAGGATGGGTTTATTTATTGATTATGTTTTGCACAGGTTGCGTCGTGTCTTAAATTAAGTAAAATGTTTTCTGATGTTTTCGTTGCTATGTAAAAATAACGTCCAAGCCTTGTGGCTAAAAGATCACAATCTAGGGCTGATCAAACTTGTACAGATGTCACTGTCAGTCATCAATGACAAAAGTTTGTTTACTCCAGCTACACATGTTTAGGTTATGTTTCAAATATTCAGACGTTTCAAATTTGGTTGTGATTTGAATCCTAGAAAGTAGGCAACTTGTATTTCTCTTCGAAACTTGCGTTAACGAAGATACCTAAGCCTGAGAGATAAATATATTCGTGTAAAAGTGCAAACTAAGGAATTCACCATTTCAACTTCGAGGAAAATGGAATTAAACCTGACATTCTTCACGGGGCTTGGTTGTGGTGTATGTCTAGGACTATCCTTGTATGCCATGAGAAAATTTTTTAGTTCAGTTCCTGTGGCCAAAAAAACTATTAAAAGTGTAAGTTTCCAACAAGCTACATTCTAGGAAAACAAGTGTGTCATAAGTAGTAAATTTATAATATTTTTGTTGCAGTTCACTTCAAATACTGAATACAAAATGGTTTTAGTTGTCAGAACAGACTTGAACATGACCAAAGGTAAAATAGCTGCTCAGTGCAGTCACGCCGCAGTTGGAGCATTCGAGAAAGCTCAGCTAAAAGACCCTATCAGCTTGCAAATATGGCAAAATGATGGCCAGGCTAAAGTTGCAGTAAAAACTGACTCATTAGAAGAAATGAAGGCAATTGCTGACTCTGCTGTTAAACAAGGCCTTATCACTTCAATGATAAGAGATGCAGGAAGAACTCAAATTGCACCCAACTCTATAACTGTGTTGGGTGTTGGACCCGCACCAAAAGAAATCATTGACCAACTGACTGGACATTTGAAGCTCTTGTAAAATATCAAAAATATTTTAATTTTATAAAACACATTACCTACTTTGATCATGACTGTTTGATATTAAATTGTAAGCAAAATTTTAATATGAATATGAAAAATTAAGAATCATTAAAAACAGGTGAGATTTGGAAATTTAGGTACCATTTTTGCCAAGAGTTCTTTACCCCAAGAGTATGAGCCTAATCAGTGGGCTGATTAGATAGATAGATAGAAAATACTTTATTGTACACCAAATAACATATCAGCTTAGTTCAGTACTATCAACTTTAACAATGTTGTACAATGGGCGGTCTTATCGCTAAATAGCGATCTCTACCAGACAACCTTTAGGCTCAAATTCAAATAAAAAAAATCAATTATTTTAGTATAACATTCCTACCAAGTTTACCTACCTACTTGCATTAAAAACAGTACATACAAACTAAATAGAGGGAGATCGTATTGTACGTCCATGCAAAGCACAACCATGGAATGCACACCCCTGGAAAGTACAGCCAGTAATTCACACCATTTGGTTTGAATTATCTGGGTGTGCTTTCCATGGTCGTACGATACGCTACGTACAAACTAAACACATGACGGTATTGCACACCCCTGGAATGTACACTCCTGAATTACGAACCAATATTCTCGATGCTCATTGGTCGAGAGTTCGTCATATCCTTGAGCTCTCATTGGTCGATACGAATAAGTCGCATGACGAGAACGAGCCTCGTTTGCACTGAGCAAGTTCTAATATGTTCAACCAAGAGTTGCCATTGATAAGTAATGTAAACAATATGTTAATGTTGGCCTGAGAAATCCTTCCTAAGCAATACCGTCTTGGATTGGTTAGGTTATTAGGTTTTTTTTATTACTACTCAGAAAAGGAGGATTGCTATCCGAACTTGATCCAACAAACTTGGGTTCAAATAAATAAAACCAACCGGTTAGTTTATCTGCAAAAAACCGACATAAATAACTAATCTACTTACTACATCTACATTAATCTACTAATAGCGTAAAATACTATGGCAACACAGCACTTGCCCCTTGATAGCACTCGCACATGAAATTGGTTCGTATTCCATGGCTGTACATTCCAGGGTTGTACAAAACTGGAAGTACAAGTTCAACATGTGTAGGGAATGCACACCCAGGAATGTACGCCCAGTATTACAAACCAAGTATTTGAAACCAATGGTTTGTAATACTGGCTGTACTTTCCAGGGTGTACTTTCCATGTTGTGCATTCCATGGACGTATAATACAGGGACTCTAAATAGGTACATAGGTTCCTATCACCTAATTTTTTGGGAGGATTTTTAAAGTGGAATATGACTAAATATATTTCCACATCCACAAAAAAAACTCATATTCCCTAATAGTGGAAATATAATGACTGACTAGAAGAAAAAATATTTTTTCCCTTCAGTAAAAAGAATCGCTGTCTTTCCCTCCACGAAGTGTCAAGTCAAAAGCCAATGAACTAATCAGTCAAGCTGTCAAATAAAGCGGCGATGCTATTTTGCGTCATTTAACAGTGCCACCTGTAGGATTGGATACTTTTACCATATAATCACAATTTTTTTGCCGGTAGCGTTAACTAGTGACAATAGATAATCATGTTATGGTAATAGTACTGATAGATTTGAATTCTAGTTAGTTCCATATAGGTTAAGGATGGGCTTTTCTATCTACCGCGGCAAAACGCGCAAGCGAGCCCATAGGCTTGGGGCTTGGCAGACAATACGTCAAGACACAGTGGTGCTTAAAGCCAGGCCAATATGAGTCTGGCATGACCCTCTTACTGTCATCGATATTGCCCCCGCGACCAAGACACCCGGAGGGTGTCGCAGATGGAATTCCCAACTTAAAAAAATGGTCTTCTATATCTGAATTTGAAATAGCCACGGCCCAAAGAAATGCGTGTTCTTCAGAGATTGACCGAAATTAATAATATTCTGCTTTTGTAGTAGTTTTGAATAAAAGTGGAATTTAAAACGACGGATACCGGTATATAATAAAATAGATAAATCAATTCATCATCTCAAGCTCTAGAAAAATGGATCTGAACTTGAATTTCATAGCTGGGCTGAGTTGCGGTCTTTGCATTGGACTATCTTATTTCGCACTGAAAAGATACATTTTTGCTGCTCCTCAAGTGACGGAAGCAGTGAAGAAGTCTTACCCTAAGGTAAAGTATAAGATTTCATTCATTATTCTGAATAAGAACGACTACTATTCCATGACATTACATTTAGCTGCAACACAAGAGCTGCTGGTTCGATTCCTACTGCAGGACAAATGTTGTTATGTTCTGCAGATATTTGTTCCTGTTCTGGTTGTTGTGGTACAGTACTCCTAGTACCTGATACAATCTTAGTGGGCTCAGTGTTTAAAAAACGATAACCCACCAAACCTACATGCTAATACTTACCTAGTTCCTAGTCATTGTATAATTGGTTCTTTCTTGATGACCCTGCTTATGATGGGCCTTGTAATGTCGACACAACTTATACACCTCACGGTAAAGCTGCTTTGGACAGGAATGTAAAAAAAATATTTTTTTGTACAGTACATAGTATGCTACATCTGAACATCAACTAAAAATGTACAGAATAAAACATTTTTTTTTAATTTTCCAGTTTAAGTCAACATCTGAGTACAAAATGGTGCTTGTTGTGAGAAACGATCTCAATATGACTAAAGGGAAGATCATGTCCCAGTGCTGTCATGCAGCGGTGGGTGCCTTTGAAGAGACCCAGAAAAGCGATCCTCGCAGCATCAGAAAATGGCAAAGAACTGGCCAGGCCAAGGTTGCTGTCAAATCAAACTCCTTAGACGAGATTGATAAAATAGCTGAAGGAGCAGAGAAACTAGGAATTGTCACATTTAAGGTTATTGATGATGGCAAAACTCAAGTAGAGCCAAATACATTAACTTGTCTTGGTGTGGGCCCCGCTCCAAAGGATGTTATTGATAAAATCACTGGGCATTTAAAGTTATTGTAGAGCCTATTTTAGCAAATTTTCTAGAACTCAAGATAACTGTGGATGTTTTTTTTATTTTTAGAATATTAATGTTTTACAAATGTACCAGTTAAGTTTAGTGATATTACTTTTAAGTATGTACTTCGACTATCCACCACAACCTAAGAATTTATGTTTTCATGTTTTTTATCATAGTAAGTACACAGGAGCTGTTAAAGATAAAGATTAAGATAATTTATTTGTGTAAACATGTGTAAATATTATGATACTACAGTGAGTTGAACACAACATGCTTTACCGATTTCGGTGTGCAAACCGACAGACTGACATGCATGCTGTTGGGAGTGTGACATGTTGAAACAAAATTTTAAAAAAATTCAGCAGTTGCCGACCTGAGCTTGACTTGGCTAGATGTGTTTTTAAGCAATTTAAGTCCTTGTATAATTTGCCATAAACTTACCTATTCTGTGCTTAAAAGTGGATTTACTCCAATCAATAAATGATACAAACAAATTATGTTCAGTTAAATTGTAATTATTGTTCCCAAATTTGAATTAATTAAAACATTTTAGCTGATGCCTATTTTAAAAATTGAGATTATTGTTCTGAGACAATGGCATAGAGCAGTTTTACAGAAATATGAGTGGTCCAGTCAATTTGACACATCCAATTTATGATTGTCGCATGTGAGGCCAGTATTTCAATACAGAATCACAGGTTTAATAATACTATAATAGAAGAAATTTAGACTCAAGAACAACTTTACAAATTCCCATTGAAAACTGTCAATAATTCTATGCTTATATCTTGACTCAGTTTATGATTTGTTCTGGAATGTAAAGCTCGCCTCACTTAGTTGCTACCGCTTGTTTAACACCTTCGTTTCTGTGGACCTTAACAATTAAGAAGGCGCCCAAGAATGTATTTTCAATTTATAAATCAGGATCTGACATTATCAAATATGGCTTATGCAATAAAAACATAAAAAAATAAATTCAAATTAAAACTTAGAATCCAAAGTTAACATAATTATTTAAAAGTACTCAATTGTACTAATCAAAGCTAAACCATGTAGGTACCTACTTTAAAATCTAAACTTAACAATACTAAAACAAACTAAGAAAATAGAAATAATAACCACAAAGATTACCACTGCTTAATAAGCCAATTTATGTGCAATAGTTTCTAAAAATTGCACATTCAGTGCAAATTTAAGAATAGGTTATATTCAAATACCCTTTTAATTGAAACACAAACAATAAAATCTCACTGGCATTATTAATTTTATATTTTAGTCAGAAATTAATTTCTGAAATACTTCTACATTCTATTAATAAGGCACCATTTATATGTAAGTATAGTATAATATAAGTATTATCATTAGTTTTTGCCTCAAGGGCTACGGCACTGGACTAATCAGACAATTTTGAACCCAAATCACGGTTTAATGGTAAAAGCAACACAATTTTTGTTCATAAAAGTATATAGGTTCGAAACCCCATGTGCCCTTTTTGGCGTAGCACAACGAAATGTATGTATCAAAAACAAACAGTCAAAACATAATTGTTAATTTACATTAAATAAAGCTAAAAACAGTAAAATTATATCAAAAACTAGGAATAGCACATCGCATTAAAAATAAGTAAGTTTTTACTTTCTAAATAAGTACTTATTGTTCAAGGTAACTGAACAGCTAAACCAGCTCCCTAATTTCGATTTAGGTGGGTTAAAAGACCATGATTATTGAAGAAGCGATCATGGCACATGATAGCTATTGACAGAAAAACATAGCTCTTTGGTTCTATGGTAAATCTTTCAAGACGAAGAAATGTTTTCTTACCCTGACACATTGCAAACGCCAATGTCGTTCGAACTCTGCGCGCTTTCCAGACATGAAATTAACTTTTACATTCTTGGTTGAGTAAAGAATGCGATTTTGAACCAGCTTTTAGTACCAATTAAACGAGAAAGAATTCTAGAAAAATTAGGAAGCTGCTTCCCTGGCACCTTACCCTTCACAAACTAATTAATCGAATGCATAAAGTGACATGGCTTATTGCACAAACCAGGGTTTTCATTATGAGAAAATTATATAGCATATAACTGCAGTACAATTACTGCAGTTATATGCTATATTGAGTTAATTGTAACTAACCCTAGTTGGCTCTATGGGCTCGTATCTCAAACCAATCTTAAACTAAATTAACGACCTTATCCCCCATGATGGACATCCTCAGATACATGCTGTGTCTAAACCTTTGAGGAGACCAAATAGGAAGACATGTCCAAACATTAAATTTGGCACACACCCGCGTTAAGATTTTTCAGTCTATCTATTTTTACCGCAAACAGTACTTGCGTCCAGTTCGATGGGTGAAATTACAAGCACATAGAACTTTCAACTTTGTCTTCAAGGCATGCAATGCATCTGGCAATAGACGGTAACCGCTTAGCACCCTGCGGGCCGTATGCCTGTTTGTCAGTCAAAATAACAATATAGTTTATTACACTGTCATTGTCACCCTCATGACTGGTTTACATAAGACAGACAGTCATAAATATGCGCGCGCAACTTACCAGCTCTCTTAAATGAATCCCAAAAGTTGCGATTAACATTTAAATGTAATGTTATCCATAATGAGTGTAGTTTCAACCACACAAACAACTAATTTTGACTATCTTTTCACACTAAGAAATCGAGTTGAGACAGCCGTTAGTTGCGCGCGAATACTTACCAGCCAGACAGACAGCGGTCTGGCTTCGCGGATCCAGCCATGATACGCGCAAGTAGGAGTTAGTTAGCGACCTGCCAAAAAATCTATGCTAGAGTATTCAGCTCGAGATACGTGCCTAAGATTCATTCGGTGGTTTAGTTGGTGGGCGGTATGTTTTTGAGGTCCTGGATGGCCTGCTTGAGCTTCGCGATGGAGTCCTCGTGTTTGTCGATCGGCTGCTGGACGCTCCTGCGCAGGTCGAGCGCCTGCTGCGTCATCGACAGCATCACCTCTAGGCCGGTGATGGCGGCGCGCTCACCGATTATCTCCAGCTGCGAACAAGTTCATTTTTACCCGCGACGGAAGGAGCCCATATTATATGCCGTACAGGCATTTGCCGAAAGAGGTTGTTTATGTTTTGGTCTCTATGAAACGGTTTATCGGATGGTAATACGGATTTTTGTAAGCGATTTGCGTCTTTAAGGTAGATTCTTAAATGAAAACGAATCGCATTTTGGATATTATTACGTCATACATGACATGTTTTCTTCTTATTTGTTTCGTATTAAAAACAACAATTCCTTACGTATTGTTTGGTTAGGTACATTGATTATATTGTCTAGTTACAGAATAACAACACAATGTGAAAAATACAACAGTTTTCATTCATCTTTTTTGGTATTACGGAACACCACCAAATTTATAACAAATTTTGAACGGCTAATATTGCTATCGCGCAAGCACGAGCGGGCTTGCATCAGCCAAAAAGAGATAGCTATATTTTTGGACGCGCTTCGAGTTTAAGTTATGAGCGCTGTACGCCGGATCCTTAATAGGTTTTATCGCCACACGTCACTTAGGGGACTCTAAAACAGATGATGAAGTGCACGAGTCGGGGGTTCGATGCAAGAACTCTTCTGTTAATTTCCCCACTAGCTGTGCCAGGCCTTATTGTCGCATCGCCCGCCTGCGCTATTACTTTGTTTTCGCTTAGCGTTCTCTTTTTCTTTTTGCTCAGCTCCTTAGGATCGTAGCGCGTTGTTAAAAAGCCTTCCCCAAGAATTGGGCTATCCAATTCTTAATTTTTTTTTCAAATTCTACTCGCAGTTCCAGAGATTAGCGCGTTCCAACAAAAAACATATACTTCAGCTTTATTATTAGTATAAATAAACTAGCTTCTGCCCACGGTTTCGCTCGCGTGGTACCCGGATAAAAAGTAGCCTATGTGTTATTCTGATGTATAAGCTGTATTACTGTAAAGTTTCTTCAAAATCCGTTCAGTAGTTTTTGCGTGAAAGAGGAAAAACATCCTCGCAAACTTTCACGTTTATAATATTAGTAGGAAGTAGGATAATGCTGGGCATTTCAGCCCCAAACTTAGCAGAGCTTGTGTTATGAGAACTACATGACCGAATACTACTTATATGATTTTTTTTGTAAATACATACAAATTATACATTGAACACACCCAGACCCCGAGACAAATATTTGCAGATCATCCAAACATTTGCCTCGCGGCGGTAATCGAACCCCCCGAAGTCTTCTGCGTCTCAAAGGCGGGTCTTCGACTACCGCAGCACAGAGGTGGTCAATATAGATAGTATTTATTCGCAGTAGGTTCGGCGCAGACTTGCAGTGGGGACTCACCGGCGGCAGCGTCAGCACCCGCTCGTCCGTCTCCGCGTACTCCACCTTGACGGCCTCCACTTTGTTCTTCTTGGCTGGCTTCGGCTGGGTCATGTTGGCGGAGACGCGTTTCTTGCCCGCCTTGAACACACCCTCCGCCTCCTCGTCCTTGCTCATGTCGCGTCGCGGGCACGCGCACACCCGCGCGCCGACCAGCTGCCGCCCGTACACCGTGCCCCTGGGAGAAACAAATACCTGTTAAAACTAGTACAACTCGAACGAATGAGTGTAGTTACATTGACCATTTTTAACCGCTGCTGGGGACAATGTGCGGCTGGGAACCTCTGAGACAAACAAATACCTAGTAAACTAGTACAAAGTCGAATGATTTAGTATAGTTACATTGGTCATTTTTGACCGCTGCTGGGGACAATGCGCTGCTGGGCACCACTGGGAGAAACATATTGCTGTAAAACTGATACAAGTCAAACAATTGAGTGTCAGTGAAGTACATATTTTTATTTTTTACTTTCTAAAATACTCGACGGGTTTACAAGTAGCCAATGAAGAGTTCCACTATCCAACTCCTGGATCCATTATCAGACTCAGGACACCAAGTGCAATATATTGGACTCGTCAAAACGAATCATATGAGCCCAAACTCGAGGGGTTTACTAGTAGCCACTGAAGAGTTTCACTATACACATCCTGGCTCGATCATCAGATCAGCTCCAACATACCAAATTATAATATTGTCATCCGAACTACAAACAATTATACATACAAAGTTTCATTTCGATATGACAATAAGAAGTCGGTTAAAAAAAAATGACTTCCAATAACATTGTTTGTTTGTTAGCTACAAGTGAAGCTAATATAAAAGAGTGTTAATGATGATAAATGCTTGTGGTTAAAGTATATGTCTCAGCTTAATGTAGAATCGAACGTGTAAGTATATTGCTGGGTCTTTGCGAGGACACGAACATTGTTAAATACATTAAGGATAATCACAAGATTTTTATAATACAAAAAATCAAATTCGTCGGTACTCTAACCCGCAACCTCCCGCTTGGTATGCGAAGGCACCATCCAACCAACTACGCCACGATATCGTTATAAAGTTTTAACATCCTGCCACGTTGAGCCCTGAAACATAATTATGCTCCAGAGCTCCATCATGGTAGACACAAATAAGTCCACTTTCACCCCTGTCTGACTAATGTGACCTTAATAAAACGGGAAAGGTTGCAAACAACTAAAATATATCATTAAACAACCGGCCAAGTACGTGTCCGGCCACGCGCAGTGTAGGGTTCCGTAATTGCCCATAAACTTATATTAACTACCTGTTTTACACAACTAACAACTTCATCTAAGTAATTTACAATAAAATTTGTATGAAAATCTATTTTTTACTACTTTAAGTACATTTTATAAGTTGGTTGACTATTACTCGTTAACTTGTAAAGAATACTTTACAAGTTAACAAGATTATCATTTACCACTTTGTCGGCGTGATTAATGTATATGTATACCCATGCCAAATTACAGCATTCTAGTACTAGGCGTCTCTGAGCTAAGCCGCGGACAAACAGACAGACGGCCTTGGCGAAACTATAAGGGTTCCATGTTGACTACGGAACCCTAAATATGGAATGAAACCACTTTTTGTGGTGTTTATTAAAGGACTTTTGCAGCGCTATGCGTAACCATCCTGGCCTCTTAGAAAATAACCACTTTGGTTGGCGTTAACGCCTGCGGAAAGCTTGAATTGTATGGAAATGATATTATTATAAGCTTTTGAGATATCATGTGACTGCTACCAAGTTTTCCTTGACAATTTTGCTTTAACGTGAAAAGAAAACTAAGCGTGAGGCATTTGTCTAGACTAGGTTGACGAGTAAGAACCTGGTGTATAGGTGTACTCACTTCACGTCCTCCAAGGTGAATATGATGGCGATAGCGCGTCGGTTGATGCCGGAGGAGCAGGAGCTCTTGCACACGAACTTGTAGGCGTGCGCGACGGGCTGCGGGCCGGGCTTCGCGAGCGCCACCGCCGTCGACAGCCACGAGTCCTCCGCGTCCGCGCAGCCGTGGTACTCCACGCCCTGCGTGCCCATCGGACGGGACGAGTGGAGGACGTTCAAGCCGATGTGCTTGTCCACACCTAGCGAAACACAAAGGCCTTATAAACAAAGCTAGATATATACCACCCAGGTTGGATGGGTAAGAAGGATGAATGAATATGTCATACTACAAAATGGGATGCATCTGGCGAGATTTATTTGCTTCATTTAGAATTATTGTTTCTGACAGGCGTTGAAACTGAGTTACTAACTACTGTTTAATAGTTACTGATTTCTTTGGTACTGTTACCAACCTGTGTTGAATTCTTAATTACTAGCTGGTGTAAAACTGTGGGTTTCCGACAGGTGTTGAAATGTTATTCTGGCTGGTGTTGGAATTGTTGAAGTACCGATGTTTAATTGTATTTATTTCTTTTATTACACATTTTATAACGTAGACGCAGGCCGGTGTTGGGACCGTTACTGATTGGTGTTGAAACTGTTATTGACTAGTGTTGAAACGGTTACTGACTTGGCTTTGGAACTGTTACTGAACATACACTATTGTTACTGATTGATGTTTGAACTGTTACTGACCAGTGTTGGCGCCCTGGTGCAGATGCTGCAGGCAGCACTGCGGCCTCTTCTGCGCCTGCGCCTCGTCAGCGAATACGACACACGCGCGCACCCACATGCAGCTGCCCAGCGCAGAGTTCCAGTTGAACTGTACGGAGAAGTCGCACTCCTTGTCCACGTAGATCCGGTTCAGACGGTGCGAGTACTGAGGGACAAATATATATTATATCAGTTTTTTTTATATCACTAAGGTGGCAAACAACTATTCAACCCACCCGGTTGCTAAGCGGCTACCGTAGACTATGGATACTTGCAACACCAGAGATATCACTTGTGTGTCGACAACCGCTTAAAAACGTCAGATCACCTTTTTGCAGAGCCCTATACTGTTGTCACTTAAACCTCAGCAGGGAGATCATTCCTTAACTTGAGTGTTTGCGGAAGTTCCTCTGAAAGACCAGACCCAGGCTCTAGCATGTGAGGAATCTTTAACTAGAGAATAAAAGTTCTAAATTTATTCTGAAGATTTAAAATAAAGAACACTATCATGGATTTGTTTGATCGGTGGAACAAGTATATTTTTACGAAATTTAAAATTCCAGACGTGTATATCATCATATTATGTTTATATGCAGCGCCCCCTTACAGCTTGTGGCGTGAAAACCTAAGAACCTTACTTGAAGTCTCAAACAACGATTTCAGAAAACTGCATGGCAATCATGACATTGTTTCACATTCTGATGAACATCCTCATCAGAATGAATTATAATTAATTGCGTATATTGAAAAATAAAAATAACAAATATAAATTTGTCGTTGTACCCTGTCTAATCATAAATTACTTCAATATATTATTTTATTGGTAACACATAAAGCTAGTCTACTTAGTAGAATGTGTTGTCGACCACTTACGTAGTCTAGACTTAAAAATCGCTGTGGAAGTTTCATCTTTTTTTAATAAAATCCTGCAGCCGGTTACATAGTGAGGGACCCATGACGTACACCGTCCCTCGTTTAGCTTGTGTGCGGGTGTGACGAGACAATGGGCGAGTTTGTTACAACGCAGGGCACGGTACACCTTTACAGCGAAAAAAAAACTATATTATCGTGAGTGAAGAGGGCTACCTGACAAATCAGTTCACAAGCGAGATGATACAAATATTATATTTGGCACATGATATGCCCATGTTTTTGCATAGTAGTTAGCACGTACTTCCATATTCTTGGCAAGGTGTTGCGTGTAGTGCCATATTGCCGATTGGAATGAGTGAACAGGATGTGTGGGGTTCGAATCGGCCCGAGTATGCGTGGTGCACTAGGAATGTACCTCTAGCAACAGTCGGTGTACAAAAGGTAAACGCAATAAAGACCCGTAAACTTATATTATTATTTTTTAATAATTATTAATTGTAATAAACTCACCAAATATTTCTTCTTGTTTGTGTCAGTGCTGTCGATTTCGATGGTGAAGTTAAAAGGTGTTTCGACGGTATTTCTCTCAGGGGGCCCGCGGCGAAGTGCGTCTATGTTTATGAGACTAGCTTGCTGTGACACAAATTTAAAAGTAATTTAGTTACTCAGATGTATTGTATGACCGAGTATTGTCTTGGCAGAAGCTACATTATATAAATTGCGCCTGGGTGACATGGCGTGGAAGTCTTTCCGTTCAAATTTTAAACAAAACGTGTAGATATTAGGCGTAATCTAAAACACACTGAACTGATTGCGATCGGGTGCGGGCACCGAAGTGGCTAGGCTCGGGCCGTGTTAGAAATTTGAATGGAACGGCAGCCATGTTAGCGATGCTTTAGATAATGCTTGGACACTTCAGTGTTCAATACACTTGCTTGGACATTTCGTGGTTAAGTACCCGACTTTCGGTCCAAAAGTTCTTGTTTCGTATCTCGAATGGATTTATATATGCGAAATCTTTATGCTCTAAAACTGTGTAAGAAAACATCGTAAGAAAACCGGCACGTTATCGAAGCAACCAAAAATTTGAATACATTTTCAATGAGTATGAAAGTGCTCCTATGGGGAGCTCTAAATTATTTCACCATTAGTCACTAAGCTCTTTTCAGAGCCAATTTAACTCAACCTGTTCAGGTCACTGTCCTGCAGGGTGACAAAGAAAAAGTCATGACAAGAAATCCAGAACGAATCTGAATGTAGATTGACCATATTAAATCGAAATGCGTAAAAAAACTATATTAAGTTTGAAATTCGTTCTGGAATTCGAGTCGATAGGTCTAACTTATAAAGATTTTAAACAGTGGTTTTCATAATTTCTTGTTTTTTGATGTAGTAAATCAGCTATTTAAAAATCTGTACAAGGCGATAAATGTTTTAAAATAGGCTAATCGCGTGTCGCTTCCAAGTCAACACTAAACATGGTTCTAGGTTAAGAAGTAACATCTCTCTCCATCCAAAGGATGTCTGCATCCGCCCATTGTACTTTACTTTTTGAAGTTTTGTTGAGTTGTATTTATTTTTCATGTGGTGCAAAGTATTTTTATTCATTTATTGACATGCCAAATTTTTCATGAGTATTTATTTTTCCTTCACTTGACCATAATATCTATAATGGTAAGTGATGATAGGGCCGACAACAGTGCATGAAAGGTCTAGCTAGAAGATCATCTTGCCTTGAAGGTGCTATTGATTGTATTTTTACAATCAATAGCACCTTCAAGGCAAGATGGTAAAGATGCAATAGGTACTAGGAACTTACATTTACAGAGTCTGGTGAGGTGGTTTGTAAAATATTATCATTGCTCACTATTTCTGAAAACTTGAAATCGCCGATCAGGGCACTTGCGTCGAGCAAGCTGTAAGAAAAAGTTTTTTTTAAAGATGATAATTTTTATTTAAACATAACATAATTATTTTTTTATTTAAAAAACCCTTACCTGATTTATTCCGTCATATATTATAGTGCCCTATAGTATGAACACTTCAATAAACCCTTTTTCTGAGAACCCTCCATGAAGTCAAACAAGACAATTAGAAAAATGGGTTAGAATCAATTAGTTAAGACATTCAACAGAAAACTGGTTACAGACAAACTAACTGCTTGCTCTCCCTTATAAGGGGGAAGATTTTGTAAGGGGTTAATTTAGTGCAACAAGGGGTTGGTCAGCCACCAGGGGGTTGAAAACACTGTTCTAGGGGTGTGGACATTCTATACATAGTTCCGAGCCTACTAGTGTGGACGTCATGGCCTAGTGGATTCCCTGTGTCATAAGTATCAGAAACACAGACCCAGAACAAAATCTGCAGAACATGCAAACATTTCTCTGGCCTGCTGCGCCAACAAAGTCATCACTTAGGAAGCTGTAAGTAACTTAGGAATATGCTCTTAAGACTACAAAAATACTTACTCTTCAGAGAGCTGAACAGTATACCACTCAGCACTGTTGTATCCATCAATATGGTCTGCCATACTTCTCTGGAAATAAAATATATATACTGTTGATTGACTAATGTTGGCATTACATGTATCTATCTATACTAGCTAAAAAGCTTGTTTGTTTTTTAGTTTGAACACGCTAATCTCTGGAAATACCATCCAATTTAAAAAAATATTTTTGCATTTAAATTCTTTCTTGTTTTGATGGTCTAATTCGTGAGGAAGATTAGGCTATTTAACATCATGCTACAACCTTTACGAGCTGAGAATAAGAAGTAATAGCGTGCAACTTGATGCAACACCATGGGCTGGGGCCGAGGGTGGCCATAGCACAGTTAGTGTATAAAAAAACAGCCAACATTAACATCTCTGTGTTTTGGGTACCAGGAACTTTAAGTATGGTACCATGACACCCAGACCAGGGACTCTAGACAAATACTACTTTCTGTTGGTGTGAATGCCTGCGGAAAGATTGAATTGTATGGAAATGACATTAGCTGTGGAAATGTCATGTGACAGCTGCCAAGTTTTACTTTGCCAAATTTGCAATAGCGTGAAAGGAAAAGTAAGTGTGAGGTACCCAGTATTAAATATCTGCAGAGCAAACATCTGTTTCAGAGCTGGAATTAAACCCGCATCTTTTGCAAAATGATTGTTTATTTGTTCTCCATATTATGGGCTGGTTAAAAAAAGTGTATCTTGAGCATAGCAAGAGAGAATCATGGAACTGTCATGGTTGAAAATTGAAAAGTTCCCAAAATAGAAATAAAGTTAACTTGTTTGATGATAACTTTCAAATGATTAAAGCATCCTTTATATTATGCAATCTATTTTTTGCAATTTATTGTAAAGGCAGTGATGGGGAGCATTTTGTTACATTAAGCAATTTGTAAAAAAAAAAAACAATTTGTAATTTGCATAATGTAAAAGGGTCCTTTAGTCATTACTTCAAAAGATAGTGACAGCCATGTACTTAAAGCAAACATTAAAGTTTTTAACTTATACTCATGCAAGGTTATTGTTTTTTTATTTTTACCTGAAACATAGAAGTCAAGATGATTTCTTGAGCAGTGGGCAAGTTCAGGCTATTCATGAAGATGTGATAATGAAAATTACACTGCATGTTAACATGATTATTTAAGTCCTCATTTAAAGTATATTATTACTGTCCACTGCTAGATAGTTCAACAGAACGGTTGCATGAAATAGTGTACTGTCTGAACGGTACTTTCAGTTTTTTATAACTTGGTGTAAACCTGCTTACCGATGGTTGGTGCCGCAGCACACCGTGTCGTCCAAGTAGTAGAAATTAATTTCACTGGCTTGCCTACACCCACTTCAAATTCACCTAGGGATGATCAACAAAAAGAACGGCACACAAGACGCAAGCAACCACACCATATCACACACAATTCACATGCGCTTAAACAAACGAATTTCTACAAATTACAAAACACTTCACTTCACTACAAACAAAATCATCTAGTCAAACTACCACAGACAAAAATACTGTCGGTCGGGCTCGCTCAACACAGATAATAATACTGATAGACTAATTTCTATGGATGTAAACGGGATCGCTCGGGACGCGAGAAGACATAAAATGTTTCATCTGTGGAAGACGCTAATACAGCAGACAGCCACCGTACACACTGTGAACAGCCCGATAAACCACACCACAGGCTTCAAACTATCCACTTGTACATTCCCAGGTTATTTATTATAAATAAATAAATAATGCTGGACAATCTACACAGCATCATCTAGCCCCAAGCTAAGCAGAGCTTGTGTTATGGGTACTAGATGACTGATATACTTAATACAATACATTACATAGATAGATATTTTTGTTATTATATTATACATAGGAAATACCCAGAACACCCGGAACAAATATTTGCAGATCGTACAAACATTTGTCCCAAGGCGGGAATCGAACCCGCAACCTCCTGTGTCGCAGGCGGACCTTCGCCCACCGCGCCACATCGGTCGTCATTATTACCAGACAGCACGGTACGCTGTTGTGAGATTTAACTGTTTCGTTAAATATTTAACGGGCTCAGAATTGCTCAGAGTGTCGGAGACTTATTTTTTCAACCCAAGTGGTAGAAACGGGTAGTATGAAATATGAATGGTGGCAAGACACAGCCCTACCCAATTTGTTCAAATCGTGTTGCCATTTAGTTTTCATCATAAAAAAACTGTTTGGACTACCTATATAGAGGGTAATAACATAAAATTGCGTGAATCAACTTATTGTATGAGTTATCTATAGAAGGATATTATTCATAATCTATCTCTTCTTGTATAATAAAATATATACCGATACAAAAGTTTGCGGTGTTGCCGCAAACAAAAATATTAATACGATACGAAAGAAACTAAAGAAAGAATGAGAAAAAAAATACTAGAAAGAAAAGAAAGAACTCCGCCGCTTCACTTGTTTTTCTTTAATTTTTCTGTCATTACGCCAGATAATTTGATGCATATTTTGTGTGCAACAGATATTTTGACCCAAAATCGTGCTATAATATGTACCAATTCATCGCGGGTAACGCTCTAAGTGCGTCTTTTCACTAAAATCAATAACAATCATTGACCAACAAAGGTACGCTTGTGTTTGCTTTTGCTGTGCATTATAACCTGTGTTTTGTGCGAGCGTCCGGTTGGCGTCCGTCAGGGCACAAGAGAATGTGTAATAAATGCTAATTCGTTTGAATATCTACGTCGGAATGTGTTTCGATGTGTCGGGGTTTAGAAGTGCTTTTTGTTTTCAGTCAAGATGAACTATGAGGCCGAAAGGGCGATGAATCAGAAGAGGCTCCGTATGGAGGGCGAGCCTGGACATGGAGTGGTCCAAGGGAATGGTCTGCCGCTCAATTATATGGGTGAGTGCTTCTGCAGCTCAAACATGTTGGATAAACGCGGGAAATAAGTCAAAATTGTGTTGGAAAATTGCTTGTTTTACCATTTATTTTGGCGGTTCTAATCACAACAACACTATCAAAACAAAGCAAAGGCTATCAGAAATTTAGTTTATAATGCCAATTATTACTGTGAAACAAGTGTATATGGACTAGAAAAGAGCTATTTGTACACAGCTATACTTCAATTTATAACATAAATTGTGAAATTCATCCTTCGGCCAGCCTTAAATCTCACATCAGTGTTGGCCACAAACAGGTTACAAACATATTAAAACAATTTTGAGAACTGAAAGTGTGTGAGACATTATTTTGAGCATACTAACTTGTTTTTTTAGGTGATGAGTACAAAGATATAAAAAATGGTAAAAATTTGAAAAACATTCATATATCTTTCATCACTGCAGCTCTCCCTAATGATGTGTGTCGTTAAAACTTATGAAACATTCAAAATAATTACAAAAAACAGCATGATTATTAGTAATTAATTTACTGTAAGTACAACATACTACCTAGAACTATTAATATTGATGGAAAAAGCCACTGGATTCTGAAATATAGTTTTTACTAGTTCAGGAGTTGGATTAATTTACAAATCTGTAACATTTTATTATGTCAAATAAATATATTCTACATAAAGCTGTTCCTGTTAATAAAATAATAATAATTATGAATGATTACAATGATTACAACCAGCAAAGCCATTATAAAAAACCTGTGTTATATTATAATTAAGGTATGTATGACAAAATACTGTTGGTTTTGCCCCTAGTAATGCCATAAAGGGCCTGGACTTTGCCTGTGCTATGAGATAATAAAAAATGTCCGGAACTTTCAGATAACGGTCATCAGATTCCATACCAGCCATATGCGGGGGCCTACAATACCCACTATCCCCCTCCGGATGCCTTCGCCGCGTACGGGCCGCCTCCTGGCGGCAGTTACGCGCCTCAGAACCTGTCGTACGCGCCGCCCGCCCATCAGAACTACCAGCATCAGGCATTCCAGCAGCATCCACAGCTGCATATGCAGTCACATATGGGTGAGGAAAATAAACTGCTCCAGATTGATAGAGATAAGCTTTTTTAGGGTCCTGAAGCTTCTTTAAATCTCCTAAACTCTGTCAAACCAATTTTTTCTATCAATTCTAATTGAAATGAAATGTTTATTGCTATCTCAAACAGATATTACATATTTGTAGGTACATATTTAGTTATCGCTATGTAGGTAAGTAAAAAATAGCATAATTCTAATAAAACAGTACCATAGGTTATGCTCTGTTCCTCACACTAGGACTTTATAGCCTGTATGGCATGGTCACAGTGACTCGCTATGGACCCACAAAACCAAACTAGATAATACATATCTAAGTATGCATGTACATAGTATGGATGATGGTTGGACTGTTGAGAAAAATAAAATAAAATAATAGTAGCTTAGGAAGTTACAGTCTAGAGTAAACAAATAAATTGTATACTAAAAATAAAGAAAAGTAACATTAGGTAAAAGTAAATAGGGTAAATTTCATCATAAAAGTTCCAGGAGTTGGTGATTGGAGGTTTATTTGACCACCAAGATTGTTTTTTATGACACTCTTCATGGTATGCCTATGTCCAGCAGTGGGCTTGTACAGGCTGTTGAGGTTGTTATCTATTAAAATTCACCACAACAAAACATTCTAACTACAAAAGAAAAGGTACTTTTCATGAGTCCCAATATCTCTCCACTCTTTATGTACATTGCTACAGAAAAAAAAATCAAATAACAGGGAGTAAATAAAAAGTTCAATATGAAATTTCATTCCCTGTATTTTGTTCACCTCACCTTTAGGGGCGGACCAACCGTGAAGTATCCATTAAAAAAAGACATTAAAATTGTTTCACAAACAATTTACAACATACACACAAAAAACGGTTGATAAAGGGAGAATGACAATCGCTGAAGGACAATGTAGAAAATTGAAAAAGCTCATTACTTGGTTCCAGTGCAAGGGTATGGTGAGGTGGGCGTGCACAAGGGCGCGTGGCCCCCGCAGCCACACCTGCTGCCGCCGCTCGACACGCAGAAGCCGCTGGACATCAAGCAGCTCAAGCCGGAGATCAAGTTGGAGCCCACCGACGCGCAGAAACGACCGCACCCTGAGGAGATGATGGTAAACATTGCACATCTTAGGCGTCCATAGATTACGGTAACCGCTTACCAACAGGTGGGCCGGATGCTTGTATGCCCCCTTATTAAAAAACATAGCACATCTCATCACTTGATGTTTTTAAGTCTCTCACACAAACTCTTTGAACGAGCATTGGCATGCTCAAAACCACATCCTAAGCAGATGATGGTAAACATTGCACGTTTTTAAGAGTGTTAGCAGCCCACATCAGTCCGCTGGTAGACATAGGTGTCATTAGCCACCGCATTTCTTAAGTCATCACTCCACCTAGCCGGGGGGCGCCCCACACTATGCCCAGAGGCGGTCTCCACTCATGAACTCGTTTACCCTAACGGTTGTCGGTTCTTCGGTAAAATGACCTGCCTACTGCCACTTCAGCTTGCTAATGCTCTTAATGTAATTCCTTAGACGATTGTCCTACTAATATTATAAACGTGAAAGTTTATGAGGATGGATGTTACTCTTTCACGCAAAAACTACTAAACGGATTTTGATGATACTTTACAGTAATATAGCTTATACATCAGGATAACACATAGGCCATATAACACATAGGCATTTATACAGGTTAATATTTCTGCCCGCCGCCTCTCTTAAGTCATCGCTTCATCTATCGAGGGGGAAGATGTCTCCATCTCCTCACTATGTTTGTCAACGTTGACGGTTCTTCGGAATATATGACCAGCCCACTGCCACTTCCTCTTAATGTAGTCCCTTGTCAAAAGTAGCAAATATTTAATCGTAAATTGACCCTTAATGTAGACTTTGACAACAGGCAGGGGATCTGGACCAGCCCAAAATCAAGATCAAGACAGATATATTCAAGCCGGATGACTTACCGCACAGACCCATGGTCGACAAGCCAATTGGTAAGTGTGATTATATGTCTTGCGCTTGATTGACTAGGTTCCTGCGGTAGTGTAGCGGGAGGGGTTTTTCGTTACGTCAATTGACGCTGATGCGACCATGACCAGACGTGTTTAATTAAAACGATGATTTCAGATGCTGCCCAGAAAGCTTTGGATGTGTCGCAGAAGCCGCTTGAACATTTGAACAAAGGTAAGTTAACTGCATTCGGTATCTGTGGTGTTTTAAATAGTTGTTCTTTTAAGAGTAAATAATTTCCAATTTTTAATTTTTCAAAATTATCTTTCTTTGATCAGTAGGAAAAACTTTCTTTGACCAGCAGTACGTGGTAAAGTCGTAATAATATTATTACGACTTTATCACGTACTATTTTCCGAATAGTAACGAACAACCTCTTATGGCAAACGCCTTGAGGGGTCAAAACAAGTCACAGGTAATATAAGTGACCAAGTCCTTTAGGGCCTATCCATAAATTACGTCACAAGAATATCATGATTTTTGAAGCCCTCCCCCCCTCCTTGTCACATCTGTGTGACCCCCCACTAAAGTTTTTCGCTAGAGTTGAAGATGAAGTCACTTTATTGACCCCCTCCCTCCCCTTAACGTGTGACGTAATTTATGGATGCCCCCCTTATTGATAATTGTTGTTCTTTTAAGAGTAAAAAAAACAATTTTAAATTTTTCAAAATTATCGTTGTTTGATCAGCTGGAAAATAGTACGGGATAAAGTCGTAATTACGACTTACGATTACGATTATTACGACTTGATCACGTACTATTTTCCTGTATTACCTGTGACTTGTTTTGACCCCTGAAGGCGTTTGCCATAAGAGGTTGTTCGTTACGATTTATCCCCGAAACAGAATATCGGATTGTAGTGTAGTTTTTGTGAAATAATTTTGTATGTCAAGGATGTGAAAGTCAATAGGTTTTTATTCATTGAAATCACAAGGATAATATAGAAGCGTCAACTTAAAAACAACGTGAATTTTAAATTTACGCCGATTCCTCGCGCTCTACCAAGCCTAGAAGAATCAGTCAACAAGCTCTGCTTGGTTATTTTTTTGATGATCCTTCATTCAGCTTTAGTGTGGTGCCAATCGAACGAGGTGAACTCATTTATAGAAAAAGAGTATTAGTCAAAGATTTATTTTTTGTAGTCGTTTGTACGACTTCAGAAAAGGTTCTCAAATGGTTTAACTACACGTCACTAGGGGGCGTAAATGTCGGGGGATTAAAAAAAACCTGTTTACAGATGCTGTGCAAAGCATTGTTGGTGCTGAAAATGCCAGCGATAAACCACCTGGTAAGTGACATTTCACAGACACATCTGTAAAAGTAAAAAAAAAACCTATGTATGTATGTAAAGTTTGTAAGTTTGGATGTACGAGGCAATCTCCGAAACGACTTATCTGATTTAAAAAAATATTTCATCAATATTTAGAATGGACCATCAGGATGGACATAGGCTGTATCAATAATAAACAGTAAAATAAAAAGAGAGGACTAAAACAAAAGAAGAGGCTTTTCGTGGAGACCAATATTGCAACGTAAGGCGACGAAAAAACGGTCGAGCTAATGTGTTTCTTACGATAAGAGTGTATCACGTGGGCGAAGCCGTGGACAGTAGTAATGTATAAAGATGCTTTTAGATAAAACAGTAAGAATAAATCAATTGTTCCAGCAGCCGCCAAGCCGGAGGGTGCTTCAGAGGGCTCCGTGGACGCGCAGCGCCCGGAACCCGCCATCAAACCACCCGAGAAAAGGTACTTAATTCCTAAACACAATCCAGAGCCTGTCAGAAAGGAGCAAATTTCGAACAGACTCCCTGAATTAAAGTTTATTACACACGCAAGACTTAGCTTAGTCATCCGCGCTGACAATGGCTCAAAATCTTAAAAAAAAATGAACAATTTATAGGTAGCTATCTTTCCCGTCCGACAAGAGCGTCGTCGAGTAAAATCTATTTTTGCCAAATATTGCCAGAAGTTGAATATGATGAACGTTATAAATCGTTTGTTGGTACAAGAATCCTAGTGTGTGTATTATGTATTTTGGTTGTATTATCTTTCCCGTCCGACAAGAGCGTCGTCGAGTAAAATCTATATATCCCTCGACCGTTTATCCCATTTACTTGGGGGTCGGCATTCCCATTTACTTCCTTGTCCTTTTTCTCCACTGCGTACGATTTTGTGTGGTGTCGGTAGCGAGTTGGGCTTCTTTAAGGTCTTTTTCGACCGTCGTCAACCAAGTGGAGGGCGGTCTTCCGCGTCCACGCTTCGTCGTTGGCAAGTTTAGGGCAAGCTTTACCGGGCGTCTCTGGATGTGCCCATACCATCTTAGGCGTTTTTCTTTAATTTTGTCAACTATAGGGGCCACTTTAAAACTACCTCTTATGTAGTCGTTTCGGATTTTATCTAGTAGTGTGACGCCTGCTGACCAGCGTAACATGCGCATTTCTGTTATGTGCAGTTTGTTGAGATGTTGTTTATTGGTCGCCCAACACTCAGACCCGTACAAAACGGCCGGTCTTATTGCTGTTTTATACATTTTGCCTTTGACTTTAAGTGGCATCTTTCTGTCACACATTACGCCAGTGAGTTGTCTCCATTTTAGCCAACCTGTTGTTGTTCTATGAGTAACATCGCTATCAATTTTTCCATCACTGCTAACAATTGATCCTAAATATTTGTATTGTTTTACAGTTGGTATTCGCGTAGTTACTATAGAAATGTTGATGTTTTCGGAGTTATTGGTACCATCAAACACACAAGACATATGCTCCGTCTTCTTTCTACTTATGTTAAGACCATTTTCTTCAAGTTCTTTTATCCAGGATTTAAAGTTTTGCTGGAGATCGTCTACGTCTTCTGAGATCTGTACAACATCGTCCGCGTATAAGATGTTCCAGGGTACTGGTTTTTGGCAGCCCTTTATAAGATGGTCCATGACTGTATTAAACAGCAGAGGGCTAAGTGTGGAACCCTGATGAACTCCAACATCAATTTCAAATCGTTCGCTTGTTCCAGCAGGGCATAGGACTTGGGTGGTTATGCGTTTGTACATGTCTTGGATTAGGGTAATGTAGTATTCAGGAACAAGTTGTTCTCTGAGTGCTTCCCAGATAAGATCTCGAGGGACATGATCAAACGCTTTTTCCAAGTCAATGAAGACCATATACAGATTTTTACTGTTAGTCTTGGCCTTTTCTACCATTATTCTGATGGTCTGAATTGCGTCAGATGTGCTTTTGTCAGGTACGAAGCCGCATTGATTTGCAGATAAGGATATTATTTGACTCAGCCTATTGTTAAGAATTCTTTCCCATATTTTAAGAGTGTGTGACATTAATTTAATGTCTCTATAGTTGCTGCATTCTCTAACATCCCCTTTTCCTTTGTAAAATGGTACTAGCAAACTATTTCTCCAGGAATCTAGTATCGCATGGCCTTGAATAAGTTTATTGTATAGATGGTATAGCCAGATGACACCCTGCCCCCCTAGGTATTTCCAAACTTCTGCTGGTATTTCATCTGGTCCGGGGGATTTGTTGTTTTTTATCTGATGTATGGCTTTCTTTACTTCATCTGGAGACACAACAGGGATTGGTCCTTGAACTTTTAGAGCTCTGCTATAATTCAGGATTCTAGGGTTAGATGTATTTAAGAGGTGTTTGTAAAATTCAGTCCACCTGTTGGTGATTTCTTTGTCTTGCGTTAAAAGTTTATTATTGATGTCGTTTATATATTTTACAGTTGTTACATCTTTAGTTTTACTGTCTCGGGTTTTTGCTAATTTGTAAATATCCAGTTCTGTGTCAGCAGATTCTAGTTTATCATAAAACTGGCTATTGGTTTTTGCTATAGATATTGCAACCTGTCGTTTAGTAAATTTCTTAATTTCTTTGTAATTCACAAAATCTGCATTATTCTTCGTAGACTGCCAGAGTTTGAAAGCATCATTCTTTGCCGCTACAGCGTCTTGAACTTCTGGATTCCACCACTAATCTATTTTTGACAAATATTGCCAGAAGTTGAATATGATGAACGTTATAAATCGTTTGTTGGTACAAGAATCCTAGTGTGTGTATTATGTATTTTGGTTGTATGACTGTTGGGTGTGTAAAATTCAAACCCAATGGCAGCGCAATCCATATGTAGCGAAACGACTTTTTGTTGATAACAACAGAACTGTGAATAATCCCTGTTTTTTTTTCTATTTTATATCTGTATGTATCAAATATATGATATTTCTAAATTGAGGCTCATCGCAATGAATTTTCTTTTACAGTGAAGACAGAAAACCGTTCAGCAGTCCTGACCTTCCTAAATCTGGCACTATGCCGGGGAAAGCGCCCACTCCCGGCTCGGAGGTAAGGGATCGTGAGATTTCTCTGCATCTCCATCCGGCCCTCATGTTGGGGGTTGTTATGAACTGACCACCCTGATAACACTAGCAAAATGGCTGAACCCGAAACTATAGCACCCATTCTGACCCAGGTTTATGACGAATATTGAAATGACGCAAATGTTGATCGCGAATTAAGGACGATTAGAAAATGACAGCTTTTTAATTGCACTTTATGCGCCATCTCCCTTATAATTCTACTTAAATAAATTAGAAGAGATAGTTTTTAAGCGATAAGACCGCCCATTAAATCTTCAATTTTAAAATGTTATTGTTTATATTGTTTATTTTCATATGGTGTACAATAAAGTATTTTCATTCATTCATTAATCAAATCTTGATGTGTAAGTTTTCGAAATACCCTGCTAATCCTGTCATAATGAGGGCCATGCTTTTGTTCCCGTTGTAAAGCGGGGTGGATGTGAATGGGAAGGTTTGCAGCAGAACAAGTGATAAATCTGACTGTTAAAGATTTACTTATGATTAGATTTATTTATGATTGTCGATTCCATTTGGTATCGAAAATTCTATCTATGCAATATATAGAATTTTACCCTCATAATTTACAACATCGTAACTCACATAATTTTGTACATCATCACTTTTATTGTTTCAATAACATGTAGTCAAAATCATTAAAAAAATAAAATATATATGATGGTTGACCGGCGAATACACCCAACAATATAATACTTAATACATAAAATAAATTTACAAACGGTATAATCGACGAAAAACAGTGGTAATTAGCCACTGTTTTTCGTCGATTATACCGAATTACTCTCACATCATTTCATTCACACTTTGCTCGTTCATCATTAATTCTTCGTTGGTATCTGAGTGCTTTACCTCGCAGCAAAAGAAGAGGGGTCGTCCGAAGGGGTCGACGAACAAGCCGAAGGCGCCTGGGGCCTCCCCCACCAAGCTCTCGCCGAACATGCCGGGCGCGGGCGGTCCGCGCGGGCCTCCCCCACCGCGGGCGCAGCCGCTGCCTCAAGGAAGGCCTAGGGGCGCTGGCTACCAGTACGCCGTGAGACCGTTCAGGAAGGACTTCTCTGGGATACAGTTTAGAAGGTGAGGTTTTAACTGTCTACGTTTTTAATCCACGATGAAAGGAGCCTGTACATGCGTTGGCCGTAGGTAGTTCGTTTGTCTGTTTGTTACGCTTTTCCCCCGTTATGGCTTAATTCCCCGTAATGGATCAAAGAGTGGTTTCTTGCACTCGCTTTCAGAAAGCTTCTCAGATAACTTTATCGTCACACTTCACTAGGACTGCACAAATGTAAAAAACGGTACAAATGTTTGCGTGATTTGCAAATAATAGTTCGAGGCCTGGGTCTCCTGGTGGCTGGTGATGGGTCAAATACACACTGTTCACAAGATTCTATAAGAAATGTTAACTATAACTAAATTAATTGCAACATTTGATTTACAAGTGAATTTAAGCAGTTCCTCGCAATCGAGCCTTGAAGAAGGCAACATCGGTTACGGTACCTTAGCACTTGTAGGGTATCTAATGGCCACGACATTCGAAATCTAGAGGGGTCTAGATTGTTGACTGTTAAGTTGTGAATAGTGTTGGGGTTGTTCTGTTGTTTACAATGCTACGTTGATGTCAGGCGATGGAGCGACGACTGCCTCGATTCGTCGCACATCCCTAACGAGGTGTTCTTCGGCGACGTGCCCGTGTCCATGGAGGTTCTGTTCAACTACTACGACGCGAACGCGGAGCGCGAGCGGCTGGCGGCGCAGGCGGCGCACATCGCGGCGCAGAAGGCCGCTGCCGCTAAACTGCACGCGGCGAGGCTGCAGGCTAGCGGGAGGGTGGCTGAGGTAACTCCTTTGCAAATAATAATGAATAATACAATTTGTTTATTTGATCTAATATACTGTTACACAGATGCTTATTTACTAACTAAGTCACGAAAACAACTCAATACAACATCTAATGCAGGTAGTGCCTTTAGTATTTTTAAACTTTCGCGATTAGATAACATAATTATATGTTTAACGGGTCTTTATCGCGTTTACTTTTTTTATTATTTTCCCGACGTTTCGACTGTATTGCAACATACAATACAGTCACCGTCAGTACAATACAGCTACCGTCGAAAAATAAAAGCAGTAGCCGCAACTACCCTCATTTCATCTTCTAAATCAAAAAAAATCCATGTTCACATTACGGCACACTACACTAACCGTATACCGACTGTTGCAATACGGTCGAAACGTCGGGAAAACGCGATAAAAACCCGTTAAACTTATAATTAGGTAGTGCCTATGTTAGTAGGTAGGTAGTATAATAAGTAAGTAGCTTTCATCATACAATTAAAATGTATGTTACCTTCTGTTATAATTAAATGCAATATCTACGTCATAAACTGACTGTGATAATTAATTTATAATTGGTCAAGTTAACGAGTATATTAAATACAAGACTGCCCACGGCTTCGCCCGCGTGTTACCCGGTTAAAAAGCAGCCTTTGTGTTATTCTGATGTATAAGCTATATTACTGTTAAATTTCATCAAAATCCGTAAAGTAAATGGCTGTGATAATTAATTTATAATTGGTCAAGTTAACCTATATATTAAATAGTAGTCTCTGTCCACGTCTTCGCCCGCGTGGTACCCATTTAAAAAGTAGCTTATGTGTTATTCTGATGTATAAGCTATATTACTGTAAAATTTCATCAAAATCCGTTCAGTAGTTTTTGCGTGAAAGAGTAACAAACATCCATCCTCACAAACTTTCGCGTTTATAGTAGTAGTAGGATAGGATATGAAAATAATTCGTAAATGGCTGAGGTAACTAACTTATAAATGACTGAAGTAACTAACATAAAAAATGACTGAGGAAACTGATTTTGAAATGACTGAGGTAATTAATTTATAAATGGCAGAAACAACTAATTTGTAAATGGATGTGGTGACTAATTTATAAATTGCTGAGTTAACTCATTGTAAATGGCTTAGGTAATCAACTTATAAATAAACTGAGGAATTTATTTAGAAATGGTTCAGGTAACTAACTTATAAATCTCGAGCCAGTCGAAAAGGATTTTACAAGATTTTTTATTTAAATCTCGGGGTATTCGAAAAACTCTTGTTGTGTATCTGTTCCAAAGTTATATCCCAACGCACTAGATAGAGCTATATGCGACAGTAGTCATCTAATATTGATGTGATTGTAATGTCTGACAGGTAACGACGGTGGACTCCTCTTCGTCGGACGATTCCTCCGGCTCAGAGAGCGACTCTGATGATGATGAAGAGGTAATAAATAATTATGCAAACATTTCTACCACAAAACCACAAAATTAAATGCTGAATACGTCAGTAGAACTTTTTGGTCAATTCATGTCATACAATTGTGATTTATAATAGAAGAAAAACACAACAAAGGTGTATACTAGTATTCCTGGCGATGTTTTCCCGGAAGTTCTATATAATAAATATAATTAAGTTTAAAATTTCACTGCTTAATATTTGACATGAGCTTTTGTACCGCTTATGTATATGTGTGTCCGGCAGGAACCTAGATCGTTCATCATGGTACTCTTTGGGGGAGATCTAGAAAATATGAAAAAAACCGCGTCGTAATCACCACATGCATAGGTTTTTTTGCGTGAACGGTGCCATTGTATGTGTGAGTGTATTAGAAATGCTTGACACCATTTAATAATAATTTGACTTATGGTCAGATCGTGATTTCATTCGCTCTGACTTATTCTGCGCCTATGCCTAGCAGTAGACTTAGAGCCTATAGAGGCTGTTAATGATGACGATGAACTTGTTGAATCATACTTTAGAGGGTGCAGTGGGAAGATGAAATTTATATGGAATAAAAATCTAGTCGGGCAAAGTCTTGGGGCGCCCTACTAGCTGTTCATATTCAAAGCCGTATGTTTAAAGCAGCGTATCTCACAGGCATTGTGTGTTCCAGAGTGAAAGTCAGAAGCGCAGCCCCGCGCGGGCGAAGCCCGTGAAGGCATCGCCGGGCACGGGCGGCAAGCGCGGCCGCCCGCCCGTGCCGCCCGAGCTGCGCGGACCCGGGATCACGGAGATGAAGAAGTTTTGCAAGGCGGCCGGGATTCGCTTCGACTACAAGAAACTAACAGAAGGTCAGTCTTCCGAGTCAACTAGACGGGGCACGCTGTATAAGAAGGGCACTAGACCCTTCTTAAACAGCGTATAACACGCTGCACGCTGTATAAGAAGGGCACTAGACCCTTCTTAAACAGCGTGTCCCGCGGCCATGCTACATGGAGGACAAGTACTTTCAATATTTAAGTTAGGAAGTTTTACTTAATGGAGACATTGCTTTCTTTTTAAAGTAAATTATGCCGCATTGACAACCTCTGTGGCGCTGTGGGTGACGACCCGCCTGACACGCAGAAGGTTGCGGGTTCGATTCTCGCCGCGGGACAAATGTTTGTATGATCTGCAAATATTTGTATTGGATGTGGGTGTTTTCTATGCATATTATGTAAGTTATGTTACAAGAGAAAACGCATAAAAGTAGTATATCAGTCATGTAGTTCCTATAATACAAGCTCTGCTACTTTAGGGCTAGATGATGTTGTGTGAAAATGTTCAGCATTATTCATTTATCACTAGCTTCTGCCCACGGCTTCGCCCGCGTGGTACCCGGATAAACGTATCATTTGTGTTATTCTGATGTATAAGCTATATTACTGTAAAGTTTCATCAAAATTCGTTCAGTAGTTTTTGCGTGAAAGAGTAACAAACATCCATCCTCACAAATTTTCGCGTTTATAATATTAGTAGAATTTTCATAACAGTAACATGTTATTCCAGGTTGCACAAAGAACAAGGACCGCGTGCAGAAGATGATGGACTTGCTGACGGAGGCCGGCCTCGAAGGCAAGCCCACGCTCGAGAAGTGCCAGGCCATTAAGAAGAACAAACTGGACAAGAAGGAGCAGGAGAAGATGGCCAAGAAGGAGGCCAAGGCAAAGCACAAAGATAAAGAAGATACCGCAGGTCAGTACAGGTTTACAAGTAGTAGAGCTTTTGAAAGAGCTCATCTAAAACGGAAGTGAACAAGAGTACAGCCCATCTGTTGGTAAGCCGTTAACGTAACCTACGGACGCTTGCAATACTAGAGGTAGCAATCGCGTGTTGCCGACCCTGAGACATAACGGGTGGAAACTTAAAAAGTCTTAAAAGTCTCTTGTGGCCCCCCCCCCCTTCAAACCACTATTATTATGCTGTTTATTCATACGAGTTCCGTTTTTTATTCTTACGTCAAATACTGAATCAAAAAGCTTGTTTTTTTAAAGAAGAAGAAAGTTATTTATTTGACAACAACAAAGCACAGAAAGGTACACACTAAAAAATAGATACATAGAGACTATAGAGATATAGGATTTTAACAAAAACATAGTGACAAAGAGAATTTTTTTGTGCTAGTTAGTTCCATATCTGTGCCGTGTGGGCCAAACAGGTCCTGATTAAATGTTTTAGGCCCGAATTCATAGTTGAATAGAGGATCCTCTAGGGGACTGTTCAGGCGCTAAGTAAAAATTCAAGTGCGTATTTAACCTTTATGCACCCAGCCATAAGGCAAATACTGAATGATGGATTTTGGGGGGCTGTTCAACCCCCGACTATGAATTCAGGCTTTTAATGATTTTTTTATTCGTGAATCTGCTTAGTAAATAGTGTGTTGTCTGCAGTGGTAGAGAAGGATACGTCGTCGAGGCGGATGACGCGCGGCGCGACCGGCGTGAAGCCGCGCCAGCGCATCGTGATCTCCTCCGACGAGGAGGACGACACGCCGGCGGCGAGGCGCAACATATCCAAGCTGCGCTCCAGCGTCAACGACGACGAGTCCGACTAGGTACACAACAGACCAGGGTGTCTAGACAAATATTTCACGCTTTGTTTTCCTTTCACGCTAACGCAATTTTTGCAAGTTAAAATTTGGCAGCAGTCACGTGACATTTCCACAGCTTCACGCTTAGTTTACCTTTCACGTTAATGCGAATTTGTCAAAGTAAAACTTGGCAGCAGTTACGTGACATTCCCACAGCTAATGTCATTTCGATACAATTCAATCTTTCCGTAGGGGTTGAACGCCAACAGAAAGTGGTATTTGTCTAAGAGACCCAGGGTTACTAGACAAATACCTCACGCTTAGTTTTCCTTTCACGCTAACGCAAATTTGTCAAAGTAAAACTTGGCAGTAGTCACGTGAAATTTCCGTAGCTAATGTCATTTTCATACAATTATTTTTTTCCGCAGGCGTTAACGCTAACAGAAAGTGGTATTTGTCTAGAGACCCAGGGTGGCTAGACAAATACCTCACGCTTAGTTTTCCTTTCACGCTAACGCAAAGTCAAAGTAAAACTTAGGCAGTAGTCACGTGACATTTCCGTAGCTAATGTCATCGAACAATTCAATCTTTTTGCAGGCGTTAACGCCAAAAAAAAGTGATATTTGTCTAGACTTTTTCTTATTTTTTGTTCTTTGGTGACATTCAATAACTGTACTTTTAAACAATTTGAAACACTTTTATTTTATTTACAGAACTTTTAACACAGATAACACTATAAAAAAATTATACATAATTGTTGTAACAGCTCTAGATAAATACCACTATTGGGCGATCGTATTTCCGATGATAGACGAAATTTGCTGAAGCATCTTATTTAAATCGTAGTACAGCAAGTTAGTACAGCACTCTAAATAAATAAAAATAAATAAATAAATAGATTATATTTGATCTAAATAAATGAAAGGTATAAACACGATTAGTGAGACTTTTCTCGATAGATTTATATTTTGAAATCGGCTCTTCTAAAACCCGTTTTATGCGCATCCTTGGAATCTAGAAAATTATTAACGAGTATTTTTTTAAAGGAAAAACTCCTGTAGTTTGGTTTATATCATTCTAGTGATTCCTTTAAACCATTTTTTGTTTGTATTTTTGGCATTGTTCCTGAATCAGTCCTCGTATTGCGCGTAATTTCGCGTGGAGTGAGAGTGTCGTATCTTAAATTCACCTATCGCCTTAACCGAACTATTTCATTTGCAGGTAACCCTAAAATTCTCGACGAACCTCTCGAGAATTGAAAGGTGGCAGCATCGGATAGAAACCTCTAGAAAGTGCTTCGACGGAGGTATTACGAACTCTATATAAGTACCGATGGAGGTATTACACTCTTTATAAGTACTCGGTACTCGTGATTATTTCCTACTAATTTAGGTCGTTACGTCGAAATTTCGTAGTTCATTTGCGTAAGTGAAATAGACTGGTGGTGAAATGTAGGGACTGTGGGACTTCCGCATTACGTTTTCCACTTGTTATTTTTGTGTCCAAGCTCATTTCAAAAAAGTGGTTATGGCTAGCCAATTGAAGTTAAGATCGGGACCTATTTCTCAAAAGATACAAGCTATAAATCAGTAGTCGCAGTGGTTATTAGTTTGTAAAAATAACGCGAAAGGAATGTCCCTTTGCATTAAGCTTAGGCAAGGCTAAAGCATTTTTAAGAGACAGATACCTATGGAAAACTTACAGTAAGACACGACTCATGGCCATCGCCCCCGGCGAATTTTACGGCGATGCAGTAGCTAAGTAGAAGCTATACAGTCGCATCGTATTTTGACCAAAACTTAATGCTAGATCTGCTAGAGCATCTGTATCGATGCTGTATTGCGTTTGTAATTTGTATCGTGATAGTATAGCTGTACAGAATCATGATAATGTTGATGCTTCCCGACTGTATAGCGGTCTGTTTGCGTCTTTATTGATACTGTATCGTCGAAAAAAGTTGTCGTGGGCGATGGCTCTCAATAATTGGCGTAAGAGAGATGTTACGGCATGTCTGAGTGGCAGATTTATAATGAAAAATTACACTTTCATACAGTCAAGTCTGCTTAAGTTTTTACTGCTGCGATTTCATTCAAAATTGCCGATAAGTTATGCTTGATCCTAACTTGTATGTTTTAAGAAATACCCCCTTGTATGCTGTCAATATTTTTATATTACGGCCATCATGTTTATAAGCTTATTAATTGGATTATGATCGCGTAAAAAATGAAATTTTAATCTAGGAAATCCGCTATTACCAACTAAATCAGCTTTGCGTCCGCAGTGGCTACACATCATAAGAGTCGAGCCTTACCCGATATCAACGAGGTATATAGAATCACTAAGTAATGTGTTCTGAAGTTTGGGCGAATTACAAGAGGTGCATGTGTAGTTCCATCTCTCTTCGTAAATTCCTGCCGTTCAATTTTGACAGTTCTAAATTAACTTCAGACATATTTTTGACGGCGCACTTTTTTAACTTCGATTTTTGGCCCTATTCGATAAAGCTATTGAGTTATTCCAGTGTCGTTAGACAAATACCCCACGCTTAGTTTTATTTTCACGCACACGCGAATTCGCCAAGGGAAAATTTGACAGCAGTCACATGACATCTCAACAGCTAATGTTATACAATTAGATTTATCCGCAGGCTAACGCCAACAGAAAGTGGTTGTTGTCTAAGGGGCATGTCACGAACTATTTGGAACAATTTTAATCTAAATCTGTTCAGCTGTTAGGCGTTATAAGTATGAAACATACACACAAACTTGACCATCCTAATATTACTAGTAGGTTAGCCTTGAACTGAGATCTCGCGAATCACCGTTTTAACTTGATTACCATCCACATCCTCACATACATACCCAGTGAGACATCCTATCCTACTATAATATTATAAACGCGAAAGTTTGTAAGGATGGATGTTTGTTATTCTTTCACGCAAAAACTGTTGAACGGATTTTGATGAAACCTTATAGTAATATAACTTATACATCAGAATAGCACATAGGCTACTTTTTATCCGGGTACCAAGCGGGCAAAGCCGTGGGCAGTAGCTAGTATCAAAATATTACATTTAAAATACTATTTGTATAAACTAACTACCGCGGAGGGGACATGCCTTCCATAATCAACGGTCTTGGAGCTTTACGAACGATTTCGACTCTACAAGTATGAATTTAGGAGAGATGGTACGCACTAAGCAGTTAGTGAATGTAGCAATTAATTTTAGTGTTTTATTCGTACCAACAACGTGAGATAGCAACAATTAGCTAAGCAATACGGTTAACACCAATTAACTGTAGTTTTAAAGTGAAATTGAGAGACAGTTTTGAGTTGCCCGTGCCGAGAACATCCGAGAAAGGTCGACTTACTCAACTAGCGTTGTTTCACTGGTTATTCTTGGTGACTCTGCTTTAGGCTATACCTTCCCCCTTAATTACACTTAGCAAAATGGCTATGGGAAAGACTCGTTTAGATATGCCTAGCAATGTTCAAAATTTCTAAAACTTGAAAAGGAACACTTTTATCAAATCATTTCAATTTTCCGGTTTAATAAAATGCTGAGCATGGCAACTTGGAATAAATTCTTGGAATGTTATGGAGGATAAGGAATTAAAAAGGCTTTTTTTAAGCATGGCAACATGAGTTGTCTCATTCCCATAGCAATTTTGTTAGTGTATTTAGGGAGCAGATTAAGGTAACGTGTCACAGAAAAAGCATTGTGACCATGAATGAACCAGTGTGGAGAACGTTCCTACAAAAGAGTTCATATGCTTAGAAGTTTAGTGGAATAGAAAGAAACGGCGTACAATGTCTATCCTTTATTGTCTATGGTACGACCCTTGGAGAAGTTTTAAGTGTTCTTGGCATGAGATTAGTTTAACTCGGCTGAAATTGTCATGGAAATGGCAGCTACGTGTCTTCTCATCATTGCAGCAATAAAGTATAATTTTATAGACCTAGTTAGGCGCTAAATAAAATAAAATAGTTAAAGCCGATTTCAGAAACCTAACTCAGTTATTGTTGTCTCTTTCTCTCTTAATACAAGGTCAAATAGCGGTCCTTGCATAAATGAATTCTGTTTAAAATGCCCGATTTTATCGCATTAGTTCCATAAATTAACGTTTTTGGAATAGTTTCTATTAATGAAACTATTTCTTTCTTCTGATAGCCACATTATTATTATTGAAAGAAAATCTTAACACGAAAGACAGCAAAAAAAGGCAGATGGCGCGACGGCCACATTTGGTTTTTGTAACTACATGGACCATAAGTCACTCTCAGGATAACAACGCGTCTAACGATACCACATTCATTGATTTTTTTTAGCTGTTTGGTAGCTAAAAGAGAATAAACAATAACTCTTCGATCATGGATGGATGAAATACTTGAATTGGCGGTATCAATAATCTGCTTTATACGAGCGTCCATTTGATAGAATCTGACAGCAATAGCTAAGTTAGGTTCTTGGACAAGGCCGCTTGGCCCCAAACACCCGAATCTATTTACGAGTAGATAGAAGACGGTCAGTTTTTCTTAGATATTTGGTGCCAACGAAACGTGTATTTTAAAACATAGAAGTAATTTCCTAATGTTGAGTGATCGTTCCAAAACCAATGATTCTGATGAATCTTTAACACTGTAGGAATTAAACCCCTCGCCTACTTTATAAGTAGTGGTAGATGCTTAAGGGCACTCATGCCCGTGCTCACAAACGACACCTTAACTTTAAGGGGGACCTTACGCATGCAGTCATGAAGTTTCATGCGGTCAGGTTTTTCTTGGTAAAATGTCACTGCGTAAGAGGCCCCTTAGGTTTTTGCCGGGTTCCAATTTGTAACCGAACGACGTCTCGTTTTTCTTAGTAAAAACGTCAGTTTTAACAGTTTTTCATGGAGAAACGAGACGTTATTCTCTTACGACTGTAATTATAACCCGATGTTAGGGGTCGCTGGTGTAAACGAGCAGCAATATTGTTCATTTGTGCCTATATTACATTTAATATATGTGTGTGACGTATTTTATATTTACATTTTCTTTTTATAGCCTAAATATGTTGACGTCTTTTATACTCTAGTTTGTAATCAGTATGTATTAAGTAGATTTAATAGAAATATCAAGGAAAATTGGTGACACCAAGCCGTTATTTACTTAGGTCTTGTATATACGGAAAAATACATAATAATTTGTGCCTGCGTTATTTTTGTACATGTTTGGGAAATATTACTAAATTACCTACCTACGGATTTGTGCCTAATCATACTAACTTTCCTGTTATGTTCCGATGACACTGTTGTCAGAGATAAATGTCAATTTACACAATTGCGAGATACATTTCAGGCACTTAAATCTGAAATTATATATGAAAAAATGTCGATTTGGCAAAGTTTTGTATCTAGGTAAGACATGAGATAAGTTCCGCGTATTATTCTGACTCGTAATTAGTTGATGATAATGTATATTTTTTTCAGAAAATAATACAAACCGACTTCAAATAACGGTGAAAAAGTTGAGAAAAAGTCCAATATTAAAATTCATCCCCTATTTTTTCTACGCTTAAGAGATGGGTTTTTTAATAAAATGTATATATGGGACCACCCTCGAAGTATATAACCTTACCTATTAAAAAAAATAATCATTAAAATCGATTCACAATTGGCGAAGATATCGCGTAAGACATACCTACGCACAAAAAACCAGACGAATTGAGAACCTTTTCCCTTTTTGAAGTCGGTAAAAGAATTGAGATAAAAGTACAATTTTCTTAACGCAGTGATAAGAATAAGTTCAGCTGTGTTTGCACTGCGTTGTTTGAGAATACGGCACTGAAAGTCGTCGGTAAAGTAACGGGGATTAATACTGTTCACTTTTGTATAATACGTGTGTATGATTGATATTATCATTGCGTTTTTAGAGTAACTACGAAATCGGTGAGTCTACGCAGATAAGTTTTGATTAATTATTTTTATGGTTTCGCAGCATAATCAATGTATTAATTCTGAAATTTTGTATGATTTTAAACAAACATGAACATATTTATGAAATATCTCTAGATCTCTAAGCTTAAAACTCTGAATTCTAACATTGACTCTTTTTACTTTTTAAGCATAGCTGGGAAATTCCTATTTTTTTTTATAATTCACCTATTTGGCAGTTAAATGATCTAAAATGAAAGATACACACGAATTTATTAGTTTTATTAATAAAATTATTTTGGGCAAATTATAAATAGGTTCTAACCTTGTGTTAATGCAATAGGATCTAACTACGTTGAACTGTAAATCTAAAGGGAACGATATTAAATGTTAGGAATCTCATGTAATACGGATAAGCATAAGAATCACATTTATGTTGAAATCACTCGCAAGGAATCATCGTAATGAATTGCCGATTAGAAGCGAAGATGCGGGCTGATTCATTCTTTGATTTTTTCTAAAGTAAAGTTTTTTCACGTTAAAATTCATTAAATAATCGTAAAATTTACAGTAAAGTTTATAAAATCCTTGTGTACTTTGTGACACTCTGTCATTGGCTTTCGACTCATAAGTTCTTAAGTCGTAGCATTTTTTTCGAAAGCACATGGTTCATTTTGAATCATCTTAGGTGAATATTTACGGTTTTTTTGACGATGACGTCTCTAAAAAGGTTGCAAAAGGTTGTCGCATCTAGGCTAACCAAACTATGAAGTAAAGCAATAAAATTATAAGGCGATGCTGTACATACATCCAACATCATTTTGACTGCGCTTATCCGTGGATAGTGTATATACATATATACACTTTTATATGTCTTGTATATTTCTGACACAAATTACACGAAACGTATTTATTTATCATTTTAACAGAAATTTGGGTTGGCATTTAAACTAAACAAGCATTTTGTTGTCAAATTTGCTTTAGTATAATTTCTATAATATTAAGTGGAGTGTCTATGAAGAATCACAATAATAATTATATCATCAATAAATAAAATATATTAAAATTGTACATAATAGTTGTAGGGAAATGTAGATTTAAGTTTTTATTATGTTATTATAGACATGTATATTTAAGATTATATTTAAATGTGTTTCTTTTACCATACAACATAGTCTACGATCACTATATTAACTTGAATTGTCAATCGTTTTTGTAAAAAGGATTTACATATTTTTATGAATTACCAAACAATACTGATTATAAGGCTCGTATTCCAGAACGAATCTGAAACTGAACAGACTTAAACATAGATCTTTGTCAATTTTCAATGAAAATGTGTGAACAAAGTTCTGGAATAAGAATCTACAAGTGTAAAGTATTATTTTTGTCTTTACCTATGAAATTACCATTTTGTATGGAAAAATATAATCCGACTAAGCTTCTGTATTTTGCTAATCTTTGCTGCCACAAATTGACCATTATTGTTTTGATGCTAACATCAAAAGCTGATAACTATACCTCAGCCGTAGTTGGAGACTGCTTTCAATTCCTCATTATCAACATTTTTTTTCGGGCGTCCACGAGATTGGTTTGCGAGATCAAAATTTATAGAACGAAAGCGGTTAAAGCAATAACGCACTGTACTACCAACGAACGAATACCAATTCGTTTGTTGGTAGTAGTTTCAGTTGGTGTAGTCCATACACGTCGTTATATGCTTGCCGTTTGAAACGCATTGTTTCCTCGTCGAAAATTATATTCGATAATAACGCGAGTCCATTGTTTGCAAATACATATTATGAAATTTAAGGTAAAACAAAACCCAAAAGAATAACAAAATTAAACCGCAGATTCTTCAAATCAAAGTTGTAAATTCGGCAAAATGACAATTTCATGGGTAAAAAGGTACCTATTATTTTATTGCTTCACATTTTTTTTCAAGCAAGCTGCCACTGCCAAATGGCAGTCTAGGTAAATCATAACTAGCAGCATAGCAGGTAAATTTTTTGTTAAAAAAAAGTATCTATTTAGGTAATGTTACAAACATTATAAGAGGGAAACATCATTTTAATAAATAAAATGATTTTCCCCTCTTATATCTTGAAAATAGAGTTTTACCAACAGATACAAATTCGCTTTTTATAGTGATCGTGGTGTATTAGTCAACTATATATTGATAGATATTATAATATAGCCTTAGTGAACATGCTTTTCGCCGACATATTGATTTCTATTTAAAAAGAAATATAATATTATTTTCCTTGCCAATAAATGAGGCATAAATAGATGTTTGATCTTTTTATTCATAGTTATTTTTTTTTGCACAATTGCAGAAATAGCATAATAGAGTACCTACCCTGTTCTAGAACTAACCACAAACTGAATCTGAACTGCGGGGCGATCACACTAATTTCCCATGGCTGGATATCATCGGGTGGGATGAATCGTATCACGCTAATTTGTAAGCTGGATGAGCCATAGATGGACAATGCGAATAAACAAAATTGGTTTCATATTGGACATTCCGTTTTTTGGATGGATGGGCCATTAAAATAAGGAACTAGTGTCAACATTGATTGCCATCTCGATAGCCATGAGTTAGCGTGATCCCCTCGCTGATTTGGTAGTTTTAATGGAATACCTACACGTTCTCAAAATGGTGAAGGAAAACATCGTGAGGAAACGATGAAAGACATCTAAATCTTGAACTGTATTTCAGTATTAGGCCGGAGTGCCTTTTACCTAGTTCAAGAATTATAATAATAGATTTTCTGTTTTCTGTGGTAGGCCAGGCCCCAGTCTACACATATATTAGTACTTACTAGTAATACTTACTAGACCGCAATATGTGCCATATGCGAATGCCTGGGAAGATTAAGAATCTAAGATATGAAAGCACATTTTTTGTCAGTTTCAAACTGTGCCCATCTGTGCGTCTTGAAGCACTATAAAATGTATCTTTTTACAGTGCCATCTGTGTTACTATGAAGAACTATGCCACAGCTATAAACAATCTTTCTAACGGACGGGACGGGAGATTTGTACTCATATCGACTACTCGTACATTTATTTGAATTATAGGAACTTAAAGTACCTACACTTGGTTACGTCACTAAAATAATTATAAAACTCACAATGTATTTAGAGGGGTGCTAAAAACAGGCAAGTAGGTATTTTACTTAAATAAATAGAAATGTTCACGTCATGGTTTGGGCAACATTTTAAACTATTTTTGCGTTTGATGTATTGCTGCTGTAAAGGGGGATTTTCCATACCTAGTATCTTCATAGCCAACTTCCTGCCAGTTTGACATGAACTAAAGCTAAGTCTGTTGGTGAAAATGCCTCTGGATTTCAGAAATACTAAACAACATACATTAATACCCAACCGCGAATCTGTAGTCAAATATTGACAAGCTTAGGTTTTTTGAAATTTTAACAGTTGTTTAGCTAAACAGTGTTTTGTTTTAAGACTAAGACACACTCTTATTCATAATCACCCTAATTTAATCAGCGTGTTAAAAGGGCTACTAGTGTTTAACTTAACCTACTTATTTATCTACATTTTCTTCTGTTGAATTTAAAATGACACAGAAAGAAATAGAGCATTGATGAGTAAAGTTAATCAACTGTTTAATAATATTTATAAGACCCATAAAAATATCGCCAATTTAGAACAATACTTTTAGGCCGAAGTTTAGCAGCGTGGTTAGGTCCTAATCAAAGCTTTTCACATATTTTCATAGAATTTGTCATCAATGGTAAGACTTGACCGTCCGTTTATTTTCTTGATGAACTCAAAGCTTAGTCAAGAGTTAATTATTAGGACGTAAGTAATACTTATATATATAGGTATATAGAATTATCAGATCAATGTTCACAGTAGGTAGGTACCGCGTGATGTATTTGAATTCCCCATGAATAATAGTGTTTTTCAGGCATGACATCATTCGAAAACAAAACTAACTCGAGAATTTTGGATTCAAAAGTTAGTTTTGTTTTCGAATGATGTCGCAGTTTTTCATCACTCAGTACGTAGAATACCCTTAATTAGACAACCGTCTATCTAAGCGTATACAAAAACGCCACTATTCTGCCACCAAAAACGCCGAGAGGGTGACCTACTGAATACCTAGTCTGCTACTCCAAGTAGTTTTCGTAGCATCGAGTTTTGGCATGTTCTATCGGCGCGGCGGCGGTATTTACAGGTCGTTTCCCTTCAATATTGTTTGCGTTTAAATGAAATGAAATAAACATAAAAACATTTGTTTGGCACGATGACATGAAAAAATAAACCAACAAATTTGGTTACCTACCTGAAAGTAGAAAAGAACTGTTAAAACAGAGACCTGAAAAAACAGCCTAAGTACTAAGCCTTGCTATTTTGTTTTACGCTAATGCGTTGATGGACGCTTGTCTGAGAATTGTACACTTAACAAAACTCTTGATTTGAAGTGGGTACACAGTAGAACTTACTGTTCTATGCACTTCATATTAAGTGGCGGTTATTTTCTGTTACAGTATTGATGTGAATTAGGTTTTTCAAAGAGTTCGATGAGGTACTTATTAATAAAATTACGCTTAAGAATTTTTAAGGGCTTTCCGTAATAGCCACTTTGAATCCTTTGGGTTTTTTGTCTGAATATGTAGTCACTTTTTTATTCGAAGTCTTAGAATAAAAAGAAGTGAGTGACGTTTTTAAAAACGACTTAATTCAGCCGTAGATTCTTTCCGTCGCTCGGTAGCCCAGTGCCCACAAAAGCGAAGCAGGCACGAAAGCAATGTTTTCATTTGTTGATTTTCTTACAAACTTTGTTCTGGTAGGTAAATTATTGGCAAACCGGTAGGTAAATTATGAGGCTCTGTTTAATAATTTGTCTTTTACCCATTGCACATACATTTTGAAAAATTTCTCATAACTAGGTACCTATTATACCTATGGTAAATCCAGAAGATAAACCGTTACCAGTACCCACAGGCAAAACATTGTTCTTCAGGTTTTTACCTGCCTAATAGTTATCATCAACCACAATGAAGTCATAACTATTTTGTTGAAGAGCAAAAAACCATAGCTTATGCCTTCAGGCATCAAAGTTTTTGGCTGGTTTCCAATTCGCAGCGATTGTAAATTTCAGCGTTCGAAGCAACTCGAGGCATGCAGCACTTATGGCGCTTTTTCTAGGTCATGTCAGGTTTTTGAACCCTCTATCCGCACCTTTACGTAATCCAGTACCGAACTAAGTTGATGGTAGGGACTACAATTGAGTTCCATAACCTTAGCCAAACGTTACGAGTCCGTTCACATATGAATTATAAGAGGTTACAAGGTGTTTTTTTGGTTTTATGGAATACTAAGCAAAAGCACGTGTTAGGAATGCAAGTGCAGTATGCGAGGATGCCCTTGCATGCTGAGGTTACGGCACCATTATAACATTGTACAAAGAGACGGCCAATAGCTGCGCCCGTGCAAGACACACCTCCGCGGAGTCCGGATTTAAAATTGGATCGGCTGCGTGCGCAACGAGTCTGTATCGAGCGGACGTCAGTGTCAGTTGTCAGTCGACTCCGGCGGGCGCGTGTTGTGTGTCGTGTTCGTACATTTTCCGCGGAGCTTCGACGATGGCTCTGCTAAAACGGCTGGCGGTGAACGCGCCCCGACACGTGAGAGTGCTCTCTTCCTCACCACCTGCCACCCGGCCCACGGACGAGCTCGATCTCAACTTCAACAGCCCCAAAGATGCGTTCAAGAGCAAGAAGACCAGCGAACTGGTCAGAGCTTACTTCGTCTACCAGATATGCTCCGTCAACTGGCTGGTCGAGAACAACGACATGGTGAGTAGCGTGACTTACGTAAGAACTCCTGCATAACAGTGTTTACATGCCGGCTACGGTTCAGAAATAGCATGGGAAAATCGCTTTGTGTCCTTCATCGTGTAGGTAATTGACGAACGGGTTTTGTGATAGACTTTTCAACATTTTGCGTGAAATTTTGGCTCGTCGATCGATATAGGGGCGAGGGGGCCGCGGAGGTGGTTACCTAATGGAAAAAGGGAATGAATGGGATAGATTGTGGATCGTTTGTGTTGCGCATGCGTAAACACCCTCTACGCAGGGGTAGGTTAAACCGGGTTAAGACGATGAACGCCACCTGTGCGTTATATCAATAATTTACGAACCGGCATTTTATTATTTTTTACCATCTTCAACTTTACCTGACCTACGCCTATATCATACTTATTGTCAGTTATCACTTATCATTATCACACATGGTTTCGATCTGAAATTTGACGTTCGATGTATAGGATAAAGTACGTTTACTATTCGGGGACTGTTAAAGCAAGTTTATTACCCTGCTTGGCTATAAACGCACATTCTACTCCGCTAATCTGAACGTAGTGAAATAAAGATACTCGTAGCTAAAGGATATACTCTAGGGAATTCAAGACAATGAATCACTGTATCGCTTTGACAGCGATATGCTGATGACAGGATTATTCCGGAAATTCCTACCAAGGTCTCTAATAGGGCTTGTTAGATTAATACCTACATACTACGTTATGGTGCCTGAGGTTATTATATTAAGTACATACCTAGCTACAGATATTTCTAAAGCACTTGTGAATTTGAAATACTTAATTGTATAGGTTGTATAGGTATAGGTATAGGTATAGGTACCTGCATCCTACTACTATTATAAACGCGAAAGTTTGTGAGGATGGATGTTTGTTACTCTTTCACGCAAAAACTACTGAACGGATTTTGATATAGGTATATACCGTAAGTTGAGCTGGGCAGGATACTTGGCAAGATTTTGTGGTTGGGATTTAGAAAGCTGTCGCATGAATTTAGTAAAAAAAGGAAAGGGGTGGAAGTGATGGACTCTCCCATTCCAAAGGTATCACTTCCAGAGTTAGAAATTGAATATTTTCCGAGAAATGACGTTTTAAATTTTATAGGTATTGAAAAATTAAAAAAAAAACTTTGAATGAGGAATATTATACCTCGTATTTCCACAAAGAAGAAATAGGTTTAAATTAGTTTCTGTGACTCACCAACAAGTTCATCAATATGCTGCGTTCAGCTCGTTCTTGTGTTTTTATGTTCCCTAGTGGACTGAAAAGTGTCGGACTAAAATTAAGATGAGAATAAGGTCCATTTGGTTCTGGTCCATTTTCTGTTCCCTCGTGGACTGAACAGTGTCGGACTAATATTAAGATTTGAATAGGATATCCATTTCGAACAATTCGAAGGTTGGTTCTTTGTAAATATAGCATATTGGAATCCATGAGGCAAATTAGCGATTAGTCAAAATACAGCATAGCAATTTGTCAGATAATAGTAACAGACAGAGAACCTACCTACTAAAGCAAATGCTTAGACGGGCTCTTTACTTACTTACTGGGTAAAAACATTAGTTATTTCTTACAAAATTTGTAAACTTTCGACCGAAACATTTCTTTCCATCACGTATTTCTGAGACCCCTAGTGACGTGTTGCAATAAAACTTATCTAAGAACCTTTGTTGAAGTCGTACAACAAATCGATTGCTGAAACCGTATTACAAATAGTATCTACAATCCGATAAGGTAACAGGCCACCCTTATGGCAAATGCGACATGTTCCTTACGTCGCGGTTAAAAAGTAAACTACCTATCATTCCACGTCAGGAACCACCACCATTCTACCTAGATAAGATAGGTACTTAAATCGTACTTTAAAAAAAAACCCCACCGACATAGTCATAGGCTGACACCTACATAGTCCTGATCCCACACTAAGATTCCCTGTGTCGTGGGTATCATGAACTATGAGTAACTAGTATGTACTCCGGGTCACCGGGAACTGGAACAAATATCTGCAGAACATGCTGCAAACATTAGTCCCGCAGCGGGAATTGATATTGTTATCAAATATCCATAGATTCACAAAAAGTTATAATATTAGGAGGTAGGATTAGAAGAATGAGATAGGATTTAAGCGCGTGCCATGCTATCTGTTGGATTATCTAACATATTTGTATAGGTACTTAACATACAGTAAAATTAACATCATTAAATTATGTTTGCTTTGTCTGGGATGATTTGTCAGTAACAGAGACCATAAAATATTAAAGAAACCTTGAAAGCGAGAACAAACACGTGTTGTTACGATGTTAAGAATTTTACTATTTCCATATAACTGGGTGCTTAATATAAATTTAAGGTTATAGATGAATCCTTATTGCATAGGTAGGTACATCAGGCAGTCGTGGTTGTACAATGGGCGGCCTTATAGCTAAGAGCCGTCCCTCCCAAGCAACCTTTTGATGGTATTGATTAAAAAATGTGAAGAGAGGTGTAACAGCAATAAAAAAGAATGTATATAAATCTAATATAACAAGTACATAGGCATAGGCAAAAATTAAGTATGAACTGCTTAGCTAGACTAAGAAGTTTTCGCTGTGCGTTAATAGATCTTACTCAGTCAGTCAGGACAAACTAAACTAAGCTATCAATATCCTGCAAATAAATATGTAAATAATAATAATAAAACACCCAACAGACACATAAGGTGTCATACATAGTCCTGACCCCACACTAGGATTTCATGTGTCGTCGGTATCAGGAACTACGAGTACTGTACCGTGGTACCACGAAACCTAGACCCGGAATAAATATCTGCAAAACCGCAAAAAATTGTCCCGCTGCGGGAATCGAACCAGCACCCCTTGTGTTTCTCTAGATGGCTCGTCACCCGTTTAAATATGGCATAACCCTCTTACTTTGTGAGTTATTTCACCCCACTTGAACTGAATTTCTCAAAGGGGTGAATAATTTTCTTCGTCCTTTATCGCATAAATTACCTAACAACCTTACTTACTGCTAAAAAGTGCAAGCAACCGTACCTAAGCAACGTGCGGAACTATTGATTTTGAACACAATCGTGTACAGAATGGTGGCAGGTACAAAGGCTGCGTTCACATTTGTGACATTTTAACGTAGCTGCATGGACGATATTTTATCACGCATACAAAATACCAATGCGGCGAATAACATACCCTGTGATTTGTCAAGGAGTGTACGTTGAAATGTTACAATTGTAGACACTTCTTAGGGGATGTATTGTTAGAGCTCAGAGGTCACGGAACTAGTTTTGATCGATCTCACATCGAACTTCCTATAATCAGCTAGCTCTGCGGTAACTCTTCGCTCCTGATTCTTATTCTGCTGTGATTCTATTGATGGTTGTCAACCATCAAAAAACCTAGATAGACAGCATTTTTGCTTGTTCCTTAAACGCCCAGGACCACTGTGCTGGTAAAAGTTTACAATTACTACCCCAACCACACGAAAACCACGTGCCACTCACGAGAAAACCATGTGATACAACGGATTTTGATGAAACTTTACAGTAATATAGCTTATACATCAGAATAAAACATAGGCTACTTTTATCCGGGTACCACGCGGGCGTAGCCGTGAGCAGAGGCTCACGTAAATAAATAATGATGTGTTTCAGGGTTTCTGGATTTTGACATTTAAAGGGGAGAAATGGTGGGTGAAAGTTTGGATGGGAGTACATTTGGGAGGAGAGATTTGGGAGTATCTGTATTTTTTAAAAACACTACTCCACTCGTTCAAAGCCGCTGGCAACGGTTAGTGGTTACATGGAACAGAAACAAGAGGAATACCTAAAAAACTATTAACCTTTTAAGAACAAACTAGTTTGTCTCTTCATTAAATGTAAGATATTCATATTAATACATTCAAGGAAATCAGTGTTCATGTGCATTATCGATTCTCTTTTTTTTGTCTTGCACATAATTTTAATTCTGTTATCTGAATTTATAATTAACTAGCTTCTGCCCACGGCTTCGCCCGCGTGATATCTGAGTAAAAAGTAGCCTGTGTTATTCTGATGTATAAGCTATATTAGTGTAAAGTTTAATGAAAATCCGTTCAGTAGTTTTTGCGTGAAAGAGAAACAAACATCCATCCTCACAAACTTTCGCGTTTATAATAGTAGTAGGATTAATAACTTCGTAGAGAGTAGCTCACTAGATAGAATAATTTATTTGCCTTATTTTTAGTTGTTCGAGCCGTCATCGGCGATCCACAGTGATCTGTTTGATAGTTTTGAATCAACTCTGTGTTTGATTCAACCCGCTCGCGGTCCGTACCCGGGCAATAATGGTCCCCTCGTAGTTTAATTTCCATATTAAAACTCACGCGGCTTCATAATACTACGGCGTAGTAATATTTTATATCACCAGCTGTTGCCAGCGGCTTTGCACGCGTGGCGTACCTAGTGTTTTAAAAAAATACCGATACTCCAAATCTCTCTCCCAAACTTACTCCCATCCAAACTTCAACCCTCCTTTAAATGTGAAAATCCAAAAACCCAGAATAATATCATTATTTTTTTATGATGAGTAGCTACAATTTCAATTTTCAAGTTTCAACCTTTAAAATTTGTATGTATTTTTCAAAATAACTTGTATCGAATGCACAAAGGTTCATTTCGATACGACAAGCAGGAGTAGGTTTCAATCGACTTCCAAAATTTGATTACATTGTTTGTTTGTTTGTTAGTTAGTTGCAAGTGAAGTTTAAAAGCTTCACTTCCCATACAAACTTTAACCCCCCTGTTTCCCCCTTAAAATGAGAAAAACAAAAACCCTAAAACACGTCATAATTTATTTGTGTTCAGTAGTAGCTGTTTTCATGTTTCTAACCTCAAAGAACAAAGACTTTCATACATGGGGTACCCCATTTCCTTCCTCAAAGTAGAAATTTCTAAAAAAAAATTCTTAGTTAATGTCGAACATGATTACGTTATGAAATAAAACTTTATTCCAAATTTCAGCTTTCTAGACCTAGTAGGTTTGGCTGTGCGTTGATAGATCAGTCAGCTAGTCAGTCAGTCAGTCAGGACAAACGATTTTATAAGTTTAGATGACAGAAAGTAATGAATAGCTAAAAGTATAAATGACATGGAATTCAGTCTCCGCGATATCGCAGACCTTCTGGCGGCGGCGGCGGCGCCAAGGCAGAGAGATTTCAACGAATTTGTTGACTGCACGATAACTCTTTGGTTAATTTTAATTTATTTACAGAATGTGATGATGGTTTTAATGTGGATTTGGTTCATTGAAGTTCATTCTAGCTATGTGATAGAAAAATCCGGTTCTTGTATCTATCTACAAATGTTTGCTCTGTTTATATCCAAAGAAGGGGATAAAGAATCCGTTTTGGGGTGAAAAATGTAGGACGACTAGTTTAGCCATTGCCTAAGCTTGGTGCTGCAGCTTCAGCTCATCTGTGAGAAATAAGTTATGTTAAAATCAAAATAAATCCCCTATTTATTGCAAAAAATACCTACGGAATAACGGAAAACCATATTTAAAATTAATAACGGACTAATATTTGACGTAATTCTGGAATAGATACCTAGGTAGGTACCAAGATTCCAGTTTTTCGACAAATATTTGCCGTTTTATTTGGTATTTTGAAAAGTCTAGTTACCGGCAAAGGCCTCTTACTATTTCGTGTTTTAAAACTGGTGTAAACTGGCTCAAATTGGTTGTCTGTAACGCCCAGCAGACGGGTTTAGCTATAACTGGCTGATCATGAACCAAACGAATGACTTTTCGTTTAACACCTGTAAAAATTAACAATGGGCATGCGTGACAATACTTAGATCAAATGGTAGGTATTGCTGAATGCTGGTAAGAATATTGCTGAAATTTCTGTCAGACTCTGTTCAAGGTGTAATCACTGGAGAGTTTGTTTTTAATTCTTATCTACAGACATTACGAGCTGAAAAGCTTTAGACCTTGGCAGATAGGTCCATTAAAATTGCTCTATTGAACTAAATAACTGTTTAATCCAGTTAAATTTACAACTATCTCTGCCATTTATGTCTATATAGACCAATCCCTAGGTAGGTTTCTGAGATATCTTTACCTATGTTGAGCTAATGCTTCAAGTTTAAAATATGCGTAGGAGTAGGTAGATATCTGCAGTTGTGACGGTAAAGTTTGATAGTTGCTAACTGTTAGTTTAATAACTGAATAGGTAGGTACTATACCTACTTAAAAGAATACAATTTATGTCGTCTTTCAACTGTTTCCACCTACTTATGTATTGCCTCAGAGATAGTTTATTAGTCAGCTGACTAACAATAGATACTTCGCTACTCAGTTGAATAGACACATACCTAGGAAGATTTTGTGACGGTGACTTTTAATTCCATTCATTCCTACATATTACAAATTATTAACAAATACTATTAGGAGTTAATAAGACTGTATAAAATATTATACCTAGTCGACAGAAATACAATTTTCTATATTAGACTAGAATTAAATACTTATAGATTTCTTTTCAAGATGTCTTAAGGATATACCTACCTAGTATAGATAAAATAAAATATACGAGTACGAGTAGTCTAACGTAAGAAATATAATCTTATTTTTTCTTGCGTCTGGGTTTCTCGATTTTGATATCTGAGAGGCCCTGATGGTCTTTTACTATAATATTTGGCCCTGACTGTCTTGTCAGTTGCCGTTCATATACATCGTAATAATTATGCTGACATAAAAATCGCTGTCAATGAACTTGCCATGAAGAATGGAGGAACTGGTTTGCGAACGTCAAAAGAATTTGAACAATTCGCATCCACTGACTCAAAGCAAAATGGATCTTAAAGGAGTAGTTTTAGATTATGAGTTGGCTTATTAGTGATGACTTCCATCTAGGGAAGGCGAGGGGATATAATTTGATGTGTATATCACGTGGTGTCGGACGTTGTGTTTCGATCTTTGAAATCCATTGTGAATTCTGGACAGATCTACAGGACAGAGAAAGACCTTTCCTAATAATATGTTACTAGGGTAGGTACCTACCTAAACTGTTTGAGATTATAGTTCTGTAAATGGTACTTATATAAAGACTCTCTCTCTCGTTTTCTGTTAGACTTTAAGGAGTTAGGTACCCCTCAGTACTCATACTGAGGGATCCCGGTGACTAGTTTGGAACAACCAAGAGAGAAGAATTTGAATAAATATCCCTGTGATTGGTCAGCATGGGCCTAGACACATAAGAGAGTGAGCCAGTCTCTGTTTTCAGATAGAAGTCGTCGCACGAATTTCGATAAAATAAGGGGGTGGAAGGGGTGGACTCCCCCATTCCAACGGTACCATTCCCAAAGTTAGGAATTGAATAGTTTGCGAGAAATTAATATTTTAAACATTTTTTTTAGGTTAAGTATTGAAAAATATAATTTAATGTACTGGAGTTGGAGGCTTGCTTTGTAACGCAAATGCTTGGAAATCATAAAAAGATGGTCATTAATAAAGCGCGGGAATACTGTGTGTGTTTTGAATCATTTTTTTAACTTTTTTTTATTTGTGAATTTGTTTTCTGGATTCCAATATGATATACATGATTACAATAGACCAACCTTTGAATGGTCCGAAAAGGATTCTATTCAAATTTTGAATTTAGTCCGAACATAAAAACACAAGCACGAGCCGAACGCAGCATATAGATGGACTTGTTGGTGAGTCACAGAACCTAATTTAACCTTACTTCTAGTTATTTGTGGAAATTAGGGTATAGGCCTCACTCAAAGTTTGATCGCTTTTGATTTTTTCAGTATTTAAACTACAAAATTCGTAATTTCGTCTGACGTTTTACGTAATTCGTAAAACGTCATTTCTCGGAAACTATTCAATTCCTAACTTTGGGAGTGGTACTGTTGGAATAGGGGAGTCCATCCCTTCCATCCCCCATCCTTTTTTTACCCAAATTCGTGCGACGGCTTTCTTAATCCCAACCAGTTTCTCTTCTGGGACTTAAAAATATTTTTATTTTAATTTAATTTTTTTTTTGTGGAAATTCGTGCAGCCGTTTTCAGGAAATTCAGATTTCAAAACTACTTGTGAGCATTGTTGTTGCTAAACTTTGGTTTGAGCTCAAAGTGTCAAATTTTGATGATATCAAATTTCATAAAAACTTAACATTTTTAGCCTGGAGTTTAGCCTCCATGAACAGGTGATGACCAGTAAAGAATGAACAGGATCTAGGGTACTACTGAGTAGTACTTAATCGATGGTACTGATGCTAGAACTTAAGTTTTTAGGTCAAACAAATATCAAACTAAGACGCCATTTTCATAATAAGCACCCTAATATTTCCGTATCTGATAATTACCAGTATAAGATTAACAGGTTCAAAAGTGCAACCTGTGCAGAGATTTCAATGTGTTTTTTTTGTATGAATGCTGGTGTTCGCAAAATTACATCCGACTTTAGGAGACCCTCATCATGACATTTCATGACCAGCAACGAATGAATAGGATCTACGGTGTTACTAAAGCTAAAAATTAAACTATTGGGTCAAAATATCAAAAGATTAAAAGTATTTTCTTATCATTTTGCCAATTTTTAATAGCGCCTTTTTTTACAATATAGCTTGTAGGCAAGACCATCAGTTTGGCGAGAGTTTCAGTCTAGGGTGTGTCCAATGTAACAGTGTAAATAGTAGTTAGGTAACTTATAACATTTTTAACAACAATGGCTATGACAGTTGGGTACCTATTTTATTTTCCCATTGACCTGACTCAGATGGATGCCATATTGTATTTAAAACAATTACATAACAATTAGTTGTTATTAGAACTAAATGATTTATCTGCTTAGACCATGTACTTTCCCGTGGATCTCATAAACCCAGAGATTAGGTCGACTACTTACGCTGCTGTTAATGACGTAGAAATTGTTACAGAGGTCTAATGCGAAAATAATCCAGATCGAAATGAGAAATAGTTTAATACAAAAAATGGTTTAAATTTAAAAACTTTTATCAGAAATATCTTATAACTAATCATTTATAATCCCGATCTGTATACATTAAATAGGTAGGTACGTCCTTTTAGTCTTCTTTGAGGTGACTATATATTGTTCATATAAGTATTATATGTACATATTTATTTATTTACTAGTTGTTGCCCGCGGCTTCGCCCGCGTGGTATGTTAATAAAAGTAGCATATGACCGGCTCCAGGCTTCAAACTACATATGTCCACCAATTTATGAATGAATCGAACCAAGGATTACAATTTATACAAAGTTTAGAACTCAATTGCACACCCCCAAAGGGTAGTTTTGAAAAAATAAAAAATACGTGTTTCATTATTTACTTCAAAGTTTATTTTTGAGTGAATCAAACAATTTTTTTTCATAAAAATTTTTCCGCCCTATTTAATCCCCTTAGGGGTTGATTTTCGAAAATTAGATTTTAGAAAATTAGAAATTAGATTTTAGCCTATGTGTTATTCCAGATCCTAAACTATCTACATTCCAAATTTCATCAAAATCGGTTTAGTAGTTACGGAGATACTTGGTAACAAACATTCACACACACACACAGACTTTCGCATTTATTATATTAAATCAAATCAAATCAAATCAAAATATTTTATTGCGAATATGGGTATGCCAGATGTTTCAGATGAATAACTTTCTAGCATGCAAATATAGTCTTAAATCTAGTCATTAGTCAAGTAAACAAAAAAAATAAACCTACGTGATTAAATTAAAATATATATGTCATACATCATTGATTGAGTCATCGAAATAATAATTAAGACTATAATATAATTTTTCAAGCAGTAGTTTTATAACTTTTTTCTTGAAATTATTGAGAGAAGCTGTTTCCAGAACATCAATAGGTAGATGGTTATATATTTTTGGAGCCATACAAAATATGCTCTTGCTTAGTTGTGATGTTTTACTATGACGGCAACATATTTTGTGCTTATGGCGTTTATTTTTAAAAGTAGAATATAGATGTAAGTTTTTTCTTACAAAAAGGACAACCTCAAGTATATACATACATGGCAATGTTAATATTTTTAGCTCACTGAAATGTGGTTTGCAGCTGTCAGTTTGCTTCAGCTTACAGATAGCCCTCACGCATGTCTTTGTGCCTTTAACACCAAATCTTTGTCAGTAGAATAGCCCCAGAACAAGATGCATGGCATCTATCACGGGTATGTGGCATCCCTCCTGAGGTATGGACCTCAGGAGGGATGCCACATACCCGTGATAGGCCATTAATAGAGTCGATTTATCAGCGGTCCTCGAGAGCATATACAAAGCATAGGAGAATCTACTAATTTTCAAGCATAAATTCTCAATGTGAAATTTCCAATTCAAGGTACTGTCAATATTTAATCATAAAAAAAATGTATTATATTCAGTTTCTTCAATTCTGTGTCCGGCGTAGTCAATGTCAATGTTGTTGATTTTTATGGCTCTATTTCTAAATATAATTAAATTCGTTTTACTAAGATTAATCTTCAAATTATTTAATGTCAACCAATTCATTATTTTGCACAATGTATTATTAATGTCATGTTCAACCCTTAACCTATCAGTGCCTGTAAATAGAATAGTACTGTCGTCAGCAAATAGTGTCATGTGATGATTTGTTACCTTGGGAAGGTCATTGATGTAGATGATAAATAATAAAGGACCTAGCACGCTACCTTGCGGTACGCCGAATTTGACTGTCCTATAATCTGAGGTGTATTTTACTTGCTTTCTTAGTTTGGTGCAAATCCTAGTTATTTCTGTCGCTTGCTTTCTGTCACTAAGATAAGACTTGATCAGATCCAGGACATGTCCCCTGTATTTATTAGTAGAATGTATATGTAGTTTATTATAATGTAATAAAAGTATGAGGTAGCCTAACTCACCCGTTGCACTCTCCTAATTTAATAAATTAATGCATATACCTACAGCCGACTATTAATATCTTATAGATTCCTCTCAATCCAACGGTTGTCTGGAAGAGATCGCTTCTAAGCCATAAGACATCGTACTTTTAATAATGTAAAGTTTACGTTATTTTTGTAACTTTCTTGTGGTTTACACTAAATTATTTTCATTCATTCATTCATTCAATCAGTCGTTACGGAGGTTATCAGCAACAGACATTCAAACTTTCACATTATAATATTCTTAGGTAAGATACCTATAATAATAATAATAATAAATGCTGGACATTTTTCACACATCATCATCTAGCCCCAAACTAAGCAGAGCTTGTATTATGGGAACTACATGACTGATAAACTACATAAATAGTTTTTTTTTGTAAATACGTACATATTATACATAGGAAAACACCCAGACCCGAGACAAATAATTGAAGAACTTACAAACATTTGTCCCGTGACAGGAATCGAACCCGCAACCTTCTGCGTCTCAGGCGGACCTTCGCCCACTGCGCCACAGAGGTCGTCACCTACCTAGTTATCGAAACTACAAGCTGATAAAAATAGTCAAAAAACTAAAAATCTATACCTAGGTATTAAAATACTATACATCAAGGATTTCAGTTGTCCATCGCTGTCTGGCTATCTTCCCAATCATCAGATCAGCTATATTTGCTTTTACATGCAACAGAAACAAAAGGGAAGTTGAATAAAAACTAAAAAAATCTGAACTTGTTTTGTGAATTCGACTCAAGTTTTCCATAGTGACCTTCGCAGAGCGTTTAGCTAATCCTCCGTGCTCGGCGATGCCTAAATTTTGAACTAGCGTTAAATTACTAGGTACATACTACTATATAGAGTCGGTTAATATCTAGATACATAGGTACCTGTGTACGTTTTTGTGTTATAGATGTAGGTGGGAATGGCATAGAAACTGTAGAGAATCGGAAGCACGTGACGGCAAGGTAACACAAATCGGTTTATGATTAGCAGTAATGTGTTTTGAAGCAAAGCACATCCTATCCTATCCTACTAATAATATAAACGTGAAAGTTTGTGAGGCTGGATGTTTCTTACGTACTCTTTCACGCAAAAACGATTAAACGGATTTTGATGACACTTTACAAATAGCTTATAAATAGTTCTCTCCATCCTAAGGTAGTCTGGAAGAAATAGCTTTCAGCGATAAGACCGCCCATTGTGCATTTATTTTTTTGTTGTTCTTTTTACTATGTTTCTGTGTTTATATTGTAAATTGGTGTTATGCACAATAAAGAGTTTATCTATCTATCTGTCTATATATCTTATATATCAGAATAGGCTACTATTTATCCGGGTACCACGCGGGCGAACCCGTGGGCAGAAGCTAGTAAGTACATAAACCTATGACTGATATTGTACATTATTCGGTTGTGAGAAAGCATGAATGAATGAATGTAAATCCTTTATTATACACCACAAGATAAAAAAATGAACAAAAACGTAATATAACTTAAAGAACAATTGGCGATTGTATCGTTTAAAAGCGATCTCTTTCAGACAACATTTGAGTGGAATTCCATTACGAACGATCAAACTTTAGAAAAAACACCCAGACATTAAATTTAAACGAGAAACCTGTTTCAAAGCTACAAATTACACATGCAATGCGTCTGATGACGATATTGCCGATCGCTTCGTATTTCACGTTCACGGTCAGGGTACGCTCTAATGGAATCAGAAGGTAGGTAGAGTTGAGGAATATCTCTACCTACCTTCTGATAGATAGAATACTAACAGAATACTGTTATTTACATATTTTTTTAAATAAGAAGGAATTTATCTGCACACAAGTTGCGCAATGGTCTAAATAGCGGTATTCTGATTTTCTATCCTGAAATTGTGGGTTCGAACCACCAATGGATATTTCCACTCGAAAAAATTGTGGGCATTAAGTAACACGTGCTGAAAACGCTGAGGGAAAACATAGTGATCCCCAATATTCTTGCGTCTTGGTAATGTTTAAGTTTTAAGACCTTCAGACGTCCTTTTGGTTTCAATGTCAGTCTCAAAATGTTGGTTTAAACTCGTCTAGGTGGAATCATGTATTTGTGGACACAACTGTGCAACTGATTGCCTTTAAAGCTTAGTAAAGATACTAAGGTATCATAAAATATCTTTAGGTCACCTTTATTGATTTTTAAATTTGTTATAAACGTCCTGTCTGATACCTTGTTGGAAATCTGCACATATTGTCCAAACCTCCATTTTTTTTTATCAAATTTACATTCTTTCACATATAAACAATTCAGGAGCGATGCATGACTTCGGGAATTCAGGCTAATTGATCCGTCCATAAACCTCGAATTGACAAGTTCAAAGAAACTTCTAAATGGTTGTCCTAATTTACGTTAATACTACGATGAACCCCTCTGGTTTATAGTTTCCATGCTTTAAGAACAGGTTTAGTCCTCATTTATGTAAACTGTAATAAGTATTTCTTTTTAATTCCAGTTGATGAAGAGGATGCGACAGGTGGTCGGGCAGCGCTTCTTCGAGATGTTCATGAAGGCAACCTTTTATGGACAGTTCGTGGCCGGCGAGGACCAGAACACAATCAAACCCACCATTGAAAGGTATTCAACATGATTTCACTGAGAGTGTGAGCTCAAGGTACCTAAAAGATACGTCAGATGTGCAGCCGCGAGATAAGTCGACAGCAAAGTCTGCATCGTAAGCTGTAGGTGATTCAGATTAGTCCAACCATCTTCCGTGAAGCTTCCTCAGTTGAAGTGTTCAGGGCTAGAGTCTACAATCACTTCCTCGGTGAAGACAAAGATTGAGCAATTTGCCTTTTGTACCTTTAATATTTGAGCAATTTATTTATATATATATATGTATATATTATTTATGTAAGTATGTCCTGTATATTATATTTATATATTATTATCAATTATTTAGGTGTATTTAAACATTTTCGTTACGTAATCACTACATAGAGGTATATTATAATTTTTGCTTTAACCATTCTGTGCACTACCAACACATCTTTTTCCACAATACACAAAGGTTATCTGGAAGAGAATGCTTTTTAGCATTAAGTTCGCCTATGTACTACTATTTTGTGCAATAAAGAATTTTCTATCTATCTATCTATCTGTATTGTAGGGAATGAAACGAGCAATGGGAGATGTATACCAGCAGATGATGATGCGATTATAACCCAGTTGGAGTGACAATTTAACAAAAGATGCAAGGCATTGCTCGTCCTGAGATGCCTTCTCAGTGTGCTAGCTACGTATAGTGATTTTTTTAGAAACAATCGTCATCCTGAAAGTACTAAGCTAAAATAGAAAATAGACAAGGAAAATAATTTAAACGTACCTAAAATATTCTGATTGTTTCAGACTGCGTTCGTTTGGAGTGAAGTCCATCTTGGATTACTCCGTGGAGGAAGACCTATCCCAGGAAGAGGCCGAGAAGCGAGAAGTCAGGTAGCTATCATGTAAAACTATTAAATCCACTGTCCACTAAACGAAACGTAGCGTGCATTATAAATACATTCCAAGATTATGTTACCCTCGAGAACGGTTATCGAGTTGAATGTAGACTCAGTATTTTTGACACACTTTTGTCTCGGGTCTGGGTGTTTTCTATGTATAACATGTATGTATTTACAAAAAATAAATAAATAATTACTAATAATTAGTAAAGGAGTTCTCATAATAAAAGCTCTGCTAGATGATGCTGTGTGAAAAATTTCCAGAATTATTATTATTATTGTCTTTTACATAGTGAAATCATTAAAACAACTAAAAATTAAATAAGTCTCGTATCCTATTAAAAGCAAATTGGCTTTCAGCGTCGCTTTACAATGTAAAAAAATCTACCACACCTACCGTAACCGCATTAATATTTTAAAATAATTTAAAAAATATGAATAAGAGAACAACAAAATTTGGCTTACAGCGTCGCTTTACAATGTAAAAAAATCTACCACACCTACCGTAACCGCATTGATATTTTAAAATAATTTAAAAAATATGAATAAGAGTACAACAAAATTGAGACAGCTGCAGATGAGGTTATATCGGTTATAAGACGTCGTTACAGAGACCATAGAGATCATTATTATTAAGGTACCTACTACTTACCTGATCTTGTATGAAATCAAATCGGTTTTACAGACTTGCACAAACTAGATGACAAACTTGCTCAAACTTAAAAACGACAAAACGTAAAAGCCTTTTTATAACTTGGAAATTGAATAACGGAACTTCGGTAGGTCACAGCAGACTCTAAAAAGCAAATCTAAAGGAAAAATGTAGATTTCTTACATTGTTTTAGTTACACAATCAACACGCATTGATGCCAACTCTTGGCCATGTCGTTGCTAGCTAGCACGATGTCTTTATAATGGTAACCTACCTATTGGTCTCTTGTTCTTTATGTAGCTTCTACGTCTTTCTGACGTATGCAGTTATGTAAGCGACAGATTTCGTGGAACGTTAAAAACAGCAAATTTCGTTCACATTTAATGAAATGTGAACTAAATTTGCTGTTTAACAAACCCAATGTAAAGAGGTATGTTTTTGTTTGTAACAATAGTTACGATAAATTGTGTTAGTAATGATTATTGTTGTTCATTGTGTTATTTTATTGACCGATTATCCCAATAGCAATTTATACATCAGACTGACTGTATTATTTAGTAGGTACATAAGTACTTTCAAATCAATCTAGTTTCTATGCCATTACTAGTGAGCTCTTGTATGTATGAGTGTTTTCGATATATGTACATATTTCATGCATTCAATTACAAGTTCAAGATTTTTTCCGTCCCTATTATTTCGTACAAGTTTGGAAATGGGAAGGCTTTTTTATTTACCTCGTTTAATTTAACTTTGGTCGTAGATATTTTATTTAATTTTTTTAACCTTATTTCAGTGGAAGTATATCAAGCGAAAGATTGAAGGAGCTTTTAAAATTTGGCCCAAGAAACTTGCAAGAACTGGCTCTAGCTGGGTTATCACTTTATTTTTATTATTTTCTTTCATAGAAAAGTAGATAGTATAACGAGTAACTAATTTTATCTGAAGAATTAGAATCTTCTAGTATTCTTAGGTATTGGCCAAGTTTTAGGTTGTAAGCCTTATAATTCTTAGTTTGCATTTGCTATAGAATTTTAGTTTTGATCATTTATAATCATTTATATCAACCTAATGTATATTATGGCATTATAGTTTTATTTTATTACTGTTTAGAGTTATTAGCATTATTAACTCTTAATCCATAATAGTAAAACAATTTTTTTTACGGTTTCAGGTATAAACACTAAAAGATAGACCTTGTCAATTGAACTTACTTTTTGGTAAAACTTTCGTATTTTTTTTCCGCGTTTATTAATGTAGGTACAAAAGAACAGGCCTACAAAACTAAACCGTTAACTGGTTTGGAAAATTATTCTACCCACGATTACACTGGCAAGGCTTCGCGACAAATGAGAGCGATGACGTCATAGAAACGTCACTATCAACATATTAGACGTACCTTCGTTTCGTTATAGATAAGGCAAATTTAGAGCAGAAACATTGAAGTACAATTTCATCAGATGCCTCTTTTATAGATATCTGTTTATAGTACTTTTTCTTCCCAATATGTCGTTTGAACTTCCACTAGCTAAAATAAAGAAAACTTTCATTCAAGGTGCGGAAGCCTTTTGCGTTTTTTAATTCGTCTTTAATTCAAATCTACCGTACAGAGTCAAAAAATTACCAAGCAAGCACTGTAAATCACTACTTATTTCATCCACTTAAAATATTATTCCTTTCCCATATGGGCTATTTTAATCATCCATTTCACTGCCTATTTTATAGTTCGCCCGGCCCGGCCGATGTCTCGAAAAAAAAAACGTTGCATCTAGCTAAGGCATAGAGCCAAGTAGACCACGATGACGATGAAAACACTTTTTTCGAAAATATCCCGGAAGATTTGAACCAAACATAATATACTTAGGCTTACCTAATTTTTTACCCAACTGTCCAAAAGGAGGCTAATGTTTTTCGGGTGCATGTACATATGTATGTCTGTTCCTTTGGCTCTCGCTGTAGCCTAAACGGCTTGATAGATTTTGATAAATGAGGTGTTATTGGATTCGTTTTGATCACGAGACCAAAATAGGATATATAAAGTGTCAATAAATCTAATATGGCGGCTACAAACCGCCATTTATTAAACGATTTGATTAAGAAAAAACCTGATTAATAAATATAAATGCCGATAAATGCGATAATGCGGTCTCAGTCTTACCCAAAGAGTGACATACTTAGGATATAATAATACGAAGTGAAATTTGTTATAATTTTTTTTATGGGAACATTAAGATTATAGAACCATACTTAAGAAACTGCAGTCGGATTTCTTTGTTTTTAAACTGATTACTTATTTTACATTATCATAGCCTTAACTACATGGAAAGGTTTTCAAAGAGTCAGAAGTTTAGACAGTGTTTGGTTTTTAATGTTGATTTTGAAATGAAACTTATCAGGGAGCTGATAATATAGTTAAAATAAAACTGTTAAAAAGTTTCATGATATCTGACAATTGGTTTCATAATTACGATGTTTTCGTATTTATGAAACCAATTGTCACGAAGGAATCATTAAGAATAAATCTTTTATAAAGATCATTAATTTTTGTAAATCTAAAATACGAAGCAAAGAACCTAGGCAGTCTTTTTTTTGCAGGCGGTAGAAAGTATAGAAAAACTACTTTCAAATTGAGGTGACCTAGATCTGTCTAGACTCTTCTTATATCGTCGCATGACATGTGAGCATAACATCAAAATTGTACCTTATTTGAAGAGCCTGAAGAGTGAAATCATGGCCTCACGAAATCTTCAAATAATAATTTTACGCGTGCCAAATTGAGCTGCTATTTTGATAGTGAAAGTTCCCGGTAGTTTCATGGTGATTCATGATTGCCATCTGATAATAATAATAGGTCATCGACCAGAACGCGATTGCCAGAACTATTTCGATCAGATCTAGCAATGTTTTCACTTTTATCCTAGCACGCGCCTTAACAGATTGAGTACTCCGAGAGTACTTGATTTTCAAAAGATATACTACCTAACTAATCAGCTCTTCACCCATTACTGGGTATATGCCTCCTCTACTCTATTCTTTCCGGTTCAGTGCTAGTCGAACTCAGTGGGTATCCTACTAATATTATAAACGTTTACAAAAACTATTAAACGATGAAACTTTAAAGTAATATAAGCTATATTACAGTACACCAGAATAACACATAGGCTACTTTTTATCCGGGTATCACGCGGGCGAAGACATGGGCAGAAGTTAGTATATTATATATCAAAAGATAAATTATAAATTATGTTAGTTATGTTAGTTACTATGTTAGTGAATACGTTTCCTTGGTTAGTTATACTTGGCTATGGGTACGGTCTTGGGTCTCTTGAGAAATAGGCCTCAGATCTAGTCTCTATGATTCTAATGTGTAGATAGTGTTCAACAAATTGGCGAAGGGACGTGTCAGTTCCTTTACGAGCTAGCGTTTCCGTTGCTGTTTTAACAAATGATAATGGCGGTTTCTGACTTTCTGATCAACAACATTGCTTGATTCTAACAAGACTCAGCTGGTTGTTTTGTCTTTTATCACATTAAATGCTTTTAAATTGATTATTCTTAGTTTATTACCTACACATTCTCTGTAAATAAAAACATGGAGGTACCACATTTAGGTAAGCTGAATGGAAAGATTATCAAAAAATTACCAAGCCATATTTGTGGACGGTGCTTGATTCTCCTAGGCTTAGTTGCGAGGAATCAGCTTATTCATAGATGTTTTAAAACGACAAATATTAAAACTACCCACAAAAACCAACTATGTATATCGGTACTACAAACAAGCGACACGGTGTAACTTTAAAGCTATAACGCCCTTGTTACCGCTATTAAGTTCCCAACTTCAAAACGAACTATTAAATATCAGTGATCGATGCATCTTCTTATTGGTGGAATTTAACGTTAACTTTCAAATTTCGCCAACTCAACACCCATCTGATATATCGATCAGATCCTATCCTACAAATATTATAAACTTGAAAGTTTGAGAGGATGGATGTTTTTTACACTTTCACGCAAAAACTACTGAACTAATTTTGACGAAACTTTACAGTATTATAGTTTATACATCAGAATAACACATAGGCTACTTTTTATCCGGGTACCACGCGGGCAAAGCCGTGGGCAGAAGTTAGTAGGTTATAAATCGAGATAAAAATTGAGGACGATGATAGTTATGACAATAAAGGTCATCCAGTTTTAGATTCTTCCCCATATCCTATTCTATTCCGTAATTCTTGACCATCCACAGCGCGTCCATCTCAGCCTGCGGTGACATGCAGGAGGAAGGTCAGCTGAAGCAGTACCACGTGGAGCAACGGTTCGCGGACCGCAGGTACAAGGTCACTAGCGCCCGGACATACTTCTACCTAAACGAGGCCTCTTGTGAGAAGAACATGGAGGCCTTCTTGAAGAGTATCGATGCTGTGGCTGGTGAGACCTCTTTGATAATAAAGAAACCCTTAAAATATATTTCTGACACCGTGTGTCCTTTGTGTGACTTTAGCCAGTCAATTGCTGTGTTGGTAGTTCGCTTTAAAAGGATATCAAATAATGTTAACGGGATCACACTCTAGTGGCCCACCTGAGTTTATAACTCGTTTACGTTAATGCTGCTATTGATAGGCTCACTTAGCAACATGTACGCACCTTCCAGCATTTGCTTTGTATGATAGTTACCTATATTTACAAATCAGAGTGAGTGGGAGAGAGATAAACGTAGTTTTCGAAGAAATATCTTTCATCAATCGCCATTTTTCAGTAATTATGGTTTGTGAACGACATAACATTGAATTTATAACAGTCACTTATCGCGGCTAAAGTGAGTGTTGATAAAAATAGCTACGTCTAAAAGTCATTCCAAAGTTGATTGATTCACTGCCACTCCCTCGAAAATAAATTAGTCGTTAAACGTTGCTAAGCATATAAAACGTTATGGGCAAACAAATTATTTAAATTATTCCTGGATTGTGTGATGCATCTATTAGAACAGGATGTTAAGTTTAATGCGTTTGTTGAGACGGTAATTGTTAAGGCATTATATCAAATTCCTTGATACCCCATTTCAGGAATCACCAAAAGTACGGGGCTTATGGCTGTGAAGCTGACAGCTCTAGGGCGGCCGCAATTACTTGTAAGTTCTTTCTAACATATGTTATATCTTCTTTGTTTGTCTTTTAACTCTTTAAGTAAAAATATCTGTAATAGCGCTTAACAAATATTCACCATTCAACAAATCTTTGATAACAATTTGAGGAATCTTCTCCATCTACCCACAGCTGCAACTATCAGAAGTTATTATGCGCGCGCGTAACTACATGCAGCAGATCGGTGGTGGCACTGGTAACGTGCTGACCCACCATAAAACCATTGAGGACTTCCAGCGGTACTTTGGAGACCACTCATCCAAGCCTCAGGTGCAGGAGTTTATGAAGCAGGTCACTTCAGATAAGGAGGGGTGAGTTTGCTAGTAAATATTCTTGAGACGGGAAGATAATTTAAAATGTTGGTAGATACTAATGTGTTTTACAGGATTTGCGACTGAAACAATATACTTGTGGTTCATGTAAATAAGAAATAGCAGGGTCTAAGAACACTACCTTAAGGAACTCCGGTGAACGACTTTTCTAGATTGAATTATATGTCTTGGCGACATTTTTAACCTTGGCGAGGATTAGAGTCAAGGGTTGAGATATTAAAATATGAGATATAAAAGTTTTCATTAAATTTATTCGATTGAGAGTGGTTTGTCAATCTTTAATTTGTCATAAAATTCACAGCGTCATCTTAGTCAGCGTTTACGTACAGTAACACTGTCTAAAGTTTAACTGAAATCCATTTTAATTTTTGAGTAGCTTGATTACGAACTAAGATGAAAATTCCAGTGTGCTGCACATATTCCAGTGGGATCGGTCAGTGGCGACATCCATAATTCAAGTTGTAAGCGTTGTCGTAAACATCGCTAGACCTATCAAACCAACGCTAAAATGATCATCAGTATATTTTTATACGTAGGTATTACGAAAATCAATCGATAATGACTGTACACTGAAACCATGCAGTACATACCTAAGCTATCAGACATTTTAAGATTGTGGTAGAAGAAAACATGTTTCGTATTGTACGACAACATAAGTTGTGCTTTCTCATTTTCCAATTCATTAGGTAATACCACAACTTCGGAAATACATTTTTCTAGTTCATTTAGTGCCAGTGCACACACATTCAGATATCGATTATTATACCTCGTGTGTTCATAAGTCTTGAGACACAGTAAAACTAAAATATTTTTGGAGCTAAGTTGAGTATTCATTTATTGGATATTAAAATTAAAACTACTGACATCTAGATCTGTATTTAAAAATAAATCATTCAAAATGGCCGCCTTTGCATTCAATGCAGGCCTTCAAACGCGTGCGCCATTCATCTATGGCGGCACGAATCTTTTCAATAAGAATCCGTTTCGATTCTTTAATAAGGGCTCGCTTGAGAGAATCCAGGTTTGGGTGAGACTTTCTGCATGGCCTCAGCTCCAATTCCGTCCATAAAGAATAATCCAAAGGATTCAAGTCAGGGCTTGACGAGGGCCAATCTTCGCTCCGAATGAAGCCTGGCAAATTGGCCTCCAGCCAACGTTGGGTAGTCTTAGCTTTATGGGAGGGAGCAGAGTCCTGTTGGGAAACCCAGTATTTTCCAGCGAATAGCGTATCATTTAATGGTTTAACCACCGCTTCCAATATGTCGGTTTGGTAATTTTGTGCCTTCACCTTGACGCCTTGCTGGCAAAAATGAAGCGAAGTGACCCCCTCGTAGGAAACACCCCACCAAACCATCACACTTGCTGGATGATGAGTGCGCTGGACATTGCGTACAGATGGCTGGACGTCTTCTGGCGTAAACCTTATTGTTCTGCCGGTTAAACTTTTCTTCCACCGTGAAGATCTTTTCATCGGTAAACAGGATATTTTTTGGATCGTGTCTCTTCAATAGGTTCCGACATCGTTCCAGTCGCAATTTACGAAGACGCTCGTTTAAATAATGCACTTTCCTTCGACTGTAGGCCTTTAGTTTAAGATCATATTTAAGTATCCTGTTCACCGATATTCGCGAAATGTTGGTCTGCAGAGCTAATTTCTTTTGAGTCCGGCAAGGGTTGCGACGAATTCGCTCTCTGATTACTTTGATGTTGGCGGGCGTCCTTACAGACCGCGGGCGGCCACATCTTCCACGGTCTTCTAAAGAGCCGGTCTCCTTGTACCTCTTTATGGTATAATACACAAAGTTCCGACTACATCCCAAACTTTGGATTTCACTAAAAATTTGCATTGGTTTTTTTCCTGCTTGAAACAGTGAAATTACAGTCGCACGCAAATCTTTTGTTGGCGCCATTTTCACGGAGAATGAAACAAATATTCAAATGTATATTTTTTCTGATTCAAAACATTCGAAATTTAAAATTTTAAAAGTTTAAAAAAGGTTGCATGAATTACTTTCTTTTTAAATTAATTAAATAAGTTCGTCTCAAAACTTATGAACACACGAGGTATTACAGAAGCAAGGTATGTAATCACTTCAAAACAATTAAACAAACAACGTCATCCTTTTCAGCATCGTCCACTTATTCCCCTGGTCAAACATCCTTGACGAGGACATGAATCTGTCTGACTCCTTCCGGGTCCCAGACCCGAAGACCGGTCAGATGAGGCGTCTCATCTCCCAGATTTCAACCAAAGAAGAGGAGATGTTCAGAAACATGCTCCGACGGCTGAACCACATAATTAAGGCTGCGAACGAAGTGGATGTTAGGATCATGATCGATGCTGAACAGACTTACTTCCAGCCGGCCATCTCTAGGATCTGTTTAGAGATGATGAGGAGGTACAATAAGGTGAGAACAATATTTAACAGGACTAGTCCTATAGATCTTAAGATCAAAGGTTAGCCAAGTTCAAACGGCGTTCATGTCGAACGTCATTTACGAAAGTTCTGGTATGAGTGTGATGAAACTCTTACCTAGCGTCCACCACAGGAACATAGATGGATGGATAAATAATGGTAAAGAAACTATCTCAATGTACGTAAAAGTAATGATATTTATCATTAATACTGTAATGCTGAATACTTAGTTCTAGAAAACCGGTTGCAAGCAATAACAGTCTGAGACAGAGATAAATTGGCAGAAATTCATGATCATATTCTGTTTCTTTGTATCTTTAAGAATTGACCTTTATTTGGGTATGATCTCACCTGATGGCCGACGATGGAGCATGAAAGTCTGGATGAGATTGTGAGCGGCAACATGATAATTATATAACATGCTATTTCTTATTTTTCCAGGATAAGTTCCTAGTGTTCAACACATACCAGACCTACTTGAAGAACACGTACAGAGAGATTGTGACGGATCTCGAGCAAGCCAAACGGCAGAACTTCTACTGGGGAGCTAAGCTTGTGCGCGGCGCTTATATTGAACAGGTGAGCTTTCATTCTCAGGATTCTATATCAGTCAGAATGAATAACTCCATAACACCCATGACATGCCCAACATTATTGGTTAGGTACTTGTTGCGTTATACAAATAAAATAAAATAAAATAAAAAATAGGTATGTGATGAGGAGAAAAATATGTTATATGACAAGAATGTGCCTGTGGACCACGACGACGACCGGTGGGGCGCACAGCTGAGGACCACGACGACGACCGGTGGGGCGCACAGCTGATTTTTATTGTATACTCTACGTAAAAAGTTATACCAATCATAGAGTGATGTATTGTTTGTAAACTTGTAGTTTGTAGTGTTGTGCGAGTCTGGTGCTGTTTTATCAGTAAAACATACAGTGATAACAGTTTTAATTGCAAAACAATCTATCGTGGACACAGTGAGTCTTTTTCTTACCCTCAACTGCATAAAAGTCGAACAAATTGTTAAGTGAGCTTTCGTCGACCTACTTCTCTGATCCTGTGTATGAGAGGACCTGCTTTTAAAATTAGGCGCTACCACTACGTGATTGACAGTCGAACCGGATTATAGATCAATCATTTTAATTGGCTCTTAATCATTGTCAGAACTGCCAGCGCCATCTATCTATCCGTCCGCTTATTGAGCAATAATTATTGATTCCGCGTCCGGATTGAGCCTTGTAGACTTACTGTAGACGTACTGAACAGAGTGCCACCTAGCGCCGAATAGCTGAACCATCTGCGTGCTCTTCTCGGGATCTAGCTTGACACCCGGGTCGTAAATAGCGCCAACTACACGAATCTATGCATTGGCGCCATCTGTGAATTGTCGGACAAACTATTTCTTTAGCTGCCTTACTAAGCTTACCGCATTTGATTAATAGTTGATTATGGCTCTCAAGTGTGCAGCTTGTGGGAAGTTTTTGAAAGGTGGCGTTGCTTGCTCAATATGCAAATCACTTTCACACAACGAGTGCGTCAGAGTTCCATTTGGGGCTGAGGTTCCCAAAGATTGGCGCTGCGGCGACTGCCAAATGAGGACCCCTAAAGGCAGGGACCCCTCAACACCCGTGCGCGTGTCGCAGATGCACCTTGGCGTTCCGGATGGAACCATAAGCGAGGAGCAAGGCACGGATCAACACTCAGAGCGGCCGGCGGAGGCGGGGAGGCGTCCGGACGAGTCCATGGTGCTGGACGATACTGCCCATAATATCACGGCGGAGTTCAGTGCGCTGGAGCTGCAGCTCAATATGAGGCCGTACCAAGATGAGCTCCTCGAAGAGTTCCGCAAAATGCAGGCCGGCATACTCGTAGAGATGAGAGACTTGAAGTCGGAAGTACGAAATATGTGCACTGAATTAAGAGAGGTTCGGCTGGGGATGTCGGATCTCCGCGAGACCCTCACCTGCGTCTCCGCGCGCATAGACGGACTGGAGGAGCGCCTCGAAGCCGTAGAGCGGCAGCGCACCGCCGACGCCGCCGAGTCCGCGCCGCACGTCGCCGCCGTCGCCGACTTGCAGTCCACTGTAGTGCGACTCCAGCAGGAAATCAACGACAGAGACCAAGACGCTCTGCTGTCAGACTTGGAGATCGGACACCTGCCGGAGGAGCGCGGGGAGAGCGTGCTGCACGCGGTCACCGTGCTGGCGTCCAAGCTCGGCGTCCCGCTGGAGGAGCGCGACGTTGTGTTCGCGGAGCGCGTGGGCGTGGCTGCGGGAGCGGGGGCCGCGGGCGAGGCGCCGCGCGCGCGCCGCGTCGTGGTGCGCCTGGCGCGGCGCCATCTGCGCGACCAGCTGCTGCAGGCTGCGCGCGTGCGTCGCACGCTGACCGCCGCCGACGCCGGCCGCGCCGACGCTGGCCCGGATGGCCGCATTTTTCTCAATGAGCGGCTGACACGCGACAACCGGCAGCTCTTTCACCGTGTCCGCGAAGAGTGCCGCAGGCTCCAGTGGCGGTACTCGTGGACGAAGCGAGGCCGCATCTACGCGCGGCAGGCCGACGGCAAGCCGGCCTACCCGATCCGGTCCGTTGCCGACCTGTCACGGGTTTTTGGGTCCAACCCAGTTTGAGTTTATTCTCTGTAATTTCATGTTTAGATATTACTATGTATGTACATGAGTCATTCTATACACTCTCGTCCTGTAATTTTTTCTCTTATTGGTTAATCTTTTCAATGTTTTATATGTGCTGTGTGGGGCAGATTGGAATTAAACTATATGTTATTTTTCACAGACACTTTATTCTATTAATGTTTTATAAGAGTCTACTGCCATTAAACATATACCTAACTATTATAATAATTACAGGTTATGATTCACTATTTATATTTATCTATTCTACCTACTCTTTTATTATATTATTAATACACAAAAAATATTTTTTCAAAATGCAATCAATTTGGATGTGGTCAGGCAAGCTGATTTATCGTGACAACAAATATCATATAGGTCGGAATATTTACATACTATTTTACAGTGTGTAATAGATACCTCAAAGTTGGACTTTTCAATGCAGGCTCACTGAACACAGGGCACGAGGAATTCATAGTAGCCATGGAGGAATTGGACCCTGACATTATGGCCATAAACGAGACTTGGCTGGGGGTAGATGAGGATGAAAAGGCTCCAAAGGTACCAGGGTATCGGCTGCGATTTTCCCCAAGGCCAAGTAGCATCCGACAAGGCCGGGGTGGAGGCATTGGATTTTACTTAAGAAAGGGAATCTATGCACGAACTTGTCCTCATCCTCATGTACCATCTGTTGAGCAAATGTGGATTCGCATAAAAGTGAATGGACAGGAGATTATTTTGGGTACTGCTTACAAACCACCATGGCAGGATCCTAATCAAGTTCTTGTTGCCTTGACAGATTCTATTACATCATTCTCTAATTATGATAAACTGATAGTGGTGGGAGATTTGAACATGGACATTCTTAACCCTGACAATTGGAAAACTAAACTACTTAATCAGTTTCTACACAGCCTCAACTTAAATCAGGTAGTCACAGAACCGACACATTTTACAGATCACAGTGAGACACTCATAGACATAATATGTACTGATGCCCGTGTCCGAAATGTCACAGTGAAATACACCCCTGATCTGGGGCACCATGCAATGCTCTTGGTAGAGCTAGATATAAAAAAGGAGAAGCCATGTCCACGCATAGTTACCTACAGACCGTTAAAAAGTATTTTAAATGATCTGTTTATCAAGGATCTTCATCATGTAAGGTGGGAATATTTCACAAACCAGAAAGATGTGAATGATTTGGCTGCTGTTTTTACGAACGTTATTGTGACATTATTTGACTTGCATGCCCCTTTGAAAACTACAAAATTTAAGGATCCCCCCCACCCCTGGATCACTGACACAGTCAGATCTATGATAAAAATTCGTGATGACTATCACACTAGGCATAGAGCACTCAAAACAACTGTCCTTAAAAACTGTTACAAAGAGATGAAACATCTTGTCATAGCGGCCATTATTAGTGAGAAAAAAGCCTACTTTACAGAGCAAATTAACAATAACATAAAAAATACAAAGAAACTTTGGAAAAACTTAAAAACCACAATTGTACCTAATAAAAAGAAAGCAGCAGAGCTCCCATTGCATTTCAACGATCCCAACCTTATAAACTCACACTTTCTCAATGTACCTGGTGAAGATAAAGTGTCTATTTCACAGCTCACCTACTATGAGCATCACAGGTTTTGCTCTGAGACTTTTTCATTAATCCCTGTTAGTGAAGACAATATTATGGCTATTATTCGTGGTCTTGGGTCAAATGCACAGGGTGTTGATGGCGTATCACTAGAGATGCTTCGCTTAACTTTACCTGAATCTTTAGAGGCCATCACTGCAATAATTAATAGCTCAATAATGAGCGGGGTCTTCCCTAATCAATGGAAGGTGGCCTTAGTAAGGCCTATACCTAAGAACAATAATCCCTCTTCTTACCAAGATCTTAGGCCTATTAGCCTGCTTCCATGTTTGTCAAAGGTTTTGGAAAAAGCAGTCAGTATACAGCTTACCAAACATCTGGAGATTAATAATATTCTTCCTGAGGTTCAGTCTGGGTTCCGAAAGGGTCACAGTACTTCAACTGCTCTACTTAATGTTGTTGACCATTTACTTAAAGCTCAAGACCAGGGCAGGATCAATATTCTGGTGCTTCTTGACTTTTCCCGTGCATTTGATTCTATAAATATTTCTCTACTTCTTTCCAAGCTAGCTTTTTATGGATTTGATGAGCGAACAATCAGCTGGTTCCATAGCTACCTGGATCATAGGCAACAGCTTGTAGAACTCACAATGCCCAGTGGATCCAGGTCACAATCCTCTCTCCAATCAGTGACCAGGGTTGTCCCCCAGGGTTCTATTTTAGGCCCAATATTATTTATATTATATAGTGCAGACATCACCCATGCCATAACTCATTGTAGGTACCATCTCTATGCAGATGACCTGCAACTGTATTTATCTTTTCCACCATCGGACCTGGTTGGTTCTGTAAATAGAATAAATTCTGATTTAGCCCAGATATCAAGTTGGGCAACAGATAACTCATTGACTATAAACCCAAAAAAGTCAAAATTTATGTATATATGTTCGAGACAAAAATTGGCAGAGCTCCAGAAAACCACTCCAGCTAGCATTATAGTTGATGGTGAAGTTGTAGAGTGTGTTTCTGAAGCCAGAAACCTTGGACTAGTGATGGACAACCATCTACATTTCGAAAGACATGTTGCTGAAAGTGTGCGTAACTGCTTCTACCGCCTGAGGCTCCTTTATAAAATTCGTCAATTTATAAGTGAGGCTGTTAGAATAAATCTTTGCGAGTCCCTAATTTTGTCCAAACTCAATTACTGTGATGTTGTTTATGGTCCTTGTCTGCTAACAAGAACCATAAAGCTGATCCAACGTGTACAAAATGCATGTGCGCGTTTTTGTTTTCATGTCCCACCACGATCACATATCACTCCTTACCTAAATTCATCTAATCTTCTTAAAATGGAAGCGCGCAGAAAGCTCCACCTGGCAGTACTTCTCTTTGGGGTTATACATAAACAATATCCAAAATATCTATTTAATAAGTTTGTTTGGGCACATGCTCAAAATAGATACCCAAGCAGAGCATGCACCTATGTGTTTAAGACGCCGAAGCATAAGTCCATGGCATTCCGTGGTTCTTTCAGATTCACTGCCTCTCGGTGCTGGAATGATCTTCCTCCGCCAGTGCGTGTTCTGAAAACAGTTCAGGTTTTCAAAAAAACTTACAAGAACCAGCTTTTTAGGGAACAATCATGCTGTGTATAAGTAAACTAATTTAAATCAATCAACCTATTTAAATAATGATAATATAATATACGTTTCTCACCTTCGTTTTATGCACGTCTGGCTGGGGAAAACTTTGTATCATTCTTATTTACTTTCTTTTACATTTCTCTCAAACTCACACTATTATTAACACACTCTCCACTAAAAACAGATCAGGACGATACGTACATACGTATCCTGTATATAATTTAAAATCTAATGGCCACTGGACTCGCACTGCACAGACCACAGACAAACAAATTCCTAATATCTTTCGGAACTTCCCTCTTATTTATATTTAAATTATAATATTACATTCATAATATATTTATCTATTGTACATAATACGTATTTTATCTATTATCTATCTACTTATTCCTTCCTTTTTACGTTTGCTCCCCGTGGTTCGTGACATCACTATCGATGGCCCTGTCTGAAAATCAGCGCTGCACCTTTCTTAGGTTTGGTGCAGCATAATGCTGAGATAGGGACCTTTTGACCCCACACAACACATATATTTTTATTTTATTTTTGTAGTATATTAATGAAACTTTCTGTGTTTGTATTTTGTCACCTGTTGTGTTGTGTTTGTGGTTAATAAATGTATTTTCTTTCTTTCTTTCTTTCTGTTTTGTTTGTTATTTAAGATCAATGAATAAAAAAGTGATAAAGAGGGTAGACGTCTGGTTATAGCATCCAACCCAACAGACTTCAGTTCTTTCCGTGAGTGAACATGGTGCATGCCAACTCACACACGGTCAATATCCCGGTTTCAATTAAACGAAGAAAAAAATAATTGTAGGTAGGATTTATTAAATGACTGCTGACAGAGCAGAGTGGAAGCAGAATGGTATTGTATCGATGGACAAGGGCAAGAAGATATACCTAATTACGGGAGTGAGTGAAGACCGCTCCCACCAGCCGATTTGGAAAATTCACGTCTCATTACTGTCTTAGGTCTTACATGTCTTAGGCTTTCAACCGGTTAATCCTTTCATATCATAATCGGCATTATTTCGATGACCTCTGTGGCGCAGTGGGCGAAGGCCCGCCTTAGACGCAGAAGGTTAGGGGATCGATTCCCGCCGCGGGACAAATATTTGTATAATCTTCAAATATTTTTACCTCGGGTCTGGATGATTACTATGTAAAATATGTATGTATTTACAAAAAAATTATAAGTAGTATATCAGTCATGTAGCTCCTATAACACAAGCTCTGCTTACTTTGGGGCTCGATGATGCTGTGTAAAAAATGACCAGCATTATTTATTTATGATTAATGTGTCTCCGGGGTTGGTCAAGCTCATACGAATTGTGAATGCTTATGAATTGTATTGTTGTAGGAACGCGCTAGGGCGGCCGCGATGGGCTACGAAGACCCCACGTGTGAGAGCGTGGAGGCTACAACCACCTCCTTCCACAAGTGCCTCAAGGAGATCCTGAGCCGAGTCAAGGTGAGTGTCTCGGCAGTCGCCACCTGCTCTTACCAACGCTGTAAAACCTTGCACTCAGAGATGTCAAGTTAATTGAATACCTGCTAATATTTTTACGATTCTATAAATGTCATAATTTATACTATATACTAATATTATATAGAGGAAAGATTTTTTGTTTGTTTGTACCGAATAGGCTCCGAAACTACTGGACTGATTTTAACAATTTCTTCACTAATAGAAAGCTAAATTATCAGGAAGTATCATAGGCTATAATTTATTTAAAAAAAAAATAGAGATCCTTAAGAAAATTACAAAAATGTAAACCTAAGTTGCAAAATTTTGCCTATAAAATTCATTATTTGGCGTGCGCTGAGAAAACTATTGATGATACATCAAAATTATGTACTACATGATTAAAGTACTCATTATTACCTACAAAAAAGTGATCGAGGGAATATAATCTAACTATCCTATCACAGTTAAGTCACAATAGCAGCTTTTGGTGTCTAAAATTTAATAAGATCGCCGGTGGAAAAAAAGTAGGTTACATTCATATCGTAGTATTAATTCTTATTCAAATAAGTAGTTTTATCATCAAAGGTAAAATACTTTACTGCCTTTTTTTCCCCGATGTTCCCACGGAATCGAAACTTACGCGAGTGAAACCGCGGATCGCAGCTAAATACATATCAAAGTTTTATATTTGTTTCTAATGATCTTCTTAACGTGTTCACGATTCGGATGAAATTTGTCACAGTTATGCTCGTGAACAGGTATACACTAAAGATACCCGGTGTCGTATTAGGTGCTGCAATCCCCAGATGTGAAATGAATGCTCAAGCTGTAAACCCCTACTCAGATAGAGACGTTAAATGAATTGAATAGCTATCTTATCAGCTTAATATTCCGAGTGTACCCTGAACCTTAACTGCATAGTTTTGACCCCACACTAGGATTCCTGTCGTATCAGTGACGTTCTAAGTCGTAAAATATTACTCTGACATATCTGTCAGATAAATTGTATTCAAATAAATTGTATTGATCTTTTACCTGCTAAAGTTTGCTAATCTTTTATTATTATGTTTATGTACACCCCGCCACCCTTATTATCCTCTCAATAAAAGGTTGCCCGAAATCTGTAAGGCAGCATTATATTAAAAGCATTATATCAAAATAAGAAAAATGTTTATACACCGTTATATTTATTTTTATTTATAGTTAGGTATATTATGTTATATTATATACATTTACTAATCGTAAATTAAACAGACATCCGTGATTTAACTGTTTGGTTCCAACGGAAGATCAGCGTTGTGTTGCCAGTTGACACAATAAATGCTGAGTTGGACGCCATTTTGCGTCGTTGCATATTGGTAGGTATCGTATCGGGAGGCACATAGTGTATTGTTAGTACTTAGATATTGTTTGTGTAAATCCCATGTGTTTATTGTCTGTGTGTTTTATATTGAGCAACGTTATCAAATAAATGTTTTTCTTTCTTTCTTTCTTTCTTTTGATTATTTTGTTATTTGTCTATGGTCTATGGTAAACTATTTTCATTCATTCATTCAGGGTTTTAATATTATATGTATTAAAGGTAACCTATCTTTACTTTGTAATATTATTTCAGTCTGACGGCAAGGAGCACCTCGGTATAATGGTGGCGTCCCACAACGAGGACACGGTCCGGTACGCCATCCAGCTTATGAAGGAGCACAACATCAAGCCCGACGACAGGGTGGTCTGCTTCGGACAGTTGCTCGGCATGTGCGACCATATCACCTTCCCGCTCGGTGAGATACAACACCATTATACCACTTCTTAAAAGCACCTAGTTTTCAGGAATAGAGTTCGTAGCACTGAAATTATCGTGGTTTAGTATCATTTTAGGAAAATATTCGGCTTAACTCTTCTCCTGCTGACGTTTCGCTGACCGTTTAAAGGTATTTATTTATGAGAAACGTCCAAATTATATTATTCTAGCTTCTGTCCACGGCTTCGCCCGCGTGGTACCCAGATAAAAAGTAGCATATGTGTTATTCTAATGGCTAAAAAGTAGCCTATGTGTTAGCTATATTACTGTAAAGTTTCATGAAGATCCCTTCAGTAGTTTTTGCGTGAAAGAGTAACAAACATCCATCCTCACAAACTTTCGCGTTTATAATAATAGTTGGATTTAAACTCTTCATGAAGTGTCCAGGTATGGTATGTTAGGGTCTCGAAGTTGCACGGCTCATTATCTCCTTAAGTTGACATTGAAGATTTGTCAAATCATTTTATTTCCATCACGGATGGAAAGCTGGACAAATGGCTGGAATTTTTTGCCATTCCAGCTTCGGAAGCCTAAAAACTATGTTGCCAATTACATAATTAGTAAGAATCTTATAAAATGAACGGTTGTGAGACGGGAACTGAACGTCGAGCATGCTCGCGAACAACGTCTGTCAGGTCAGCTAGTCCTACTACTATTATAAATGTGAAAGTTTGTGAGGATGGCTGTTTGTTACTCTTTCACGCAAAAACTACTGAACGGATTTTGATGAAACTTTACAGTAATATAGCTTATACATCAACATATACATAGGCTACTTTTTATCCGGGTACCACGCGCGCGAAGCCGTGGGCAGAGGCTAGTAATATTATATTTTACATATATTAGAAATATTGCAAATAAGATACTTTATTTCCCCCTACCCTGTATAGTCTGCTTCAGACACGCTATGTCAAGCTCCCGCAGTTTTCATATGAATTTTCGTTGGCAGTTCTTTGCCTTTGTGAAATAAGTTATTGATACAGCAAGCTGATCAAAATTATTTCTTTTTTTTTCCAGGTCAAGCCGGCTACTCGGCCTACAAGTACGTACCCTACGGACCCGTGCTGGAAGTTCTGCCGTACCTGTCCCGCCGCGCCAACGAAAACCGCGGCTTCCTCAAAAAGATCAAGAAAGAGAAGGGTCTCATCCTAAAGGAGATCGTCCGCCGAGTCGCCACGGGACAGATGTTCTACAAACCGGTCGGCAACTACACGCCTGTGTAAGCTACCCGTTGGATTGTAGTGTTGTTTTGTTTGCGGAGCGAGTAGCTATGAGAGGATTGCCCAGTAATTTATCCACAGAACGTTCCTGGTCTGTTCTCTTCATGAGAATAGCCGTGTATGACTTTTGTGGGTTTGACGAAGTTTTTATATCACAAGATGAAGGTAAATGGGCATTTTAGTGTGAATAGCAACTAGTCTGGGAGTGATGCGTTCATTTACAAACAGCTTCGGCGAACAGCGTGTTTCGTTGTTGTTTTAGACATGACCGTTTTTCTAGCCCGTTATTTGCTGAAACGGTTTGTGAATAGGATTGTTTTGTAAAATTATGTTTTGTTTATGAAAGAAAGACGCGATAGTGAACAACAAATCGGAATCATGCTTCTACAGTATTTAATTTATTATTTATAGAATTATCAGTTATAGTTTAACGACGCTTATAACTTTAGTGTTAACGTTAGATCGCTGTTATTTGTATTTAAGTAGTTGTTAGAATTGAATAGTGTAACGTATTTGAGTTCATACGTCCTTTAATATTAGTTCAGGGTTATTTAACTTAATAACAAAAAAAAACATCAGAAATGTCAAATGGAAACATCTTTGGAGACTAGATAAAATGACTTTGCCTGTAACGGAGATAAAATAAGTTAATGTCTATCTAGTCCCTTGCATATTTAATTTCTTTAAAAAATATAATGAGATTGTGTAAAATTATCAATTTTATATTTGTTTTTTTTCGATTTTGTAAGATATATCGCAGTATCTGTATGAAGATCTAGATGTATAATATTCTACCTATTCATCGTATAGTCTGTACGAGGATGAAAATAATGCATTTCCAGGATCTAAATATAGTAATCTCATAAGCTTTGTTGAGTTTTTGTTGTATGTTTTTAATTATGGTTAGTCAGTTTGTGTTTTGTCCTAGAACAGTCTGTCTGAACTATATAATATAATGGAATTAGTTTATGAAATACTTCAAGCCCAACAGTACAAGAAATCACAATTTGGTGGTGGTCTTGTCAGTCTAAACAGAACATTTTTTCTCATTTAAATTATGTCATTATTATTCAAACTTTACATTACCTATTTCTGTTGTTGAGCCCATCTTTTAAATAAATGAAATTTTGTCTACAGTGCAGAATATTGTAAATTTAGTTAAAGTTAGCTGTGCTCAGTTCCTACTACATAATTTAGATAGGTACTTCAATTAATAACTGAAATTTTATCGTTATTGTACGACAACGCTAATATTCGTTTTTCGTAACTGTTTTACAAAACTGTGATTAGTTTGGTTATTTAATAATTGTGTGTATTATGTAATTATTATTATCGTTATGAATAAAAGCGTTGCCATATTTTAATGGTTTATAGTTAAAAAGAACTACCTAAGTTCAATCATAATGGTTTAAAATCCAAGTAATTGCGTGTTTTCTGTTTTGTACTATTTTTAAATTATTATTTTATAAGCTGTTTATACATTTTCTTATGTGCGCTAATTTTATTGTGATGCTATTTTTAGATTATTTTATGAATAGAACTATCAATAAAGACAGAATTTGTTTTGATTTGTTTATTTTATTTTTTGGCATTTTATTTTTAATGATTTTGATGGGCTTACTTATTCCACTATTGTTTATTCAAAGTTTAAAATTAACTTATTATTATTTTGAACAAAATCTATGAATTTTATCAATAGACTTGAAATGTGTATTCGTTCGTCTCATTTCTTACTTTTGAAAGAAATAGTAGATCGAATTGACTGCTAGAAGTGGTAAATGCGAATTGTATTATAACATAAAATTATTGCAGACAATAATATAAATGTATCATAATGTAACCCATTAGGTGTATCAGTCTCGTAACGTAAAGTAGTATGTGTTATTTTACGTTACCCTGGTTACAGTCGTCATCATCAGTGTCTAGGGAAAAATAAAGCGGGCTATTTCGTACGTCGTCGTATCACAGGTTCTTGTTCACTCAGCGGTAGGTCAGAGGAACATAATTGTGTAGTATTGAACATGTAACTGGATTTTTAGATCCAAAACCAACTGAAGAACTACGACAATTAGGAGTCCGAAAAAAGTTTGCGCTCTATTACCTATCTAAGTACATTCTACTTCAATGGTTTCTGCTTTCTAATGTCAACAAAATAACGATATTTATTTGGCAGGTATCGACTGAGTTTCACAAAACTCAGTCGATAGCCATATAAAAATTGTGGCTTGGACAAGGGCATTATAAGACCGATACTATAAAAACTTGTATTGTAAGAACTTAATTACCTGTGATTTGGTAGTGGTCGTCGCCAAAATGTATGTATGTTTCAAGGAATACCAACTTTGATGTTAGTTGAGTCAAAAGGAGGGATGTTAGGTTGGTATGAACTGACGGGCCTAATTAAGTGACAACATCGCTTTTAGGGTTCCGAAGCTGGAATGGCAAAAACTTAACCCTTTTAAGTAGGTAGTTTCGACATGTCTGCCAGTCCAGTTCCATGCAACTTCGGGACACTAACATACCATGTTTAGTCACTTCATGAGGAGTTAAAAAAAATATGTACCTACAATCCTGTTGTGCACTACTTATGTTAATAATACTTACGTATTGTATGTGCCTACTAGCGCCTTTATTTTCAAAATTGCAATCAGCTTAATTTGATCAGGCTATTTCATATACTTATGACGATGTAATAGGGTTAGGTAGGTACAAAAAGTGTTAAATTATTGGTATACTTAAATACTTGAATAAATTATCGTGTTAAAGTTATTGTGAGTTTTATTAATTTTAATATTTTATTACATCAACCGTAAGCCCGATCACCTCTACTAGTAGAAGACCGAGCTTTAACTGTGAACTGGTATGACCATCATTTTTTTTTATTGAGGGATTCCATCATGCCTACCCTTTTGTCGCGGGGGTGACAGATGGGTTATGCCAGACTCTTACCGGCTAAAACCATCACTGTATTCCTTTATGACATCTTGTCTGCCAAGACTATGGGCACGCTTGCGCATTCTTCCGCGGTGATATGTCAAACTCCAAACATCTCTCGCTAATTTTATTTAAATATTTAAACAGATTTTGATGAAACTTTACAGTAATATAGCTTATACATCAGATAACACATAGGCTACTTTTGATCTGGGTACCACGCGGGAGAAGCCGTGGGCAGAGGCTGTATTATTGTAAAGTTGCATCAAAATCCGTTCAGTAGTTTTTGCGTGAAAGAGGAACAAACATCCTCACAAACTTTCACTTTTATAATATTAGAAGGAAGGAAGTATCTGTTATATTTTCATCTATAAGTAATCCTACTAATATTATAAACGCCAAAGTTTGTAAGGATACTTTACTTACTTTTGGTTAAGCCAGATACAAGACTCAAAAACTGTAAATTTCATCGAAATCGCTCGAGATTTCTTGTACTTACCGATGTTGCTCGTTCAAGGAAATCAAACAAAAAAAATACTTAATCAAAATTGGTTCATACGTAAATACACACGTTAAACCACACATCTATTTGCGTCGGATGTTAAAAAAAATAAGAAGTTCAGTCAACAATATTATAAGGTAATTTATTCTCATTCATAAACAACATTTCAAAACATGCATTGAGTTAGATTTCTTAACATAATTATCGTGAAATATTTGCTTGAACATAGATGCAACATCGTTAATTTATACAGATTACTAACCGTGCTCCCATTATTGTTACGTGAAATGAACGCTAAAATAATTCGAATTATTTCACCACGTTGTTGGTCCAACGTCGGTACTACGCCATTTACAGGGCCAAGAAAAAAACAGTGACACGACGAAGAAGAATAACTAAATAGGAACTCAGATGCGTAATCTACTTAACTAACCTGTACATTTTCCCTTATACGAATTAAATATTGACACTGGACAGGGTTCATTTATAAGTCAACTGTTAAAAATCACTTTTATAGGGGTGTGTTAATGCACAGAAGAGTGAAGTACTGGATTGTAGTTGATATTTTCTATACCGTTGTTATGAGTCATTAAATTGTGACTGATAGGGCTTGTCAAACTGACGTGGAGGCGGTGGCGATCAAAGGGAAAAGGTTATGGGCAAGTTAAATTATGTAAAAGGTCAAGGGCCCTGATTTGGTAAGCACATTCTTGTGGAAGGTTGATCTCTACCCGCAGTCGGTAAATATGGTAGTACCATGTTGGGTATAGCTAATAAACATCAAGCTTCTATTGCCCGTAGTACTCTAACATAATTAACCAATATTCAGCGAGAGTCAACATGAATAGATGCTAAGTTACATAGAAAATTAGAAGGCTTATAGCACTCACCATTTACCTAACGTGCAAAAACAACTAGACATATATTTTAATATTTTACAATTCAAGCATCATATTCGTAGGTACATGCATAGGTATATAGCTGCATGCTTACTTATTAAACCACAGACTTCCACTTAGAATCTTAAGTTACCTAACGATCTTTAAAAAAATACCCAAAGTCATACATATATAGTCCTGACCCCACACTAGGAATACATGTATCGTGGGTATCAGAGCGACGAGTACCCTGGTAACGCAACACCCACACCCGGATCTAATATCTGCAGAACATGCATACTTTTGTTCCGTAACGGGAATCGAAACCGCACCTCTTACGTCTCAGCCGGCTACTCGTATGCCGCGCACTGGTCGTCTTTCCATCTTACAGTGGGTAGACAGGATATAATTCTTTATTGAATGCACACAACGTTGGCTATAAAAGCCTTAACTTTTAATTTATTAGTAACATTCTGTATATTTAGTACCTACTTACTCTAATAATAATTGCTAGATTTGAAAATAGGGACTTTCTGTACAATACATAGTGCAATAGGTGTTTAGAGAGATCATTTAATTTAATTAATAGTTTATATCAGACTGTTTGTCCATAGTACCTATGTTAAGTACATCTTATAACTAATTTCGTAAAACATTATTCATGTATAATCAGATAATTATTATATTTTGACCCTATTTCGTTACTAGAACTTAATAATATCTTCCAATGTGTAAAAATAGGACTCGAGTAATCTTCGGCGACAACGGCAAATATACTGTAGGTACAACCAGGCGCAGGCATCAAGGATGCTGTCCGTTTGCGTCGTATTGCCGCTATATTTGATTATTCTGTGGTATTGCAAAAAAAGTCATCTAAGTATCTATGCGAGCATCAGCGAACATTTCTGAGAAACTGCAGAAACGGCCCCAACAACATCCTGATTACGTCGTTATATTGAATTTCTGGATATATCATATTGGATTTCTGAATGAAGGATCTTTAAAAAGACCAAGCAGAGTTTGTTGCCTAATTCTTCTAGGCAAGGTCGTGCGCGAAGAATCGGTAAATAAACTTTAAAATTTACATTCCCATAGTTTTTAAGATGTAGAATTTATGTGATCTTTGTGATGTCAATGAAAATAAAACATATTGGACTTTGATTCTAAGGGTGTTGTTGGCTCTGATTAGAACTAGAAGCAGTATACGGAAGTAAGTTACATCTTTAACCAATTTTTAACAGTGAACATTTATGCATGCATACCTATTGTATATTTTTAACACAAAAAAAAAACATTCTGATAGTGTGTTCCCAGCGCAAGGGAGACAGAATATGCTTAGAAAATACCATCACGACCATAAAAAAACAATGTCATTATATACTATGAAACATTGAAGCTGCGACATAAAACACCCTTGCCGTAGATAAATCTTCGTTTAAATATTTCAACACCAATATAATTACTTTACTAGAGGATCTATAAGAGATGTGTGCTCAACTCATCTACTATAATTATACAATTAAATAGCACTAAAATTTAGTGAAAAGTAATAATTACTTACTAGTAAAAAGGAAAATGTTTTTACGAGATGACCTGCTATAGACTTTGTGTAACTGAGAAAGCTTTCAATAAAATTCAGCAGCGTCATAATAATTATCTTTTCCCCACCATATTCGCCTCACTGTGGGGGATTGTCTGAGTATAAATTTACTAGAATCCACAAAACTGTTTGTAGAGAAATTCCTTGTTCTTTTGTGATGGAAAATGTCTTTTAAAGCTTTATTACGGTAGTTCCGTACATTACACGCATCCACTACACCATTGAACTCATTGTGTAAGCTGACTATGTGAATACGTGTATAGCGACGTCGCCTCCCTCAGTGACGTCATCCGACGTCGTAGCGAGGGAAGTCAGCTGCGTCGCTGTAGGTCTTCGCTAGGATCTGTGCCGAGGAGGCTCATCTGTAACAAATATCAATGTTCTAATCAGCCTCCTTTGGCTTTGCCGTAAACTTGGTACTTTGAAGTAGGTAAATATTTCTTTGCTGCTTAGAGCGATATACCTTACACTAGAATTAGAAAATGTTTGTTTTTATTAACCCCCGACGCAAAAAGATGGGTGATTTATGATAGAATACTTGTGTGTCTGCCAGTTTGTGGTATCATAGGCAGTTGATAGACCGAATTGCAATGCCAGGCTGTGGAAGGTGGTGATAGTTCGTGTCCTAAAAGGCAACTACAGGCAACTTTATCTCGAGTACCACGTGTGCAAAGCAGAAGCTAATAATATCCTCTTACTTTTCCTTAGTTTCCGTTCGAGGAGCGCTTGCGAAGCCAGGGCGGTGAGTAGCGATATAGCTAGCACAGTGAGCTGCGTGCGCACGCACAGCATGTGTCGCGCTGCGCATGCGAGAGCTAAGCCCGCGTGCCGCGCCATCACCACCACGGCCCACGGCCCGCGCCACCCTGCGCCGCCTATGCACGCGCCGGCCTGGAAACAGCACAACACTCTAATAGCTCATTAAAATTTGAGACACCAAAGTTAGTAATCGTCCAAAGAAAAAATACTATAGATAGGTATTTATTCTGACAATACTGAGCGCAAATGAATGCACGGTTACTCGCATAATAATTATTTTAGGAGGTGGAGCAAGGTCATTTTTAATAGCAGTCTTCATCTTGACATAAATTATCGACCATGATTTCATGGTGTGACCCGTGCGTTGCTCAAAATCTGTATTGGATTTTTCAGAGAGGAAATAATTACTCTATGCAGCTGAAAAAGAGCGTTGGGTGATGGTAACACATCCAACACAATCGACATGCTGAACTGAACAACAGTTTGGTACAGACACACCTACTTACTCACACTTACCTAGTATACCTACTCAGACATGTATATTTTTTAGATTTAAGATTTAAGAATGATAACACTTTCATTGTTTGTGTTCAGACATATAATAGACACATGCAATTGAATTCAACTTACTTGCAGTACATCCCAGAGCGAAGCACACGCGCCCCACGCAGCCGCTGCCAACGCTGGAAGAGCTAGATCAGTCCTGGCGGCTCGCCATCTCAGCAACGCTAGCACCAGCGACGCTTGTGCCGCCGCGCCTCCACAGGCCAGCGGCCCGCGCTTGCCCCGTGCAGTCGCCATGCTGAGCGTGCCGGCTGCCAGTGCCTGTAGGGCTCCAGCACCGAAGAGCGCCCGCCAGGCACACCACCAGCCATCCACACAAACACCGTACCACTGAAGTTAATTGAAAGTTTTTTGATTTTTATTTAGTAGTAGGTTTTTATTTTCGAGCCGGATTATGTAGAAGAAAATAAGCGGCCTCCTTTAATAAGGAGTAAGGAGTTAATTACTAACGAAATGGCCATGAGGAACGTAAGTATTAAACGACTAGGTATGCGTTAAAATCAGTATCAAAATGTGACATTTTTGAACGTCAATATGCTGCACTTTGATCATTCCTTCAAACAGATATCAGTAGATTAACAATTTGTAAAGTGATAAATATATCAAGTGACAAACACACCAATTAAATTAAAAAAAAACCATCCGAATTGAGAAGCTCCTCCTTTTTTTGAAGTTGGTTTTTTAACCGACACATCTGCCTGTCAAAATGGGTTCCATGATTTCGTCCCCATTACTATTATGCTTGTAAATTTTACAAATACAAGGGACCGGTAAAGAGTCAATTACTGCAGCAAATCCAAGGGCTCAATGTATTGGTCTCAGAGCGCGATAAACACTGGAGGGTATGTGCTGTGTAACTGTATATGTGCGAAAGCTGACAAGATAAACACCGAATAAGGCAAGATTTTGCAATTCGGAACTCTATAATACACTGTTATACGGTAAGTCTAGAAGATTGGATTGATTGATTACCTTAATATAAGACGTATAAATAAATCCCTGTTGCAGCCCAATGAATAGCCCCATGGGAGCACCAAGCAGTGCCCGAGGGTCCCGGACAACCGACCGCGCGTCCGGCGGCGGAGAGGGCGTAGACGTGGCTCCGTACACCGCTAATCCCGCAGCCAACAAAGCCATGACAGCCCACACCGCGACCAGCACACAGCGGCCTTGCGAGCTCAGTGCTATGCCCAGCACTGACTGTGTGTCGGGACACCCGGCAGCTCCACACGTGCGCTCCTGCAGAAAAACAACATAGAATTAGTTCCATGGATGCTATTGAGAGTTGTTAGTGAAGTGTTTGAAGTTGCAAGCCAAGGAAAGTAGATCGAAGTGTTCGCCCACCTCATAGTCATCATCGTCCGTGAAGAACTCTTCAGAAGGCGGCCATTTCACTATAGTCGCATTTGTCGGTGTCACAGTGAACTGCGGAGGTGTTCGATCTTCTGGCCATATGAGGAGTGCAGCTCCCAGCAGCAATGTCCCAAACACCATTCCGGCATCTTGTGCTGCTCTGAGCGCGCGCAATGCACGGCGCAGTGCTATTTTTCGACGTGCTTCGTCTCCAGCCGATTGGGCTAAGGACGTAGCCGCTGCAGCTAATGCAACTGTCATAGGAGACAGTGTAACCCCGCAGATTCCGTACAAAGCCAGCAGTATCGATAAGGGAGTTGCAAAAGTGTGGGCAGTCAACAGCACGCACACGAGTCCATGAGCTAATGCTATCACAGTTCGTGCTCCAGTCTTCTGCAGTATGAGTGGAGAGAAAGGGGCGACTATTGCTGCTACTGTGTGCATGACTGCTAGTGGAAGAGCTCCGGCTTCTGCGCCAGCGTATGCTGTAAATGGGACTAGGGCAGTTGCACAAAGTCCAGTTGAAATACAGAGAAGTGTGAACCGTCGGACGAGGGGCCTGGGAAGCTTTGGAGGCTGACGTGAGAGAAGCCGTCGAACGGATGCTGCTCCAAGGGAGGACGCAGTTGACTCGCGCCGACGACCAACATTTGGTAATGTAGATCTGGTCTGGGGTTTCGGCTTCCTCCACGGCCATTCTTTCTTATATATTGTGCTGACAGGAATCTGTGAGACATGAAAACGTTTTATTACTGATTATTCTATTTGGTGACTGTTTTATTTTCCAGTAATACTTTGTAATTCATCATGCATTACAAAGTATTACTGTAAGATTTGAGTTGGGTTCATGGAGGTTTCACTTCAGTGGATGAATGTGAGCTGATTAGATAGCTTGGTGAGTTTTTAGAGGTGTTTGATACCTGTGTGATTATGGTTCTGTTCCGATGTGGGTCAGAAGTAGTGCGAATTGCGGGTGTGCGAGCCGGCGGCCGCGACCGCTCCGTGAGGTCCGGTAGGCTTCCCATCAGTGCCCATGCAGATGGCTCATCTAACTCTGCCTTCGCGTCTGATTATCTGCTGGTGTTGAAACATAATTCATTAAGTACATAAGTCTAAATGTTTTTTAACACCCAATACATCGTCCTGACCCCACACTAGGATTTCCTATATCAAAGACATTCAAATAGGTTATTCTACTAGTATCTATATAGTGGATGCACTACTTGTTCCCGAGTCGCTAACTGTTGCCTGTTTCTGGCTTACTTATGTATTGTATTATAACAATACATAAGTAAGCCAGATAGACAATAATATATGTAGGTATTATGATGATTAGTATGATGTATTATGAAGGTAAAATATAGTGTTTTCATAGTATGTGGTACACCACTTAAGCCCCTTGTAAGATTTCGTACAGTCCGTTCCCTCCAAAGGACCGTCCATGTCCATTCTACAACATTGTCAAAGTTTGTAGTATTAATTTAAGCTGTAATATTTGGTGTGCAATTTCTTAAAATTGTTTTTCTAGTATTTTCTATCTATCAACAACTACGAGTACCGTGGTACCACACCACCCAGACCCGGAACAAATATCTGCATTTGTCCTGCAGCTGTAATCGAACCCACACTTTTGCGTATATGTATGGCCTGATTAGGATGAAGGGTTTCAGGAGTGCAGGAGGAGCATAAACGTAATTAATGATATTGGATTCTCAAGGGTAATGTTTGGACGCGACTCTGGCTTCTTCTAATTGGTATCCTCTAAGATTACAGAGTATGATTCCGAGAATATCCATCATGAGAAATAAAGTCGTGAGCGTGTTTGTTTATTTTGTTTTTTGTATTCTCAAAGGAAAATTAGTAGTAAAAACTTCAACACGTCCCCAGTATGTAGTTAAGTAATGTTTTCGTTTTAAAATCGAGGTACTTAATCCTATCCTATTCTACTAATATTATAAACGCGAAAGTTAGTGAGGATGGATGTTTGTTACTCTTTCACGTAAAAACTACTGAACGGATTTTGATGAAACTTTACAGTAATATAGCCTAAATTTCAGAATAGCACATAGGCTACTTTTTATCCGGGTACCATGCGGACGAAGCCGTGGGCAGAAGATAGTGCTTCATAAATATCTTGTCAGATGAAGCTAAGGTTTTATCGTTCTAGAGAAGACGAACTGAATCAATATATATAAAATTGTTCCGTTACTTTCTAGCGGATCAACGCACAGCCTAAACTATAAGTCCTATAGAAGCATGGAACTTGGAGGGTGTAATCCTCTTACGGTGTAGGGGTGCAATAAGAAAGAAAGAAAATGAAAACCTTTGTATTAAAAATCATATTCCTTGAACTTACAGTCTTGAAACTTCATATAAATATTCTTCAATCCAAATGATTAAACTCTCTTATAATTATTTCCCCAAAATACCCCTCAAAGGGGATGTAGGGGGTGTCTGAGTCCAAGAGGTGAAAAGGGCTGAATACCTTTGTATGTCAAAAATATATTCCTTGAACTTACAAACCACATAAATATTCTTCAATCCAAATGATAATGAGGTGTTCCACAATGATCTATGCTTGGACCCTTGTTATTTGTGCTCTATTGTTTCGATATTGTGGCAAACATACATCATTATTATTTAAGGTAGTTTACACAATGTATAAAGTACACTCCCGGCCACTTCAAAATCTTATATAATCCTCTCCATCCAAAGGTTGTCTGGAAAAGATCGCTTCTAAGCGATGAGACCGCCCATTGTACCTTTATCATAATGTGTTACTGTTTATTTCGTTTGTATCTTAAGGTGTACAATTAATTCATTCATTCATTCACTTACAAATTATATTTACTTGAGAACTAAAACACATTATTAATAACTAAAATAAAGAAGGCTACACAATGGTGGTGAATTAAGTGGTGGTTTGAATAAATGTTTATCTATATATCTAATATTTTAATATAATTATCTCCTCAAACTAAGGTGTGTAGAGGGTGTCCAAGTTTGTATGGGAACTTTTTAACGAGTCGTCCAATTTGCTTGAAACTCGGCATAAATATTATTTAGTACAAATGATAAAATACATTTCTTTTAATCTTCCCCTCTAAGGCGTAGGATGAGTTTGTGTTAAGTTTTTTTAAGAAACGTTTAACGCTTGGTGCGATTTGCTGTAAACCTAGTTTGGATACTTAAAATACAAAAGAACTGAATACGTATCGGTGTATTCAAAAAGGCCCTTAAGGTTGTATGGCATGCTATTATTTTTGATGCACCTATCAATTACCTATCCTACGCGAGTAAAACCGCGGTCATCGGCTAGTAAAATATATAAACGAAGACAAAATTGCTATAAAGTGCCGCTACATTTATTGCTACGTGAAGGGCGATAGACATATACGAGACCAAGGTTATTGCCCTAGGTATCTTTACACCCTTATTTGACGAAAAATCATATATTATGGACCATAGGGTACTTTGTAATTTCGGTTTGCTCGGAGATGCGTGGCTAGATATGTATTTTTTTTAAATTAATGTTTATCGCACGAACAACAATTCACTAACGTTGAACATATTCTCATCATATCAAGTCTAATTTCAAGTCTAGGTACATGCAAAATAAATATGATAGCAACAAAAAATAAATATGAGTGAATCAACCACCAATGAAAAATCTCAATTTGGAATATGGAATAAAAACATTGATGAAAATACAAAACGAAATACGACTTAAACATTGACATGTTTCCATATTAAAAAACCTGCATATTTTAAACATCGATATGCTTTCTGTAATTATAGAGTAAGGTACATTACTTACTCCTGTACCTCCTATTAAGTCAGAACTCCTGTTGATTTCACTGCATCAATAAATATGATAGCAACAAAAACTGAAATAAATATGAGTGAATCAACCACCAATGAAAAATCTCAATTTGGAATATGGAATAAAAACATTGATGAAAATACAAAACGAAATACGACTTAAACATTGACATGTTTCCATATTAAAAAACCTGCATATTTTAAACATCGATATGCTTTCTGTAATTATAGAGTAAGGTACATTACTTACTCCTGTACCTCCTATTAAGTCAGAACTCCTGTTGATTTCACTGCATCAATAAATATGATAGCAACAAAAACTGAAATAAATATGAGTGAATCAACCACCAATGAAAAATCTCAATTTGGAATATGGAATAAAAACATTGATGAAAATACAAAACGAAATACGACTTAAACATTGACATGTTTCCATATTAAAAAACCTGCATATTTTAAACATCGATATGCTTTCTGTAATTATAGAGTAAGGTACATTACTTACTCCTGTACCTCCTATTAAGTCAGAACTCCTGTTGATTTCACTGCATCAATAAATATGATAGCAACAAAAACTGAAATAAATATGAGCGAATCAACCACCAATGAAAAATCTCAATTTGGAATATGGAATAAAAACATTGATGAAAATACAAAACGTAATACGACTTAAACATTGACATGTTTCCATATTAAAAAACCTGCATATTTTAAACATCGATATGCTTTCTGTAATTATAGAGTAAGGTACATTACTTACTTCTGTACCTCCTATTAAGTCAGAACTCCTGTTGATTTCACTGCATCAATAACCACATCCACCCACGCTAAATATTAATTTTCACGTAGAAATAGCACTGCATCCACACACAAGTATTCTCATAAAGACACTTTCTTTAAAAAAGTCTTCGCATCACTGTAAAGATCATCTGGGCACAGAATATGACCTTAATAATGTTAAAAGACGGTTCTAATGTTTTTATATGGATAAATATTTGCAGGTACGAGCGCTCGTCATGGTCCAGGGTCGCACTTAGCTAGAGGGTGTGTGGGTAGGGTGACAAGGATTTCGATTTTTTAATAGGTTTTTAGATATATATTTTTTTACACGTCATGATAGCGTTATTGATTCCTTCCAAAATATTTTTAGTTATGCCTGTTGCCTAAGAGAACCAGTACAATCAGTGTGGTGAAAGTATGTAGTAATTAAGTATTAGTGAAATTCCCTGCGTTTTCGTACGCGTTAACTTGTTTTAAACGTATAAAACGTTTTATGGCTTGAACATAAAAGGTATATCTTGTCGTTATTTTTTTAACTTGATATACAAATATTGGGATTAAGCAGAAAACTTATAGGTTTTTATAAGTGATATTTTTTTTAGAATCGGTTCAAGGAGATCCCTACAAAAAAAAAAATCTTTATTATATAATTATGAATATTTGTAGGCTTAATATACAACGGCTCTACCTGTTGATAAGCAGGTTTCAAGGGCAAGACTTTGAAGGTAGCGTCTTTATGGTCATCCTACACGGGATGCTGCTTGGAGCATGCGCTGTGTGGCTCATCTGGGGAGGCCGTGTGCATCTATAAGCAGGTATCTATAGTATCTATAGGCATATGTATCGTCGGTCATGGTCTTCCAATGTTGACTAGCATTCGAATTGATTAGCTTATGTAAAGCAATATCATAGGTACAGTTAAACTAAGAAACTGTGGGTCGATTCGACCCGACTATACATTGCAATTTATAATTTATTGTAGGTTTGTGGTTTGTATGACTTTTGATAGTTCTCAGATATATTTTAACGTAAGCGCTGCAATAGACGATACAATGTGAAACGGCGAATCCGACTGTCATGCATTTTTGAAATCGTTTTGTTAAAAAGGTTCTTCGACACTGTTGCAGGGAGTGCTGCAATAGGTGGACTATGCGTCGGGAGTTTTTGTAGATATTTACTTTATGCAAATTGAAATACAAAATACTACAGGGCACAGAGTATTTTAACAAGCTACATAGTTCAACAAAAAGTTGTTCAGACACACCTACACATACTCCTTGATCCCACAGTTACCACACTAGGATTCCCTATATTATGGGTATCAGAAACTACTAGTGCCGCGGTAGTCAGACACGTCCTTACGTTATATTTGACACATATCCGCATTTAGCATAGTAATAAGCATTCCACGTGACAAATTGCAAGCCCATCACCGCTTATTGGAACACTAACCGATAGCACATGCCTTCTAATGTTTCTTGGGCATGCCGGTTTCCTCATGATGTTTTCTTTCGCCGTTTTTGATCAAATTAAAAAAAACATTGGTGCACGAGCAAGTTTGAAGTTTGAACAAACGACCTTCAGTACAGAAGTCAGGGTACAGCCCACTCGGCCAACATGGATATTATTCTGAATAAAAAATATTTTTATCACGAAAGCATTGATGCTTGTTTATTCACTACAACGAATGCCTCGTCGTGTGAAAAAACATGTTTGGTTCGCGTGTTTGATGATAAACGTAGACAATTACATGTGATCTATCTACCTGTAGGTATTTTGTACGTATAATTTTAGACGACAAGGCACAACGGCAACTACGCTCGTGCGAGCATGTCTGCGATGCTGCTGGTCGGTCTTATCTCCATATTTCTATTGTTAATTTATTATGTGACGACTAAAACATTCAGTTACTGGGAAAAGAAGAATGTGCCGTATCCAAAACCAGTGCCGTTTTTTGGGAACTACGCGGGGCATATTCAGATGCGACAGAGTTATGGAAAAGTATGCCAGAAGTTGTGCAAACAGTTCCGGGACGAACCTTATTTCGGAACATTTTACGGAACCGATCCTGCCTTAGTTATAATGGACCCAGAGATTATCAAGGTTGTTTTCACTAAGGATTTCTACTACTTCAATAGCAGAGAAGGTATGGACTACAATGCCAGAGAACTGACCACGCAAAATCTGTTCTTCGCTCACGGGGATAAATGGAGAGTAGTTCGCCAGAATTTGACACCCTTCTTTTCAAACGCCAGAATGAAGAGTATGTTCCATTTGATACATAAATGTGCTTACATGTTTGAGGATATGATGGACTATGAGACTAGCATTTCCAATGTGATAGGATCTAAGGCTCTTATGATAAGATATACCATGGATTGTATATGCTCTTGTGCATTTGGAGTTGAAGCTAATACTCAAGCCAGAGGTGCCGAGAATAACCCTTTCAGTAAAATGGGTCAAATGATCTTTAGCAGTTCGTATTACAGAGCTATCAAGCTCATAGCCCGAACATTGTGGCCGAAAATTTTCTACGGGGCAGGGTTTAAGTGCTTTCCATCAGAGATAGATGATTTCTTCTATAAACTACTGACAGGCGTCTTCGAAAGCCGTAACTACAAGCCCTCACCGAGAGGTGATTTCGTAGATTTAGTCCTGAATTTGAAGAATAACCAAAAGCACATAATCGGGGATAGGATCAGTAATCTGAAAACTGGAGAAAGTAATAAGTTAAAAATAGAGGTAACCAATGAATTGCTGGTTGCGCAGTGCGTCGTGTTTTTCGGCGCTGGGTTTGAGACGTCCGCCAGCGCATTGGGTTTGACTCTCTACGAGCTTGCAAAGAACCAGGAGGCACAGAAACAGGCGCAAGAGGAAGTTGACGAGTACTTGAAGCGAAATGGTAACAATTTGACATACGAATGTGTAACAGAGTTACCATACCTCAATGCTTGCGTGGCTGAAACCACCAGACTGTACCCAGTGCTCGGCTTCCTTACTCGAGAAGTTGTGGAGGACTATACTTTTCCGTCAGGACTGCAACTTGAGAGGGGTGCAAGGGTTCACCTGCCGGTTTACTATCTGCACCACAATCCTAACAACTTCCCAGACCCGGAGAGTTATAAGCCAGAACGGTTCCTGCCAGAAGCTGAGAATGAGATCAAGCCGTTTACTTTTTTTCCATTCGGAGAGGGACCCCGTACCTGTATTGGTAAGCCTAATATTCACAATTAAGTAGTTCTCAATAGGTTTTCAATGTTGCTAATATTTAATAGACATAATAGAAGAACTAGGTCAGGTAATATCAGGTACGAGTGATTAGCGAAAAATCATGGGATACCTCATTCGCATTACCAACATCATCAGCCGTAGCTAGTCAAAGCCACGAGAAATGTTTCTAAGCCTCCTCCCTACAATCTTACATGCTTGTTTTGAAAAAAAAAATCGGGCAAGTGCGAGTCGGACTCGCCCACCGAGAGTTCCGTACAAATTTGTAGGTACATAAATAGTTCAGGAATCGAGTCTCGCAGTTTTTTTGCGAGCTTTTCCCGAAATTCAGTTTCCAAAATCATGAGCAATTACAAATATATCGTTTTCCGATTTTTCCCTGTACTTGTAGTATAAGACGATATTAAATACAAAATTTCATAAGTAGTTCTAGGTCAACGGAAAATACCCTATAAATTTTGATTCTCTTGAGAGTGTCGAAATGTACGTTTTTTTGCGGCATAAACGGCCGTATCTTTTTTTTTACGTTAACCTAGAATTTCTTTATAAATTCTAGAAATCTTAGAAATTCTATATAATAGCTTCAAGACTTGAGTATATGGTTTTCATTTCAACTCGATACCTCCATGCGTTCCCGATATAAAGGGTCTAGACAGACAGATAGACGGACAAAAAAGTGATCCGATAAGGGTTTTTACCTTTTGAGGTACGGAACCCTAAAAACTATAATTTTCAGGCATGCGGTTTGCTAAGATGCAGATAATCCCCGGTCTCATCGCCTTCCTGAAAAAGTACAGCGTGGAGCTGGCTGAAGGCACGCCATCGACCCTGGAGTTTGAGACCACCACGATTCTGATGCAGCCGGCCAACGCGCTGCGGCTGAAGGTCATGCTGAGGAGCGGCTGGGAGCAGCGGGTTTTTGTGCGAGAGGCTACAAAATAAATAATAAACTTTTAATTTTTGTAATTTTCTGACCTATTTTCGCTGCGCCACAGCCGCCTTGATAAAAACGAGCCGCTTCGAAACATGAAAACGATAATTCAGGACAGACTGCTCCTGAGTTTGCCAATTAGGTACCTATGTCAATTAGCGACGATAACTGCTTTCCATCAATTGGGTCGAGTGCATGCTTCCAAATAGCCTAAAAGGATAAAATACCAATTTCATTTTTGTTTGTGGATTCTTTCATAGAAAATATCCGTGCTAACAAGTATCTATATGATTGCTACTTCTTTTGTGGTTAATAAATGTTTCTGATGGCTATTTAGTTGTCAGAACGTCAAATAAGATAACATATGTTATGTTAGAGGTAAGTTGAAGAGGTTTAACTACCTCTGGTAATCTAGTATGCTCTTAGGCAAACACCAGGCTACTTCTATGATATTAAAATAGCGATACTAGGACGAGATAATCTCAAAAATTATTCGAGCTATTCTCATAAGAACATACTAATTGTAACATTCCCTGTAATAATTAATAACATTTCACCGAGGTTGATATTTTAAGGATACTATAAAATCTTATGATTTAACAATTTAATAACCAAGGCCTGTAATTTTCTTGAAATAGGTAGGTACTTCTTTCTCAAGATGGTTATGTCAGTATTTTTCATTACTAGCCTCTGCCCATGGCTTCGCTCTGTTATAAGGGATATTCACAGTCTTTTTAAAAAAAGAAATAAATTGAAAACTAAAATAAAATGTTTATTAGTTTTTACACACTTAAAATAATATAAAATGAATTAGAACGAGTTTAGGATGAGTTAGGAGACGTTTGACTTCTTCCGGAGTTGGACCGAGACTGGCTGGTCTACTGGCTGGAAATGCAGCCTAGCATTTACAGCTGCTTACTTTTTGATTTCTAATACAACAGAGGGTTATAACAGCCCCCCGTTTAGGTAAAAACTTACGGTAAATAGCGAAGTTTTTAATTAATTCTAATACGCGGCTGAGGGTCTAATTCAACATTTTCATTATTAATGCTGTCTTGATTATTACTGATAGGTGTAGGACTGAATTTACGATAAAAAGTCAAACATTTCCTATTACAAAAGTAATAGACAATAAAGATAAAAAAAAAACAGAATTACAAATATGTATGAAACTAAAGATTGTGGTGTTAACTGTGGGATAGAGTCAAATCTTTTCGATAATATTTAGGATATTATCGGATTTACTATTTATTTCATTCAAATCATTAATATCTAATTTAGAGATCCGAATTGAGGAACCGGTATAGTTAAGCTTCTAAAATCCGAATGAATATGGTTAAATTGATATCTTGGATCTCTTGGTCTTTTACCAATTAATTTCACATTATTACAAAATCTAGTACAGTTTGGTCTTAGAGTTTAGATGCCGGTTCCTGCCGGCCGGATACATTCTAAGTTTAATTTCGTTGATTCTGATTGAGTAAATACCCATCTATTGTTTCCTAAAGTTTGCCAAATACACGGGATCTCATCTCTAAGTAAAAAAGATTAGTTCGAAAAATCTCAATAGATGGCGCTTTGTTATTGAAGTTTGAGAATAACTCGAAATTAGGTCCTAAAACATAAAATAAATGGTATGTTCATATTAAAAAAAAATCTCTTTTGTATTAGAAAATGAAATAATGAGCAAATAAATCACATTTTCTTATTTTCTCAAAATTCGATGTTGTCGTCATTCTTCAAGCGGAAATCATTTATACTACTTTGAGTTTGGCAAGATTTGTTTTGTTTAGTTTGTGCTGCATAGTGATAGATGACACTATTTGCAAACGTTTGCATGTTTTTTTGTATTTCACACAATCTAACGTAGGAAATCTATCTTTACTTATAAAATCATATATCATGCCTGACTGACTATCAATGCTCAGCCAAAGTCTAGAAAGCTGAAATTTAGAATATAAGTTTATTATAATGACATAGGTATGTGTTAAGAAAGGATTTATTGATAATTCCACTTTACGGGACGGAATGAGGGAGTGGGTGTGTAAACTTTGTATACCTTTTTTTGGGCGGTAGGAGTGAAATGACAAACACCACTTTGTGAGAAAATATTTTCTAATATCAAAAAAAAATAGTATAACTCTAAAAGTCAATAATATCTATGTTTTAAATTATTCTATCTACACTCTACCTGCCAGCAAGTGTTTTCCCTGCAATCTGCAAACTCTACACCAAGTTATAGCACTTCACTTCACTGCACATTGTAACCTAACCTATAACACAAGCAAGAAGGAAGCAGTAATCCAAAACTCAATGTCACAGATGAGGTCTATGTTTTTTGAAACAATGGAGGAGTTTGAGGGCAAGCTACTCAAGAGTAAGTCCGCAATCACTGACACGGAGGCTTTGGCAAATGAGTTTGGCATCTTCAAGTAATTTGTTGTCAAGTCACTATGAGCTTTACAAGACCGAATAACGATGCTTGGACGAGAGATCGATAATCTAGAGATGCGAGGCAGACGTAAAATTCTTCTCTTCCATGGTGTGCCTGAACCCAGTCAAGAAGACCCGGCAGATGTTGTGGTGAGGACTGTAACGGAGAAGCTGAAGCAGCCTGGGTTCACAAAAGCAAACATCAACCGTTGTCATAGAATGGTAAGGTCTACTTCGGGCAAGCCTCGTCCCTTACTCTGCAAGCTCCAAGCTGTTACTGTGCGAGACAAGATATGATCTTCCAAAACTGCCTTGAAAGGTACGGGAGTCCGAATTTCTGACGAAGACCCGTCATGAGGCGTTTATGGAGGCACGGAATCGATTCGGCGTAACGCAATGTTGGACACGACAAGGCTTCGTCTTCGTGCTCGCGTCTGATGGGGTTCGCCATCGCGTTTCCAGCGTTGGAGAGTTGGACGTGATCCCTCATGCAGGATCATCAAAGCCTGTGCCGGCGCCGGCGGCGGTGGCAGCGGTTACTGTAAAGGAAAGCGTTGCCCCTAAAACCAAGCGCGCGACCACATCTCGCAAGTAGATCGTAGGCATCAGGTGACCCTGACTGGGTTATTTGTTCTCTTGGGTTTCACATCAAGGTGTGGGTAAGCACTGTACTGTATAATTTTTAGTTTTATTTTATTCCAGAATTTTATCTTGTTTTTTTGCCGGTAGGTATCTTATTTCGAGATTTTCGAGTGTCAAAATGATGAATTGACAGAATATCTTTTACGTGTGACTGTCATGACACTGACTGTCTGAAATTCTTTCATCATCACAAAATGTCACTATCTGTGCGTTCCGTTACACCCAGATAAAATTTGTGCAGTGTATGTGTTTAGCAACTTTGTTTAAGTTTATGTCTTAGTTTAATTTTTCTTTTTACCTACATTTATTAATGTTTCGTTTAAAATTTTAATTAGATTTTGTGTAATATGTCTCGGTTATTTTTTAGAGAACGTAGGTACCTACTATTATTGTAGATACTTATCCAGAACACAGCTGTCGGGTGGACAAAATCGAAGAATAGGTACCCAGCAAAACTTTACTATATTGTATTATTTATACTATTTGTTATACTAGTATAAATTTTTTTATATTTATTTTTATTTATTTATATAACGACGTGCAATGAGTGATGATGATAGTGATGAGTTTATATCCTGCTCCTCTTCAAGTGGAATAAGCTCAGATGATAGCTTTAGTAGCATCCCAACTCTTTATGATACGCTGTGTTCTACATTTGGTGATGTTCCTAAAATTTTTAACATATTAATGCACAAAGTGTTCCGGCTCATTTTACTAATATGCTGGCATCATTTAATATAAAAAGCATTCATGCTATTCTTATATCTGAGTCCTGGTTGAAACCCTGCTTGCCATCTACCCCGTACACACTACCAGGATTTCAACTGATCCGCAATGACCGCACTGGAATGGGTGGTGGCGGTGTTGCCATATATCTTCGTGCTAATATTCCTTTCACCGTCATTAGTATGTCTGCACAGCCGCCTCCTTCCAGTGCTGGTGAACACCTATTTATTCAAGTCTCCCTCTCTAGTCGCAAAGTACTCCTAGGTGTTTACTATTCTCCTTCATTACGTGTAAACTTTTTCTCCTCCTTTGAAAAGTTATTAGAGGAGCTTGTACCTTTACATGATCACACCATTATCATGGGTGATTTTAATACTTGTTTACGTAAGAACGATTCTCGTTCCTCGTCACTAGAAAGTATTGTACAGGCCAGCAATTTGTCCATTCTCCCTTCAGATGTAACCCACCATTTTCCAAATTGTCAACCATCCCTTCTAGATTTAATATTAGTTTCTTCTCCTGTTCATATCGCTAAACACGGGCAATGCCCGGCGGATGATTTCTCTTAACATGATTTGCTCTTCCTCTCATATAGAATTCGACCCCCTAAAGCCAAACCTAAAATTCTTCTTCAGCGCAGTTTTGGCGGTATGGATGTGGAGTCTTTGCGCAATGATGCCCGAAATGCAGACTGGTCTGAGGTTTTAAACGCTAATTCAGTGGACGAAAAAATTGTTTGCTTCAATGACATGTTAACGAAACTTTATGACGTGCATGCCCCTGTGCGAGCGGTCAAGATGAAGCATCTTCCCGGCACCTTGGCTTACCGAACCAAATACGAGCGGAAATGCATAAAAAACTCACCGCCAAAGTTAAATACAAACGCAGATCATCCGACGAGAATAAAGAAAAGTATATAGAGCGTAGAAATCATTGCAATAGGGTGTGTAGGGATGCACAACGCCGATACATCCATAAATCTGTTCAAAATAATGATCCTGTAAAGGTATGGTCATTTCTTAGGTCATTAGGAGTTGGTAAATCACGCCAAGACACTATTCCCAAAGATTTAGATTTAAACTTACTTAATCTTCACTTCTCCTCTTCTTCTAATTTTGATAGAGCTGTTAAAGCCCAAACTATAAATTAGCTTTCATCATTACCAACTCCTGACTTTCCACGTTTTATGTTTCGCCAATTTACTGATTGTGATGTTAAGAAGAGCATATCATCCATCTCTTCGAATGCGGTTGGTAGCGACAGTATTAGTAAAAAAATGATTACACCCATCCTTTATGAAATTGTCCATGTCCTTACCTATTTACTGAACTTCTCCATTGACACTGCAACCTTTCCAAGTGCGTGAAAGGAGGCGCAAGTGACTCCTCTACCCAAGAAACCGAATCCTTCCTCTCCTTCCGAGTATCGTCCTATCTCTATTCTCCCATTCCTTTCAAAAGTTCTAGAGCGCCTCGTACACCAGCAGCTCAGCCTATTCATCAACACAAATAGCCTTCTTAATCCATATCAGTCCGGTTTTCGCCCTGGCCATAGCACCTCCACCACTCTCATTAAAATAACTGATTACATCAGGTATGGCATGGAAGATGGAAAAGTCACTATCCTAACGTTACTGAATTTCAGCAATGCGTTCAATAATGTTGACTTTGATATACTGTTAGCTCTTCTCTGCTCTCTTTCTCCAACAGTAATTGACTGGTTTCGTAGTTACCTGTATGGTCGCCGGCAACGTATCCGCATTGACGATACTTTTTCTTCTTGGTGTCAATTGAGTGCCGGTGTTCCTCAGGGCGGCGTTTTATCTCCTCTTCTCTTTGCAATTTTTATTAACTCCATATCCAAGCAACTTTCTTCTTCCTACCACCTCTATGCAGATGATTTACAAATCTACACTCAAGCTCCTGTTGACTGTCTAGACGAGGCCATCATCAGCACCAACAATAACCTGCGAAATATATTCAAATGGAGCAAATCATATGGGCTGAAGGTGAACCCGTCAAAATAACAGGTGGTAGTCATATGTAGCTCGAGGATGACCCCTAAAATTTACTGGCACTGCCTCCCGCAAGTTGTTTTTGATGACACTGTCATCAAAATCAGTGAGGTGGTCAAAAACTTAGGCATATTCATTGATAAGCACTTGTCATGGGGACCACAATTAGCAGCGGTAACCCGAAAGACCTTTGCTGCAGCTGCCTCACTTAAGCGGCTGCGAAACTTTCTTCCGACTTCCACTAAAATTGCGCTCGCACAATCATTGTTGCTTCCCATACTCGACTACGCCGATGCCAGCTATCCTGATTTAACCGAAGACCAACTTAACAAACTTGAGCGGCTCCAAAATTTCTCCATCAGATTCATATTTGGCTTGCGTAAATATGATCACGTTTCCGAATATCGCACTAGACTCAAGTGGTTATCTATCCGCCTTCGCCGGAACGCACACATCCTTTCTCTTCTCTACAGCATTATCTTTGTTCCCTCTACTCCATCTTACCTAAACGAACGTTTTGAGTTCCTCCACCTCTCAAACCCTCGATCTTTACGCTCCTCTGAAACACTCCAATTAAAAACTCCTGTACATTCCTCAGATTTTTACGGTAATTTTTTCACACTGCAGGCTACCAAGCTCTGGAATGCTCTGCCAGTCTCCATACGACAAGCTAAGTCTCTTCCTATTTTCAAAAGCATGATAAAGAAATATTATCTTTCATCGCTCTCTACGTCGTCTTAATATAATATATTATATGTTTATATATAATACTTTAAATATATATATATATATATATATATATATAGTTATACCAACTCGTACTTTGTTGATCATACGCGGTATCCCACGAGCACTTAGTTGATCCAATGATAATTGTTTATCCGAACCTTGATCCGTTTGTAACATGCAGCATACTAATGTGGCTCCATGCTGGCTTTTCTCGGAGCCAATAAAGACGGTTGAATACCTATGGCAATAAGCGACCATTAGTATATATATAGTATATATATATATACATCCTGCAGTCAATATGACGTCCTATGTGGGTGAAATTGCATCTAAAGTGACGTCCACTTACTTTTGGCGTCCATATACGGACGTCAAAAAAAAGAGAGCAATTTTCTGCCTACAAGATCGTCAAAATTGATAATTTTATGAAATTCCATTTTTTAATTGGACGTCACATTTCTATGAATTTCGCTGTACGCGAATAAAGTTTAGTTCCACCAATTTCAGTTGTAATTAATAGTGGCGCTGCTGATTTATTTCTTATTTCATTATTAGGCACATTTTGCATCCAACGATATTAGGTATCACTAGAACGCGACGTTGCCAAATCGTTAATTGTTCGTTTTTTGAATAATGTGCGCTATGACGTAGATTTAAGTTTAATTATCGCTCACATTATTCCAAACACGTTTGTTTCGTCGTTCGTTTCATTTTTCTAAGCAACATTTAAAACAAACAGAAACATATCAAACTACGAGCAAGATACGCGTATCGCTCAATTTAAAATTTGTAGGTATTCCTATTAATTGAATTCCGTCATCCTTGTGGATGTAAAAATTTATTTCATATTTTACGCCTCATACATTTGTGTAAAATGTATGAGGCGTAAAATATGAGCGTTTTTCAAGACAGATGACAACACCGTCTTGTAGAATATTATAAATGTAAATTCCGCCCTTCATAGAACTATCTACCTAAAAATCGCATGAAATTTGTAAAACCATAACCCCAGGCACAGCAGTCATAAAAATCTGAATAAATTCTCATAATATTAGTGCAATGCTAACTATTATGAGATTTCACAACAATAAATAAGATTCATTTCGATATCATTATTTTTTGAGGGGGCTTCAGTACTTGTAAAAATACTTTTACAACAGCAATCTAATAAAATGCTTCTATAGAATGCTTCTATTAGATTAATTTACGAGTATGTACCTAGGCATCTCAGTTTTTTAAAAGTGTAAGTTGATATCGAATTAGTTATGGAATGGTTATAGTTATGGAAAGACAGATAAAACTAATACTGGTCATCCGTTGAGGACTTCACACTCTAATGTCAGAATCTAATCAAACATATATGGGGCTATCCTGGAGGTAAACCCTATTAATAAAAAAAACAATAATAATTGGCAGATTAATATATCGCGTTACAAACATTTAAAAACAATCGACTTAAGAACATCTTCCTTAACTGAAGTAAGAGTTCAAATGAAAAGACGCCATTTACCCTGATTCGTACAACTTTACTTCCATTAAACGCCCTCTGATATGAATATACATGTATATTTTGTATTTTTTTAACTATTTTTATATCACTAAGACGTCCCTATATACAGACGTCACTTAAGTTTAAACAAGTTAAGTCATCATTCGTGTCGGGTCAATGACTCATGTTTTAAATTTGTTTTGACCAATGTGTGGCCACTTGTACAGCCTCATCGGCTGCCTCTATGAGATGTTCCCGGGTGCAGGTGATGGGGCACAGAGGGTAGGAGAGCAAGTGCCCCATATTCTGTATGGGTTCCCCGCACTCACACTGGACGTGGGTTGGCTCAATTATCCTCCACTTGCCTAGATTGTTTCTGCAGCGGCCAACTTGAGTGCGAAGCCTATTAAGCGATTTCCAAATTGGCCACTGCCAATCTGCGGGATCTATGAAGTTCAGTGGAGGGGGGTATTTTTTCTTCCACATGTCGCATATTGCTTCCACTGCACTCTTATCCGAAGGAGTTGCAAGTTTCATAAAACTTCTACGACTCTTGAGGTGGGTAGGTGGAGGCTGGTGATCAAACAGAGGGTGCCGGCTATCTGTTTCCTTGTTTAAGTTTTTCAATGCAGCATCCTATCTCCTGTCGGATGTCAGGTGGAGCGATGCCTCTCAGAGGGTACAACATCTTAAGGGGCGTAGGTTTTAGGCAATTTTCGTTGTAGTAAGTGTATAGTGTTTCTAGGGCTTCCGTTAATCTCTCTTCGGCCTCTTCAAAGCTATGTGTTTGAGCGGCCAACGCAAGACCGTCCGCATAAAGGAAACATTGTCTATGTAGGGAATTAGGCTGGTCATTTGTGCAGATCGGCTCTTTGTGTGATTGAGATGCACTTGAAAGCGCCTGTTATCTAGTATTTCACTCAGAATACCTACAAACCCAGAGTCACGGGTCAGATTCATGGCTTTCAGAAGGAGCCGTTTTATATTGACGGTGTCGTAGGTTGCTGAAAGGTCTACAAAAACAACACCTGTGACTTTGTTAGACTCAAAACCATCTTCTATAAACTGAGAGTTAATTTAGTGTTTGGCTTGTGCAAGACTTCCCAGGCCTGAAGCCAACCTGCTCACGAATCAGTACTGCGGGGCGATCACACTAATTTCCCATGTCTGGTATCATCGGATGGGATGAATTGTATCACGCTAATTTCTAAGCAGAATGAGCCATAGATGGACAATGCGAATGAACAAAATTGGTTTCATAATGGACGTTCCGTTTTTTGGATGGATGGGCCATTAAAATAAGGAACTAGTGTCAAAATTGATTGCCATCTCGATAGCCATGAGTTAGTGTTATCGCCCCGCTGGGTCGATAATGGGCATCAAACGATTCAATAACAGCCTCTCAAAAAGTTTAAACGTGTGGCGTAGCAAGGATATGGGCCGGTAGTTTTTAATGGTATTTGGGGTATTTACCGGCTTTAAGAAGAGCAACCACTTTAGCTCGTCTCCAGAGCTTTGGGATCATCGCATCTTTGAGGCAGGTGTTAAAAAGGGGTTAAAAAGCCATGATACGGTAACTGGTCCAAGATGTTTTAATCATTAATGATGCTGTGTGAAAAAAAATGTACAGCATTTATTTGTTCAATGGTAACATTGTCAAAACCAGCTTTACCGTTTTTCATGGATTTGATTCCCGATGCGATTTCCGCCAAAGTATAAGGCTTATTAATGTGGTTACTACTTGGATTAGATTCAGCTATCCCATTGGTTTTGGGAAGGCGATGGGATGGTTTGCCATTCAAAATAAGTTGATGTGCAACTTGGTTTGCGGTAAACTGGCCATGACTTATAGGCTCCGAAGGGTTATCTGTTAGTTATCTGAAAGTTTTTTGATAGTATGATATGCGTTTTTGCTGTTATGGGTCAGGTCCATGCTAGTCACTAACGACATCCACTTCGTTCTGCGACTTTCTCCAATTTCGCGCATAAGCTCCTCAAGGGATTCCAAGGTTTGTTCGGAGAATGGGTCATATTGTTTTTGGTAGTTTGTGAGGAGGGTAGTGGAGTCTTTGCTCAGATCCGGCACGTAGCTAGTGCGGCATCCACGTGGGATGAGTTGGCGTGACACTCTCCAGACGGTGTTGACAAACTTCTCATAGTCACCCGGCACAGGTTCTAGATTGCGCAGTCTGAAATCAATATCTTTGGAAAATAGATCTTTGGAAAAATTGAATCAGCGCGGCATCTAAAAAGCACGATCTGAGTCTTTACAGCCGCTTCAACACTACAAGCAATCGGTCTGTGCTGAGTTCCTGGGAAAGCTGGGAGTACCACCTTTTTGCATTGAAGACCTATATTAGCGCTGGCAAATATCAGATCCGGATCGTAACCACGTTGCCAACGAGCACTGTTGAAAGACGCAGGTCGTTTTGTGTTGTGAACCAGAATTAAGTTTTTACTTAATTCTGGTCACTTCTGTTTCTGCCCACTCCTTTACTGCATTGCCATCCGAGTTTGTAGCGTTGTATCCCCAAGTTGAGTTGTGACTGTTAAAGTCACCTACAATTATTTTTATATTTCTATAAAAATAATTGAATTGGAACAGTTGCTTGGGAGGTTTGTATCTAGAGGTTATCGCGCAACTACCTGTATCAATTGTTATTACTTCGATAGTATTATCAGATCTGAAAGCTGTAGATCGAGCTGCAGTACTTGTGTTTCCAAAAACGGCACCACCGTACTTGGCATGTGGAATTTCTGCGATTAGGATCATTCCAGGGATTTCTAGTCATTGATGCTCGATGTCGTGGTGTGTTTCCTGTACGCAAAGAACATCACATTGTGATGTCTGCCACATGTGAGCAAGTAACTTTGACTTATGACTTGAGAAACCTTCGATGTTGATATGTATATTATACTGTTACCAAGTGCAAATATATGTATATTATAAAAGCATGGCTTTATGTAATACTAGCTGCGCCACGCAGTTTCACCCGCGTATGTTTCGATTCTATACTCGTGATAACATCGATATTAAATGCCCGATTCGAATGAATTAAAAAGTTTTTAACTGCTACTGCCCTTGATGATAAAACTATTTATTTGAATAAAAAATAAAACTTCGATACGAATGTAACCAACTTTTGTTTCTACCGGCGATCTAATTAAATTTTAGAACAAAAAAGCTGCTATTGTGAAGTCACAATATTATAGTTAAGTAACTATGATAGTGAGATAAATTCCCTCCAAGACTTTTTTGTAGGTAATAATGAGTAGGTACTTTAATCATATAGTACATAATTTTTATGTATCATCAATAGTTTTCTCAGCGCACGCCAACTAATGATTTTTATTGGAAAAAATTTGCTACTTTGGGTTACGTTATTGCAATTTTCTTAAGGACCTCTAATTTAGCTTTCTATTAGTGAAAAAATTGTTAAAATCGGTCCACTAGTTTCGGAGCCTATTCGATACAAACAAACAAAACAATCTTCCCCTTTATAATATTAGTATAGATTTAATTTTGCACAACAAATTTAGTCGAGTACCTACAGTGATACCTAATAACGTGGCACAAGAACCAATGTACCTGTATTCAAGCAAATAAAGTTTTAATTCATTAATAGCATTTAGATTTCTTCAATTTCATATACCTAGGCTTCGATTAGTTTAGGGTCATTCTCCTAAAATCTAGTCACCACTAACACAAAAGTTAGCGTAAATCTAAACCCGTTAATAATATGACTGGGTAATTAGAATTATAACTGAAATGACGCCGATTTCTCTGATTTGTACACTTTCACTTTCATTAAACGTCCTCTTATATCAATATACGTGTATATATATATATATGTTTTAACTATTTTAATATCATTAAGACGTCGCTTTATATAGACGTCAGTTTGGTTGAAACTAAAAAAAATTAAAGATTTTCAGATTTATTTAATTTCATACACCTAGATTCTGTTAAGTTTAGGGATCATTCTTCCATAATCCAGTCACCACTAACACAAAAGAGTTAGGGTAGGTGGTAGGCACTTACTATTTGAAAATAATATGAATCGATACCTACCTAGACCATCATTTCCAATCAGAGTGCTTAATCTATTAGATTCAATCTAATCTAATTTTTTTTTTTACTCAGGTTTCATTTTCTTTACGCACGTTTCCTGTTAATATTTACAAATTTATAAAGCTTAAAAAAATATTGCTATCTATAGAACGTTTGCAACTGTCTTTAGATAACTCAACTGTTTCATTTGAATTTTGTGCATATTTGTAATATTATTTCTGTAAATATTTTTTTAGTATAAATAAGAGTGCTTGTTATTATCATTTTGGTGGTTTAAAAATCGCGGGTGTACGCGTTTAATTCCGTATGATTTTGGAATGAGTTGTTATGTGTCATTTCAGGGGCATTTTAGCCAATATAGCTTAATAAAAGTACACAAAAGAAGTGAAACGAAATAAATTTGTATTCTGTGATTTTCGAAATGTGTGAAAATGGTCCACGAAAAGTATTAGTAAATTGTCACCTTTTTTACTAAACATGACTTAACTGAGACTTTGACGACTAGGACTGAGTGTAACGTTGCAAATTGCATATAATGCATGGATTTTTATTAATTTACTTGACAATAATGAAAGCGTAAGTCGTGAAAGCCAATACTAAAAATAATGTCTATTGAGAGTTTAAATGAAAAGACGCCAGTTTCCCTAATTCGTATTCTTACACTTCCATCGAACGTCCTCAAATATAAATATACATGTATAATTCGTGGTTTTTTACTGTTTTTATATCAATAAGACATCCATATATACAGACGTCAGTTTGGTTTAAACTGCAAATATATGTATACATAGAAGCATGGCTTTAGATATTTTAGATTCCTTTAATTTCATACACCTAGGCTCTGTTTAGTTTAGGGCATTCTCCTAAAATCTAGTCACCACTAACACAAAAGTTAGCGTTCGTCTAAAACAGTTAATAAAATGACTAGGTAATAAGAGTTCTAAATGAAAAGACGCCAATTACTCTCATTCATACACTTACACTTCCATTGAACGTCCTCCTGTATTAATATACATGTTAATATATATATGTGTTTAACTATTTTTACATCAATAAGACGTCCCTTTATATAGACGTCAGTTTAGTTTAAACTGAAAAAAAAAAAAAATGTTGAAACATGGCTTTAGGCATTTAGATTTCTTTAATTGTATACATCTAGGCTTTGTTCATATATTTGTTTACAAGTATATACAAAAAATACTTTGTTTAGTTGAGGGATAATCCAGTCACCACTAACACAAAAGTTAGCGTAGGTGTTATGCACTTACTATTTGAAAATAATACGAATCAATACCTGCCTATATCTTAATATTTTTTTAAACCAGTTTTTATAAATACTTACGCTTGTTTCTTACTATTATTTACAAATTTATAAAACTAATTAAAAAATGAGTGTATATTAGATGTTTAAATGAATAGACACCAGTTTCTCTAATTCGTATGCTCTCACTTCAATTGAACGTCTTCTGATATCAATATACATGTATATTTTGTGTTTTTTTACTATTTTTATATTGATAATACTTCCTTATATCAGACGCCAGTTCTGTTTAAAGTGCAAAAATATATATAGTATTAAATAATGACTATAGGCATTTCAGATATCTTCAATTAACATCTAGGCTCTGTTAGTTTAGGGATCATTCTTTAAAAATCCAGTCACCACTAACATAAAAGTTAGCGTAGGTGGAAGGATTACAAAAAAATCTCTTACGAGGCAATAAATCCAAAGATACCTAAGTAGGTAGGTTCTGAAGATCATTATCCGTAGTTACCTACCAATAGTATATTTTTGTGACCTATTTAATCGAATTAAATTAAGTCATAATTATTTTATTCGGGTTTCATGATCTAGGTGGGTGAATACCTATGTAAAGTCCTTAGCTAGGTGGTTACTCTTGTTGTCTCTTTTTGACAAATAAAAAGACGCAAGTTCCCTTGTCCGCTATAAGTACCTAATTATTCGGCATACCTACGAAGTTTGGCAACGTCGCATAAAACTAAGAAAATAGGAAGCACAAAGGATTGTAAGATTGAGAATTTATTAATAATTATACGGATTTTAAATATAGGCAAATATAAAAAGGACTCCTAAAGTTTGGTAATGCGCACTGAACATATACATAAAATGAATATAGAAAGCAATCAGTACATGTTAAAAACATATTGATAAAAAGCCTAAAAACTGCAAACGGATGTAGTATTCGCATTGTTTTGTTATATATTTTAGTTAACTCGGGGGGACGCCAAAACGTTGTAAACTGAAAGGAGTTCAAAACTGTATCAGGATGTATTTATATATATATATATATATATATAAAGTATATATATAATATATATATACTTTATATAATATATATATATAGTATATATATATATATATATATATATATATATATATATATATATATATATATATTTATCTCTTCTCGTAAATTGTTGATCCAGTAAGAAGCCCACACATATGTTGATCCTCCTTTAGAGTGACATTCCTTGGCTCCATTCCGTTCGATTGTGATGAAACCGCTATACGTCAGATCCGGCCGCCATGACGGTGGATCGTATTTGATCGGGAAACAAAATACTCGTCATGAGAAATTTACAAGATTGTTGATCCGTAACGGCTAAATATTTTATACGAATCCGGCATTTCCTCATCCACTTTATATCCAACTCCTAGTTAGAAATTGTTGATCCAGAGCCACAAATTACGCAATTTATTACAGAAGTATGGCATCCAAGTGCTAGAGAAAGCTATACGTAGTGTTGCGGTTAAACAGAGACAAATCGTGCGTGGTTTCTATCAGATGTTTGGCAAACGTAGTTTCAAGTTAGTGCACGACGCGACGCGGAGGGAGAAAGTCGCAATCACTCATCCTGATGAAGACTCTCGGAATGAGTCGAAACTTAGTCGGTGCCTTCGCCGATAGTGCGGTACGTGAAAATTCCCGTTTTTACAATATGAATAGTCAAGTTCACGATAGTTTTTGGCATAAAAAGTTCGAGCTTGTGCAGCTGTACACAAGCTCGAACTGTCGTGTATAACTAATTATTTAGAGGTATAGTTGTGAAGTGTGTGGTGAAACTATGATAGCTGATAGGATTTAAAAAAATGGTAAGTAATTTATTCCTACTATCTACTAAAGGAAAACGCAGCGTATGACGGCTCCCCACTAGGAGGAAAGACAACCTTGTAAAGGTTGATCGGAGGCGTTGGATGCAGGCTGCACATAATCGGTCCCTCTGGAAGTTTATGGGGAGGTCTATGTTCAGAAGTGGACGTCTTATAGCTAAAATTATGATGATAAACTACTAAAGTGAAAAATGAGTTTTTACAATCTTTACAAAACAAGATAAACAAAACACCATACCAACTTTAGGTACTTAAAGAATTTCACCTACCTACGAGTAATCTACGCTATTCTGTTTCCCGGAGGGGTAGGCAGAGACCATGGATTTCCACTTGCTACGATCCTGGAATACCTCTTTTGCTTCATTCATCCTAATCAAATTCTTCATACAAGCTCGGCGGTTTAGTGTACTTCTGACCTGGCCTTTCTCTAGAATATCTCCAATTTGGTAAGAGTATGTTCGCCTAGGCCTTCCTCTTTCAACTATCCCATTCCGCTCGCCTTGTATACTTTTTTTATTAATCATCTTTCGTCCATTCATTCTATATGCCCAAGCCATCTCAATATACCTTTCTTAACTCTCATTACTATATCTCATTCACTCCACACTGCTCTCTTAACACGCTGTTCCTCACTCTATTACTCATAGTTACATTATACATAATTCTCACAGCTCTCATCTCCACTGCATTTATTTGACTTTGATGTTTCTTCAGCCATACCCAACTTTCACTTCCATATCATTCAAATTGATTCGGCCGTAACGTAGATTATTAATTCCATATGGCGTCTCAGATATTTCCTGTTGCTCATGAAGGAGTGAAGTGCCCCATTCACTTGATTTCCAGCATTCACTCTCCTTACAATATCTTCCTCATGCTTCTCATCCCTAGTAAACATAGATATACAAACTCTTTTACTTGTTCCATTCTCTCTCCGCCGATCGCAATATCACATGTATTCATACATTAATCTTTATCAAAAACCATTACTTTCGTCTTACTCACATAAACTTTCATCCCTTTTCTTCCAAATGCTTCATGCATAATTATTGTTACCATAGCTTGTAACTCATCTATCGATGACGCAAGTATAACCTAATCATCGGTGTAGAGAAGACATTTGACGAGTAACTTATTAATTCTTGATCCACATTCACTTTCTTTCAAATCTTTCAAACAACTGTCCATGAATAGATTAAATAGCCACGGTGACGCTATACATCCCTGTCTAACCTTTTGGATGCTAAACCATTCAGTGTATGACCCGTTTATCCTTACGCAAGCACTGGAATCTTAGAATAGATAGATTTCAGAGCTCGAATTAGTCTACTCCATTCATTGACAATACCGACCATAGTTCATTTCTTTTAGTTCATTTCACTATGTCATAGGCCTTTTCCAAATCCACGAAAGCGCAATAGACCTTTTGACCCTTAGCCAAAAACTTTTCAGCTATGCATTACAAGGAAAAGACCTGATCCGTACATCCTATACCCTTTCGAAATCCCGCTTGTGCATCCCTTATTTTTTCATCGGTTTCTTTCACAACTCTGTCAATCAACACTTTGCATATAATTTGCCGACGATGCTGAGTAGGCTAATGCCTCTGTAGTTTTTAATACCTCTATAAGTAACGAGTAATCTATCTATAGGTACTATAATAAGAATAAGAATGTAACATGTCAAATTCTGTAAATTAAAGATATTAAAAAAAAAATGGGATTGCACTCTATAATCGATACTGAAGCCAAAAATTAAATCTTTTGAGAACACCATCATGCTAATTAATGTTGATTAGAGTTAATATTAAGGCCATTATTGCAATGGTTGCATTTTTGCAAGTAATACCTTACCAAAAATTATTTAATATTATTTTTTAAGGAGAAAATATTATGTTTATTTTATAATGTTGATTACATTGATTGTTATATTTATGTAAGTATTATTGAGTTAATTTAAGTACGGTTGTGTTTGTTCCATCCAAGTGTTATTGACAAAGGAACATAAATTAAAAACGCAAATCAGATAGTCAATCGTTATTTCAAGCGATAATGATAAGTGTGCGATATTATGTGAAATTGACGAATCAGGTTTGTCATGCGTTTATTGATACTGTCCCATAAGCGTAAGGTGCCGCGTAATTCATTGGTAAAATTAATCATAATTAATGAAAATAAAAAAGTTCAACAATTTTTTTTTCATTTGCCCTAATTAAGTGTTATTATGTTTACTATTAAAAGTTTTTAAAAGGATTGTTGATTTTGCCAAAAGATATTTTAATAAGATAGATAGATAGATAAACTCTTTATTGTGCATAACACCAATTTACAGTACAAACAGAAACATAGTAAAAAGAACAACAAAAAAGAAATGCACATGGACGGTCTTATCGCTAAAAGCGATTTCTTCCAGACAACCTTAGGATGGAGATAACTATTTAAAAAGAATGACGGTGCTATTGCCTTAATAAAAGTGTGAAAAATAAACATAAAAATACAAATTAAACATTATTTTGATATAATACCTAATACCTATATCTAAATTTAATAATAAGGTTACGGAACGAGGAATTAATGTTGATGTTGATTTTATTGAATTGATTAAAGAACTAAAAATAATTAAATCTTTTTTTTCTGCATTAGTAATCACAATATATTTTCTTGATTAGTCGCTCTCAATTTGAAATTTGCGTTTTATTTAGTAAATAAATGTGATTATCAGTCAAATGCTATTTCCACTATAGATTTGTTGAACTCGAGAGGTTCCGAGGTACCAATATGCATAGAAACATGTAGGTAGGTATAAATAAATCACACTTAAAGCTTAACGCGATATTGAGTCCAGCAAAAATAAAATTATTCTATAGGAAACTTGAAATCGGAATGCACTCAAGGTCGTTATTATGTTTGAGTGCTATTTTTTAATACCACACTGATTGAAATATTTGCCACTCTGAGTTTCCAAGTACTTAACAATAGTACCTAGGAGTACTAAGTACTCGTATTCATTCAATAAAGTAGATAGGTATTCCTCGCTGGTTTGGTCGAAACATGGTTAATATTGTTGTATATAGTATTATTTGAGTTACCGATAGGAACTGCAACGTCGCGTTTGCTATCAGCCAATCGGAGTCAGAAGTGGTTTGTGATTGGTCCATTTGAATTTTTGAATCGGATCAACATCTGGTCTCCGGTGGATTTGTATAAGTGATCAACAATGGTCACTTATTGCCATAAGTATTCAACCGTCTTTATTGGCTCCGAGAAAAGCCAGTACGGAGCCACATTAGTATGCTACGTGATACAAACGGATCAAGAATAGCGGTTTGGATCAACAATTATCATTGGATCAACTAAGTGCTCGTGGGATACCGCGTATGATCAGCAAAGTACGAGTTGGTATAACTATATATATATATATATATATATATATATACAGTGGTGGTCATATAATTAGAAACACTTAGTCACTTGGTAGTCTTTTAATGTAACCAACATTATTAATTCAATTAATTGGAGGTAATAGTTTAATTTACGAAATCACAATGTACATTTATATCTCTGGGATAATAATAAGCAATAACATTCAGACAACCAATACAATAATTATAAAAAAAAAATTAAAACAAAAGTATCAATCAATATTCTTAGTACTGGCAGTCGGACAACTAATTAGAAACAAAGTATGACTAGGTTCTAAAATTGAATTTTAAAACTAAAATTCTACTTTCGGAATGTCACCGCATTATGCATTTTGCCGCCTTTTCTTACTCATTCGGATTTGTTACCTTTTGTCAGATTTAATTATTAAAAATATGTAAAAACAAGAGCTGTGATGCAGCAACAAGAAAAATTATAGTAAACTTTCATTTTAAACGAAAATGGTCTTACAGAAAGATCGCCGATCATTTAGAGTATTCCGTAAAGATGGTATTTAACGCCATTGCACATCACAAAAAACATGGAACATCCGATAAGGTGCCTAGAAAAGTTCGGCCAAGGAAGACCACCGTTCAAGAAGACAGGCTTATGATTCGTTTGGCTAAGACAGATCCCTTTAAAGGTTCTAATGTTATACGAAAAGAAGTATTTTCACAAGACGACCCTCGAAACGTGTCCGCAAGACTAGTCCGTAGGCGGTTGGTTGAAGGAAATTTGTATGGAAGACTTGCTAGGAAAGTGCCACTTCTCACCAGGCGACACAGAGAAAATCGTCTCGCCTTCGCTAGAAAATATGCCAGTTGGACTGTTCATCAATGGAGAAAAGTTTTGTTTTCAGATGAAACTAAAGTAAATTTGGTAAATTCCGACGGAAAACGATACGTACGGCGACCAATCAACGAGGCTTTGAATAACAAGTACACTATAAAAACAATTAAGCACGGCGGTGGAAATGTTAAAGTATGGGGATGCTTTTCTGGATACGGAGTTGGTCCCGTGAGAAAGATTGAAGGGCTGATGGATCAGTTTCAATACAAAAAAATCTTGGAGGAGACAATGATTCCATATTCAGATGATTTGCCAGTGAATTGGATTTTTCAGCACGATAATGATCCAAAGCATACAGCAAACAGCGTTAAAGCGTTTCTCAAACAACAATTGGTGACAGTGTTAGAGTGGCCTGCTAATAGTCCGGATTTAAATCCGATAGAGAATTTGTGGCACACTGTGAAGAAAACATTGTCGGATGAGCATATCACCAATATCAACCAACTTTACGACGCATTTGTAGAAGCTTGGAGATGTATTCCTTTGGAAACGTGTGAAAATGCCACGTCGTTGTAAAGCTGTAATCGACAACAGAGGGTACCCTACCAAGTACTAACAGTACTAATCGGTTTTGGATGTAGTATTCATAGTATTATTCAAATTAAATGTGGTTTTGTTCACTTAGTTAATGTTTATATTGTTGTTTTTTTTTTTGTTTCTAATTAGTTGTCCACTTTAGTCCATGTATTTTAATAGACTTTTTATTAAAATGTTATATTTTTATATCAAAATTGTTGTTTGTAATTACTAAACTCGTATAGTAATACTTTAAAAGAACCGATACATCCATATAAATACGTAGGAGCCCTCTATGGCACGTTAAAAATTAGTTATGATGTTAATTTGTAATGAAAATTGAAGACAGGGTTGGTGTTTCTAATTATATGACCACCACTGTATATATATATTATATATATATATACTTTATATATATATTTATATATCTATGTAGCTGTTAGGTGTATTAATATATGTATGTAATTTATTTAGTTTTTTTTATTGTTTTTATTTTTAACTTCTATCGGTCTCTATAATGTTGGTTGTACACCGCCGTCCTTATTTGTTCTTCCAGTTTCTGTCCATCCAAAGGTTGCCTGGAAGAAATCGCTTTCAGCGATAAGGTCGCCCATTGTATCACTAAGGTCGCCCATTTCGTGTTTCTTCTGTATTTACTGGTGTACAATAAAGATATATTCTATTCTATTCTATTCTAGTAGTTTTGTTTTTTTTTAAAGTAGGGACCTTAAAATTTGAATTTTATCTACTTTTTATAAATAAACTAGCTGCACTCCGCCGTTTCAAGCGCGTAAGTTTCGATTCCGTGGGAATATCGGGATAAAACGTAACAGCTATGTACCTACCTATCAAGTTTCATCGCAATCGGTTCATTAGTTTTTGCATGAAGAAGTAAATAAATAAATAATGCTGGACATTTTCACACAGCATCATCTAGCGCCAAAGTAAGCAGAGCTTGTGTTATGTGAACTACACGACTGATATACTAATTATATATGTTTTTTTTATAAATACATTATTATACATAGAAAACACCCAGACCCGAGACAAATGAATGCAGATCATACAAACATTTGTCCCGAAGCGGGAATCGAACCCGCAACCTTCTGCGTCTCAGGCGGACCTTCGCCCACTGCGCCACAGAGGTTGTCAACAAACATATTTTGTACTTAGACTTAGCCGGGAAAGCGTGGAAATGCTTTTTAAAAAACAAAATGTTTTATTTTAAAGTATATAATGAAATTTAAATGTGTTACAAAAGGCGACTTAATTACGACTGAGCTCCCAGAGCTCTCTCTACCATGATCATACTTAGAATTCTAATGCAACGCCAGCCAATCTGCACCTGCATAAAAGCGTGGGCGCTTCTTTATAACAAACACGAATGTGCTTAAGCAGCAGTAAATATACTAAGATGGGTAGGCGCTGGTACCATAACTCCTCCCTCCGTAAGTTCGAGATTATCCGAAGGATGAGGATTATCTTGAGGTTTTCCCCTGTTACATAATTTCTTAATTCTATGTTTAAATGCTAACAATAAAAGACAAATAACTATGATAACGCATAACGCCAAGTTTCCTATACTAACACTTTTATAATCTAGAGCACTATGATAATTTTCACTATCGCTAGTAATTTCACTTCCACTTTTCTGCAATATGTAATTCAGGAACTGAATGTCAGCAAGATCGATTCCATTGAGATTGACTGGTTTCCTCTGCATATCCGCTGGACTGGACAATATTTTAGGCAGGTTAATAACTGGAAACTCCATGTAAGATATGTCTTTTCCTTGACTTTGATGTTTTTTCAGATTTAAATCCTTTATCTTAACTTGACAATCATCGTCCATAGTTAATAGATAAGTTCCACTAATGGTCTCATTATCGCAGTATTTCGTTAGTAGCGTTTCAGTTTTCACGTAAATTATCCATTGATTGGGTTGGATAAGATCAGCTTTTACATCGTCGATGGTCACAGGAACTGGATGACAGCTCGAGATATTTGTGGAAAACTTCATTAGGTCAGCAATACAATCGTCTTCGATAAGTGGTGCAACGTCGTTCTCGAAGCACAGGAAACGGTTTTCATCGATTTCACGGCATGACTGGGAGAGCGGCTTCGCTTTCAACCCTTTCACAAGGACGTAAGGGTATTTTGGTAGGATGAGGGTGGTAAATCCAGTAATTTTATTATGGACAGGTAAGGGAATCAATTTAAATAAGTTAAAAACTTCGTCTCTAATCAAAGGAATATACATTATAAATTTTATTTGATTTTGTTTGATATACGCTTTCATTTCTATACATTGCTCTATCCTTACAATATTCTCAATCTTTGCTGGATACACTAATTTGTTAGTTTTCTCGATTTCCTTTAACAATAATATTAATTCTTCTGTATTTATAACTGATTGATGTAACAATTTAATTTTAGCAAAAGCAATAGCCGTTTCAATCTCATTCAGCCTTATGTAGAGCGTTTGAAAGTTATTTATAAAAATGTTATAGATGTGAATAAGTTTATCACTGGTTTGATAGAATATTGAGTTGTTTAATCTATGGTTAATTTCTCGAATATCTTCTTCAATCTGAATGAAATTGTTTTTTGTACTATTAGCAATTTTTGTGAACGTACCCAACATTTCGGCAACGATTGTCATTTTCTTAGTTGCAGCGTCTTGTTTCGTCTTTACCTTATGAATTACCTTCTCGTACATTACAGCGTCGTCATTATCAAGATTACCTGTAATCAACTTGACCAATGACCCAAGCGGATTTACTAATCCACGTTTAGATCTTACCGATGGAATCAATTGCTTATATTTTTCTATCGTTATATTCATGATGTAATCGGTTTGTGACTCTACTTCTATGAAGTCTGTATCAAAAACTTTGGTATCAAAACAACTTTGAACTTGTCTTTTGAGCCCTATATATTTATCTATATTGAATTCAAGTTCCTCATGAGTGCGCCTTAAATCTAGAATCTTAATAACAGTCCATTTGTCATGGCTAACGATAGCTTGACCTTCCTTTACTGGCAACAGTCCCGGGTTCTTGTCAATCGGCTGCAGATGAAGGGCCTGGCTTTGGATCACCTGAACTGCCAGAAGGATTAACCTGTGGAGGGCGTTTGATGTCTTTAATTGGAACTTTAGTATTCCGATTATGTGTTTTAACTGGTACAACGTTTCTTTCTATTGCTCCGGTTACCTGAGCTTTTTGATATCGCGGTTTATCTTTACTACGTCTCGTGTTTACTCCTTTAATAAAGACCGTATCGCCTACATCTATGTCGAATTCTTTCTCACCTCCACGTTTCTCTATCAAAGCTTTCTTTTTGTCAACAATTTTATCTGTTAAATACTCATACAAATGTTTTGTCCTTTTTACATGTTCTTTAACCAATTGTTGAGTAAACTGTTTATTAAAGTCTACGTAAAATGCGCTGTTGGATTCAGTGTGTCCGAAAACTACCTCAAATGGAGTAAGGCCTGTGGTAGAGTGAATCGTGTGATTATATGACATTACTGCATAAGACATAACAGATGCAGCGTCTGTAATCTTCTGTTCGTACTTCGCTATTCGGTAAATTTCTATAATAGTTGAATGAAATCTTTCGACTATCCCCATAGAGTTAGGATTATGAGGGGTACCGATATGAAGGTCGATCTTATAAAATGACAACATTTCCTTCATTAAAGTGTTGTTAAATTCCGTACCGGGATCTGAGCTGATTCTACTAGGAGTCCCATACAAAGAGAAGTACTTTATCAAAGCTCTTATTGCTTCAGGGGTGGATTTGGTGCTTATTTCGAATGCTTGACCTAATTTGCTGAAGGCATCAACTATGGTGAGGTAATGTTTTCCATCGATAGAAAATGTATCGATAAATAGTTCCTGAAATGGTTTCACTTGTGTCTGTGATAACTGAAGTTCTGGTTTCAATGGTTTACGGTCATATTTCATTTTCTTACAGAGTTCGCATGCGTTTATGACGCTAGCCACTGTTTGATCCATGTTATTCCAATAAAAGGTTCGTCTAAGATGTACTAACGTTTCCTTAATTCCCCTGTGACTATTCTTACCTACGTGATATTTAAGTACATAGTCTCTCTGTTCTTCCTCACTATCTACATAAATTACTCTCTTGGTACATTCGTAAAACTTTACTGTTCCTTTCTGAAAAAACAATATAGTAGCCTCTGAAAACTGTTTGCGATGTAATGCGTCTTCAAAATAAAAGAAATATTTTACTTTGGGTCTAATGTAGCTTTTCAGAAACCTTTTGATAAGATCCGGGTTATCTAACGGCAAGTGAATCTCTAAAACCTTTTGTTTATCTCTAGATAAATCTTTTACCGATAATTCATTTCTGTTCCAGGTATGTACAAGTATTTGGTTTGGCTTGGTGTCTACAGCCTCTTGTAAGATAAGCATACCATCAGTATCTAGATCGCGAGCCGAATGGATCGTGCCTATACTTTCATTACGTCCTTCAGATGCAGATGCAGTGGTACTACCTGCTGATATTGAATAAGGAGATCGTCGACCGCCAGCTGCTACCGACCTATTACTTTTCTCCGAACCGGATGAAATTAATATCGGAGATGGTGTTCGTTCGCGCGGGGTAGAGGCGCGAGAGGTATCGTTTTCGTTTTTACTCAAATGTGTTATTTCTTCTGTTAAATCTTTAATATGGCGCTGTAATTTCTGTTCCTTTGGGTCTTTCATGGATTTAATCCAAGTAAGTGGCCTATGATCGGTGTAAATCATGAATTTTCTCCCATATAAATAAGGTCGAAAATGCTTTACGGCCCAAACGACGGCTAGAAGCTCTTTTTCAATTGTGCTGTATCGCGTTTCAGCATCATTCAAGGTTCGACTGATTCTCGAACCTGAACTCTCGTTTCGGACCGGGGCGGTACATCAATCTCATAGGGCGGACTGTATAGAATTGGGATTGCCGCATTGTGTGTCATTAGCATTTGATTACGCATGTCAATGTTAGCTCCTAACTTTTTCAGAAGGTCAGATCCTATCAAACCGTCATATCTTCCATCAACGTCAAAAATATAAAATTTTTGGCGAAGTGTGCTTTTGAATGTTTTTAAAAGTGGTATGTATACTATTATATCACTATGCATGCTCTGAGCATGGGTGCTAATCACTGTAAACGGCTCATAGTATCTGAAGTCGTTGAAAAACTCATAAGCTTTGGCAGGGCTTATATAAGACCTACTACTTCCGGTATCGATAAGAAACTTCGAATTTATCTCAGGAATCACAATGTGAGGTAATTTTAAAATACTGTCGCAGTAATTTAAATTTATTATTTCACCACATCCTTCGAGGCCTTTTCCTGAAAATTTTCTGGATTCACGGTTTCCGAACAGATGTTTTCCGGGTTGATGTTTTCCGGATATGAGGAATTAGTATTATCGACATTTCCCAAATAATTGCAATCGTTAGAAGGGTACATTATCGCCATACATATCGTTATAACCGTAGTCATAATCGGGGGAATATTCCTGACAGGGGAACGATTCTTCCATAAAATAAAGATCGTTCGAAAGCATATTTTGTCTTACTGGCGCTGTGCGCATTGAAACATCAGTATCCTGTAGCCTAGGCGCTTGTACCTGTTGTTGTGGAATGCCAAATTTGTACTGGTTTGCCTGAGATTGGTTCTGAATACCGAACTTAAAATCTTGCTGTTGAGGGATACCAAATTTATATCCACCATGTTGGAAAGGCGCGCGTTGCGCGGAAACCTGGCCAAAATTACGTTGAGGTGCATTGTGGGATGGCCCAAATCGAAAACCTTGTGTAGGCGGTGCGAATCTATTTGGCTGAGCAAAGCTTGGTCTGAATCCACCTTGATTTTGTGGTATTCCAAATTTTAAGTTATTTTGTGGAGTGCCAAATCTAAAATTATTATTCGGTGCCGAATTGAACGCTGGTTTAAAACCTTGAGGCGTTGGTAATGGTCGCAGTGCGTTTTGGGTGTATTGAGAATTAGGCATCTGCGAAGAAGTTTGTTTTAGTAACTTATTTTTCGAGTCGTATTGAAATTTAAAGTTAACCTTAGTCAGCTTTAAGTCAGCTTTAGTTCCTTCGTCAGTAAGTCTGTTTACTTTCGCGAACAAAGAACTTTTAACATTCTGAATTCTATGACAAAACTGGATGTACGTTTCACCTTGTTTGAGCTTTAAAGTCTCAAGTTCAATTGCTATGCAATCTTCTGATCGCGGGTCACCGAAATGTTGCGTGAGCAGTTCTTTTAATTCGTCATATGACTTGATGTTTGGATGGTCGCTAAGTAGAGTCGCAGCTCTACCAGCAAGTCTACTTGACACGGCATGGAACAAGTACAAGTTTTGTTCTGCGTTACCTTCGATCTTACTACCTTTAACCACATATTCACATTTGGAAATGAATAAATTCAATAAGTTTTCTTCCCCATCATATTTAGGGATCAAGGTCAAAGTGTCTTTCGGGATTGCTTTAAAATCCATTTTGGTTTTAATCAACTAATATTATCTTTTACTTATTCTACACTGATTCACCTATTTATGTGCAAATCAATCTGCCTATTTTAGGGCACTTATATCTACTTATTACTACACAAATTAATTACGAGAATGATGGATTTGCCAAATTATGTGCAAACCAGTTCGTCAATTTTAGTGCAAACAAAATCAGATAAACGTAATTAATAAGCTCGACGATTAAAGTTCGAGAGGAAATGTGGAAAAGACACAGGAATATGAAAAACAGGAAGTGAAAAGATTTACTCACAAGCTGCTCGATCCCATGTCCTCCAAGAGCCGAATTAGTCACTAAGTTCACACGCGTTCACCGTGCAGGAGTCGTATTTATTTGGTTCGTTTCTTTCCGCGTCCGCGTAAAGTCGGTTTTCATACGAAACGCAACTTTCTCGTGAGACCGATTTTGGGGTTTTTACAAGTGTTGGTTTCGGAAAAATCGCGGAAAATCCACTAAGGCTGCGCCAGACTTAGCCGGGAAAGCGTGGAAATGCTTTTTAAAAAACAAAATGTTTTATTTTAAAGTATATAATGAAATTTAAATGTGTTACAAAAGGCGACTTAATTACGACTGAGCTCCCAGAGCTCTCTCTACCATGATCATACTTAGAATTCTAATGCAACGCCAGCCAATCTGCACCTGCATAAACGCGTGGGCGCTTCTTTATAACAAACACGAATGTGCTTAAGCAGCAGTAAATATACTAAGATTGGTAGGCGCTGGTACCATAACTACTTACTGTGCGTCTGAGCCGCGCGGGTACCCTACTATAGCCGCGCCTCGGCAACGCCCGCTCTATAAAGCAGGAAACGTCGCGGCGGGTTTACCATCGGCGGCACGATTTTGCTTGCGATTTTTATTGTAAGATACCTAGGTATTAAATTGTATGAAAATTGGCAAACAGATTCTGAACATTCAGTTATTACTGGTTTTTTTTCAATGAGTCAAACATACCTACCTAATTCAATACAATCCTAGGTTCTAATATTATAAACGCGAAAGTTTGTGAGGATGGATGTTTGTTCCTCTTTCACGCAAAAACTACTGAACGGATTTTGATGAAACTTTACAGTAATATTGCTCATATATCAGAATAACACAGGCTACTGTTTATCCGAATACCACGCGGGCGAAACCGTGTGCAGAAGCTAGTTAATAATAAACATACACCAATACAGTAGGTATTATAAAATCTGTGCCAATATCAAAACATATTATCAACATACAAACCCAACCACACCAAACATAGGTACGTATGTTTTGGTACCTACCCCAACATCAATAGGTATACCTACCTACTTAATACTTTCGTTAGGTAGGTTTCCTTATATTTCAAGCTAGGTACCTACTTATACCTACGTATTTACAGACTTCACTTTTCAAGCAATTGTATTGAAAATATATATTTATTATTTGGCTTAAATACCAACTAGGTATGTTTTATTTCAATTCATTTTCATTTTCTACTTGTATAATTAGTTATATTCTATTACTGTAAGTAGAAAACCGCCTTCTTTTCCTAGTTGAATATTATGTAAGTAGGTACTTACACCTAGATAGATTAAATGTTTTTTTCTCGTTTTAAAGTAGGTACCTAGGTAGGCTCCGAGTTGTAACATTCTCTTGTAGGGGAAAAATAAGTACCTAATCTTGTATTTCTTACAAATCCACTCTTTAGGTCTAGGGAGGCCTATGTCCAGCAGTGGACTTCTTCACGTTGAGGATAGTGATGACGATCAAGGAATAAAGTAATGTAGCATCAGTCGGGTCTGGTAGTATTATGAAACTGTACTATCATCTAACCTGTGGGCGCGCCGACCGGCGCGCGGCGGCCGTAGCATAAAAACACTAATGTAAGTAGGTAGATAAGTACGTATAACACAGTTCACAAGTTTCATTATTTATTTATTTATCATAGGTACCTACCTATATTGAATGTCTTGATTCTTGATTCAGAGCCACATAAGAAGTCGTTGGTCATATCAAAGTCTTATTGGATCAATTCAGGCAAAGATGTCAAATCCCGCTTTGCGAATGACAAAGCTTTAACTGTAAAAAAATGTATATAAGTAGTATTATGTAGCTCTGCTTACTTTGGAGCTACATAATAGAGCCATACATAATAATTCCAGAGCCTTTTTTTAAGGCGATGTGGTTTAGCAATTGGATGCATTATGGTAAGTATCTGTGGGGTTTAGTTCGTAGATGGAATCAGGGAAATAAGGTTTATGGCCAAAGAGAAGTTCATAAGGAGTGAATTTGGTAGTAGTGTGGACGTTAGTATTATAAGCAAGGATAGCAGTGTAGATGTACTTATGCCAATTCGTTTGATTTTCATTGGTATAAGATTTTAGATATTCCTTAAGAGTTGAATGGTTTCTCTCTAAGGCCCTTAGAGGATGATATGGTGAAGACCATAACTGTTTGATTTTTAGAAATTAGCATGTTTTCTTGAACAAGTCGGCGGTAAAGTTAGTACCTTGATCGGTAAGTATCATTCTAGGTATGCCAAATAAGGAAATCAAATGAACGAGAAACTCACAGGATTCTTCAGTTGGCGCAATGCTTTATTTGTTTGATACTGAGGGCATTTCTTTACATAATGTTCGATATCTGATCTCATCTTTCTCCAATGATACCTTTCCTTTCTACGACTGTACATTCTGGATGAGCCAACGTAGCCAGCTATAGCTGGCTATGTTAAAAAAAAACATGACTTACCTATGGGTAAGTCATGATTTTTTTTTAGAACTCTAGGAAATTCACTTGAGACAGGAAAGATCATAGAGTTTCTGTAAACTTTAACAGTGATGTTAGTATCATGAAAGAGAAATGCTAGGATGTTGTAGATTTTGGTGTAGGAGAGTTTAACAAAGAGATCATTAAAGTCCGAAACGGCAAATTTTTATTTAGATCACAATTAGCGAGTAGCTCATTTCTAAGGGTTTTCAAGGATTGAAATAGTTTAGGATACTGTAAAGTATCAAAATGATGGACTTTAGTAAAAAATAAGTAATATGATTTACCTTTTGTTTGCAAATTCAATGAAGAGTACAGAACTCGTTCTTTATCAAGGAATTCAGAGGCGTTATCGAGGTTAGCAAGGACTTCCTCGACATAAGGATTGGCTTCATCAAGATCAACGGATGTAGGAACAACGATAATTTTGGAATCAGAGGACAATAAGGGGTTAGTGTATTCGTGAATTATGGTATTGTAGGTATGGTCCTTCTTAGCCATAGCTTTTAGGAAATCGGAATATGAACTGTATAGGATTTGGTAAGTCAACATGTAAGTTTTCTTCATTAGACGTAGCTGGATTCAAAGGGTCATCATGTGGACTGAGTCGGGATGTAGAAGATAAGTCGTTAGTGTTGCTTTCCAAATTATTTTCAGAAGTCAGGGGATATGGAAGTTGCTGTTCTAACAAAGGGGTTGGAATCGGATCTGGTAAGTTTAGAGGACTAAAATCGATATTAAGATCAAGATTAAAAGGGCTTATGTCATTAAGATTCAAGGGGTCAACTTCGTCTTGTATAGGGTTAACAGGGTACCGAGAAAGAGCATCGGCAGCGGCATTGAGTTTCCCTTTTTGATAACCCATCTGATAGTCATACTCCGAAAGTTTGAGACGCCACCTATGCAGTTTATTGCCTGGGTCTTTATGATTCCTTAGCCAGGTAAGCGGCCGATGATCAGTGAGGATATATAATCGACGTCCATACAAGTACGGACGGAAGTTCCTACAGCCAAAGAGGACCGCAAGGAGTTCTTTCTCCGTAGTATTATAGTATGACTCACTTTTGTTAAGTGTTCGTGAGGGATAAGCTATTGGTCTCTCTTGACCTTTTGGGCCTTGGGAAAGAATCGCGCCTATGGCGTAGTTGGAAGCGTCACAGGTTAGAGTGAAGGGAATAGAAAAATCTGTATACCTCTATACCAGGACTGGAGCAGAAGTGAGTTTGTTTTTAAGTTCATCGAAAGCAACTTGTTGTTGATTTTCCCATAAAAATGGTATGTCTTTTTTTAGGAGTTGAGGTCAGAGGTCTGATTTCACGAAAATCGCAAATTTTCGAGAAATCAGGAATAAACCGACGATAATAAGACACGAGGCCTAGAAAAGATTTAATGTCTTTCGGACATTTAGGATTTGGGAATTGTGTCACCGCTTTTATCTTTTCAGGGTTTGGCTTGACACCTTTTTCTGTTATGAATAAATAACGATGTCGTCCAAGTATACAAAACATCGGATATCTTGGAGACCGGCAAGGGCAGTGTTCATTCGGCGTTGGAAAGTTACTGGTGCATTTTTAAGTCAAATGAGTGACTTAAAAATACGAGTGAACTCATAGTGACCTTGAGGCACACTGAAGTCTATTTTGGGTGCATCTTCTTTATTAATATTTGATGAAACCCTGAAGCGAGATCAAGGGTAGAGAAGTATTTACTTTGTCCAAGTTGGTCTAGAATCTCAGAAATTTGTGGGATAGGATAGCTGTCACTAACAGTGATGTCATTTAGTTTACGATAATCGATAACAACGCGCCATTTACGTTGCCCAGAAACATACAATTTCTTGGGGACGACCCAAATTGGGGAAGACCAGGGGGACATCGAAGGCTTGAAAATGCCTTGGTTCAACATTTGATCAATTTGTTTGGCCACTTCCTGTTTATGTACTTCAGGAAAGCGAATAGGGTTTTGTGGTGTCGTTCTTGTTTCATTTTTCACGGCATTAGTATGAGAGATTCTCTCCAGGGATATAGAATATGTCCGTATATTTGGAGCAAATGTCATGTAGGGCATTGATTTCTTCTGAATTAAGATGATTTATTCGTAAGAGATTTAGTATTTCTTGGTTTCGTAGATAAGAATCAGTGTTTTGATTTTGACAGGTTCCAATGGAATTGACAAATTCCTCAATTTCGTCGTCAGAATTCAGAGGGGCAAGTGTTATATTTAGATTGGATTTTAAAGTCAGAGGGAACTCAGAGGTATTGATAACTGAAACACTTACTCTCTTATTGTCTTTTACTTTAACAATACAGTTCACAATCAAAATGTCTTTATACTGATTTTATTCTAGTATAAGACCTTCTCCAATTTCAGTGTTAGAAATAGAGCACTCTATCATAGTTTCTGATCTAGCAGGTAGAGTATAAATTGGCTCGTAGAATTGAAGTGGAATTTCAGCGTCATTTCTTATAGTCAATACTACAACCAAAATAGTTTAGCATGTCTGTTCCAATTATGCCGTCAAATGGGAGGTGAATTTCGTTAATAACATGAAACTTATGGGCGATAAATTTTTGAGGAGAGCCGATTAGAAACAGTTTTAAAAGAAAATGGCCGAGTGTTTTGGTCGAACTTTGTTCACCTGGTTCGATTCCTTTTAAATGAATAGGTTCCTGGATTCATTTAGGAGCCTTTTGAAAACATTAAGATTTAATAAGACTCACTATTGAGCCGGAGTCAACCAAGAGAGATAGTGGGAGTTCTGAAACTGTGGAATTAATCTGGACTATAGGAAGTAGTATTTTATTGTATATGTATGTATTTACAAAAAAAAAGTATATAGGTAGTATATCAGTCATGTAGTTCCCATAACACAAGCTCTGCTTACTTTGGGGCTAGATGATGCTGTGTGAAAATGTCCAGCATTATTTATTTATTTATTTATTGGGGTTAGTAGTGATTTCGAAGATTTGATTTTCTTTGGTGGAATCAATAGGCTTCGTTGTTATGGGTCTAGCAGGAATAGGGTATACAGTGGGTACAATGGATACGGTGGATTTAGTAGGTTCAGCGGATACAGTGGATGCGTAGGATTTGGTAAGTTTAGATTTAGTAGGCGTAGTGGATACAGTGGAGACAGAGGATGCAGTGGATACTATGGGTTTGGTAAGTTTGGGTTTAGTTGATACAGTGGATACAGTGGATACAGTGGATACAGTGGAGACAGAGGATGCAGTGGACACTATGGGTTTGGTAAGTTTGGGTTTAGTTGATACAGTGGATACAGTGGATACAGTGGATTTAGTATGTTTGGGCTGAACCGAAACATTAGATACAGTGGATTTAGTAACTTTGGTTTTAGACGATACAGTGGATACAGTGGGTTTATTAAATATGGTTTTAGCCGATACAGTGGATTTAGTAAGTTTGGCTTTAGTCGATACAGTGGATACAGTGGGTTTAGTAAATTTGGCTTTAGCCGATACAGTGGATACAATGGATTTAGTAAGTTTGGGAATGGGTTCAGATTTAGTAAGGGAATGGCACGACTTCGCATGACACCAATACGAACCTACTCGTTTTTTGAGTCTTCTTCTTCGTAGAAGTCTTCGTCACACTCGGTTTCCTTTACGAAGTTTACCATTTGTTGAAGCTTGTAGCCGGATGTAGATGCATGGTTATTTTTTGCCCTATTGTTGTTGAATTCTCGTTTTTTGCAATTTTCGATCGAATGCCCCAGGTTTTTGCAGTATCTACAGGCTTCGTCGTTACGATTTTGATTAAATCCGAAATTTTGATTCCGGTTTTGGAAATTGTTATTGAATACTTTTGGCTTAGTAAAATAATTATTGACATTGGACTTTGGAAGCTTACTCTCCGATCTCTATTACATGGACTGTTGGATCCTCTCCTCAGAGATAGCCAGATGAATAGCTTTAATTAGGTTTTAAGGGGCCCTACTCCTAACAATTGACGAAATTTGGGGAAAAATCCCCATAGTGAAGTGGTGAAGAGCAAGATCTTCCATTGCCGCATTGCTACCTGGCACTTCTTTTGCTTTAGTATTCTGCAGTGATCAATAATTGAGACTAGCATGTCTCTACCTTGAGAGCGTATTGTGAAACGGTTTCTTGCGGGCCTTGTTTGCTCTCCTGTAGTTCCGTCAATAGAGGGGAGTAGTATTTTCTCTCACAGAATTGTGTTTTGAGAAATTATTTTAGTTGCTACCAGCTATTGAAGTCTTTTATAGAGCAAGCAAGCTCCGCTTTCCCTCGCAATTGACTTAGTATGTATTTAAATAGGATGGGCTTCTGCGCATCCGTCGCCATATCATGGACATTATTGCCATTTGTTGTGAAGGAATTCAGGGTTTCTCTATATCCATCGTAGGTGTTAACAAATTTGAATAAAACATTATGGTCCATTTCTGGGGTTTAAGACATATTTTGTGTGTTAAGTTGAACAGGACTTAAAATAGGTGAGATCGGCAAATCAGAAAGATCTTCTATTTTTAAGTGTAAGTCCGTTCGTAGTTCCTTGTTAGACCTTGTTGTCATAATTTGTAGAACTCAATTGTTTAGACTACGTATCTCGGTAGGAGTATAAAATGTTCACTTATCAAGGTTCGAGTTCTGAGAATTTTAGAATGCACTGCACTGATAAAAGGCAAAGTTTTGAATGTTTATTTTAGTTTATAAGTTTTCAATAACTCACAGTATAATCAGGAGCATTGTGGACACGGTGGAACAGGACTCAGCATCAAAGGTACCAGGTAAGCACCAGTAGTTGATTTCTTCAGAATACATAGGATGTGCAGAACAGCAGGATCCAGTGATGAAGTATTGATTATGGAGACACGATAATGATGGAGATACAGTGATGATAGAGACACTGTGATGATGGAGACACGGTGATGAAACAGTGGTGCTGAAGACTCGATGATTATGGATACACGGCGTTGAGCAGGTATATCAACGGACCAGTGGGCAGTACTCGGTGTGACGATAGTAAGTGTTACAGCGTCACGGCGTGCACAGCGTTCACAGTAAGTATTAGTTATAAAAAATGATTTAATTTCACAGAACGAGGCGTTTCCGAGGATTTCTTTTCACAAAATCCCTTAAGCTGCCACCAATGTTATACGGGATATTCACCGAGTCTTTTTAAAAAAAGAACACACTTTAAAAATTATATAAAATGAATTAGAACGAATTTAGGATGAGTTAGGAGACGTTTGACTTGCTCCGAAGTTGGACCGAGACTAGCTGGTCTACTGGCTGAAAATTCAGCCTAGCATTTTCAGCTGCTTACTTTTTGATTTCTAATACAATAGAGGGTTATAACAGGTCGCGTGGTACCCGGATAAAAAGTAGTCTATGTGTTATTCTAATGTATAAGCTATATCGACGCCCCAACCGACAGCGGTAAAGCGGTTATACGAAAATCCAAATTTTACAGGAGAGCCAAAAAACTTTAAAATCTGTTTCTACATGTATGTTTTAAACGAATGCATAAGAATGCTATATCATTGTATGCGGAAAAAATGCTTTTAAATCCAATAAAAAGCAAACACATAAACTTCACAGGTTTCTTTTATAAAGAAAAAACTATAAAACATATTTATTCGCCCTAGATTTTACCTTAGGTTTTTTTGTAAATTACTTTACGTCTTTATTCGTCTCTAATCCTTGAGTGGCACATACCCACTAACGAACGGTAAAAAACGTAAACCTCCTTTTGAGATGAATTTATCCTAACATGAGTGATGCGTATTTCGCTGTTACGCCATTATTCGCTTGCAATTTACTACGATTTCAGTAAACTTGTATTGCCTAATAATACTGCTGGAATCTCAAATGAAAAGAACTCGTGTAACTTTTAGTTTTTTTTAAGATAATATCAGTAAAGCACAATGTATGTATTTTAATTTATATAATCAATAATCGACACTTAACTTTTATGAAGAACAAGGATATATCCCATCGAATAAAGAAGAACAATCTGATAATTTATTAGTTATTGAAATTTTGTTATTTGAACTTAAAATATGATTTTTACAAGAAAAAGCTTTAAAAAAACTTATTTTAATTAATTAGTATATGAGAAAACTATTCCTGAGAAACTATACTGACTCCTTGAGCAATCAAAGAGAAATAAAATCATCGTTTTCAACTGAACCAACATTATTGATTTTTAAAATAAGCGTAGTTGGTTACCTCTAATCTGTAACATTTTTACAGACCTAACAAAAAAATCTGAAATAAAATTGATACGTTTAGGAACCTATATAATCTGCAGGTACTTTTGATTTTAGAAAACAGTCTCATTACTACTAGAATAACACTTGAAAATCAACAATTGAAAACAAAATATATCGAGATAATAAAACCTAAATTGCTTGTACACCTCCTAAGTAGGGCTTTTAATCTTAAGGTTAACTATATAAGAAACTCATACGAAATAAATCAAAATTAACTTTGCAGTTATTCTTATGATAAACTTTTTTAGGCATGATACTAGTATATTATATGGGGTAGGAATTAGAAATTTTCAATTTAAATAGGACTTTTTTCTAATGATGTAACTAATCTAACTTCTATCAGATGGAAAAAAAATAGATGACGACTTAAGAACCTCATATTTTTGTATGTTAAAAATCAACTGAATTTACACAAATATATCGATAACAGTACAAATTAGGTTTTAATATCTGCAAGAATAAAAGAGTTTTATGACAATAAAACTAAAATATTATCCGCTTGCAGCCAAAAAATGGCGTAACATTTTATAACTCCTTTATTCTTAGAACTTGTAGCTCTAAGAATAAAGGAGTTATAAAATGATTGTATGTAGGTGTTTTAGTGATAATATTCGCCTTCTTTTTACTAGGCAGATTTTGAACGAATAAAGACGTCTACTGCTTTAAATCAGCGAGGAATAGGTTTATATTTCTGAAAAAAGTTGAGGTGATAGATCCGCATGAGTAGGATCCGAATATGCAATAAAAAAATTTGGCATAATGAGATATTACCGCTTTATGCGGTTGGTAGCGTCGATATTACTGTAAAGTTTCACTAAAATCCGTTCACTAGTTTTTGCGTGAAAGAGTAACAAACATCCATCCTCACAAACTTTCGCGTTTATAATACTAGCTTCTACCCACGGCTTCGCCCGCGTGGTACCCAAATAAAAAGTAGCCTATGTGTTATTCTGATGTACGAGTATAAGCTATATTACTGTAAAGTTTCATCAAAATCTGTTCAGTACTTTTTGCGTGAAAGAATAACAAACATCCATCATCACAAACTTTCGCGTTTATAATAGTAGTAGGATTAGTAAGATTCGGTGCTACGATGTGTCTATATTATAATAGAACGACAAGTGTACGGTCACATCAACGAAGGCTGCGGATCGAGTGCGGGCCGGCCGACTGCAGTGTGATGGTTTGACGTGAATTCCACCTCCAACGTAAATGCAGCTTCAGTCCGTGTGCCTAGCCTTTATCCTATCAAGAGTCCATGGAAGTCGATTGCTGGGCATAGGCCTCTTCTAAAGAGTGCCATGACGAATGATCTTGAGCACCTCGACCACCTTCCCGCAACTTTTGAGATATCATCGGGCCATCGACCAGACCATTTATGATTGGGATATTTGTTTACTTCGTATATAATATACCTATTATCTGAGAGCAAGGGCGTTAAAAGTAGTCAATCAGGTTCGTAATTCTGGTAGGGAAATTATTAGTAACTCAGTTGTGCGACTCACGCGCTCAAGATGGCAGCATTGATCGCGGTCGGACTCGTTGGAATATTAATATTAATATTTTACTATGTTTCGACGAAGAATTTCGGCTATTGGAAAAAAAAGAAAGTGCCCTACGCGAAACCAGTGCCACTATTTGGAAACTATGCAGAGTACATTATGCTGAGAAACTATTACGGTAAAGTTTGCCAAAAATTGTGTCAGCAGTTTCCCGATGAGCCCTACTTTGGAACTTTTTACGGAACCGAGCCGGCGCTGGTCGTGCAAGACCCTGAAATCATCAAGCTCATTTTCACAAAAGACTTCTACTACTTTAACAGCAGAGAACTGATGGAATATACGCAAAAAGAAGTAATCACGCAAAACCTCTTCTTCAATTACGGCGACAAGTGGAAAGTCATGCTTCAGAACCTTACTCCGCTGTTCTCCTCTGCAAAGATGAAGGGCATGTTCTATTTGATAGAAAAATGTGCTTTTATGCTCGAAGACATGCTTGACTACGAGAACAGCATGTCCAACATACTCGGGGTCAGGGCTCTGATGATCAGATACACGATGGATTGTATCTGCTCCTGCGCTTTTGGCGTGGAAGCCAAAACACAAGCGAGGGATGCCGAAAAGAACACTTTTACGATTATGGGTCAGCTTATTTTTGGCAGTTCATACTATCGTGGCTTTAAGACCGTCTTTCGATATATGTGGCCGACATTGTTCTATGGATTAGGAATGAAATCCTTCCCAACAGAAATAGACACATTCTTTCATAACTTATTGATAGGTGTTTTTGAGAGTCGTCAATACAAACCCTCTCCACGAAACGATTTTGTAGATTTGGTTTTGAATTTGAAGAATAACAAGTATTTAGTTGGAGACAGCATGGGCAACCTAAAGACTGGAGGCAGTAAGAAGATAGAGCTGGAAGTAGACGATAAGTTATTAGTGTCACAATGCGTAGTGTTCTTCGGTGCTGGTTTCGAAACATCCGCAAGCTTTTTGAGTTTAACCTTGTATGAGCTGGCGAAAAACCAGGAGGCGCAGAGACGAGCTCAGAAGGAAGTCGACGAGTACCTCCAGCGTCACAACAACAAGTTAAATTATGACTGCTTTACAGAATTGCCCTTCCTCAATGCTTGCATCTCTGAGACTCTTCGTCTTTACGCAATTTTAGGGATCCTCACTCGGGAAGTAACGGAAGACTATACTTTTCCATCGGGACTGCAGTTAGAAAAGGGTGTGCGCGTTCATCTGCCTGTTCACCACCTACATCACGACCCTCGAAACTTTTCAGAACCGGAAGAGTATAGACCAGAACGGTTTCTGCCCGAGGCAAAAGATGAGATCAAGCCTTACACGTTTTTCCCATTTGGTGAGGGACCAAGGACTTGCATAGGTAAATATTGGCTCTCAATGATTATACAAGGTACTCGTATTTCAATAAAAACTGTATTTTTTAGGGTTTCTAATAAATTGAAAAATTTGGTTTTTATACATAAACTAGTTTTCATATCATACTATCGATTCTCGTTCTAAAGCTAGCAACAACCAAAAAGAGCTGATTTGATTCCTAAGGCATGTATTTAAATGTATGTATGTATGTAAAATTTACTCAAAATATTTGAATGCAGTTTTGGTTTTTATCACAATCAGTGACGTGAGTCCTTTCAGAGTTGTTTGATATTTCTTACCGTTGAGGATTTTCCATCACTGACCAATCTCAAAGAAGTACCCTGTATAATTTTGTAAAAAGTTGTACGAACGAATAATATGAGACAGGCAACAGGCCGTTTGCTGGCTTCAAGCCAAAATCAATATCTATTGTATGGAGTAAATCATTATTCTCTAGATTTACTCTTAGTTTTGGGTTAGTTTCAAAATGTTCTAATTATTATTTTTGATACCTATTTGTTGTGTTTTTATGTTTTAATTTTAACTTCAAAGAAGGTCACATACACGGTTTGTCTTGATGATTTTATTCTCTTGGTTTTCAGGCTTAAGGTTCTCAAGAATGCAAATGATGCCCGGTCTCATCACCTTCCTAAAGAAGTACAACGTGGAGATGACTGATGGTACACCTTCGATCTTGGAGTTAAGGACTACCACTATGCCGATGCAGCCGGCCAGCGCGCAACGACTGAAGGTTACACACAGGAGTGGGTGGGAGAAGAGAGTTTATGCACGATAAAATTTTATTTTATTTATTTATTTAAAATACATTATAACATCATTACAGTTTTTTTGTAACCCTAAAGCGATTTTATATATAAGTAGGAATATAATATAAGATAGGTATACTAAATGTATGCTAGGTGCATACATTTAGTATACCTATCTTATATTATGAACCTAATATCGAACTCAAAGTATACTCAGAAATATAAACTTATAAGGTCTTGGGCGGAGGTTTTTTAATGATGTTTTAACAAAAGGGACGCCTGTTTTAATAACCATGTATGTTATTTTTAAACACCTCTGATTTTTTCTTTTTTTTTTGTTATCTCTACATAGTTCTACATTCTAAGATACCTACCAGGTTAATTATAACGCTATTTTTATCCTCTAGGCAGAGTGTGTGTATATTTACACCTCCACTTTCGGTGAGATGGTTCACAATACCACCCCAACGTCCCCTTCCCTCTTTGGTACAAAGGTGCCTCGAGAGCTGCAACGAATGATTAACGCCACTCTAACGCTCTTATGCCGCTACTTTTGTGAACGAGTGAACAATTGAATGTAATTTATAAGATTCCAGTTCAGTATTTTTAGTGTGTCTGTAAAATAAATGGTAAAGCGTTTATAATGTAATCAACCATCAGCGCCATTATTAAAATATTATTTGTAGTTTTTTTACTGAATGCATTATTACTGTTTCGTGATATATAATAAGTCAGCGGCTAAAAACGCTTCCAAGTTTACTGTGCATATATTAGACGTTTTTCGAGTAATTTTGAAGCGCTTTTATGATAACATCAATATGTGAAAAGATATGTAATAAATTTGATATTTCTTTTTAAGAAACATTTTTTTATATTATTTATTGACAGTGTGGTATCAGCATTAGGTATGTCGTTTGTATAATGTGAAAAAATTCAGGGTAAATTATCTATATTTACCCTGAAAATAGCCAATTTTCTTAAAACATGGCGTCCATGCCACTGCAGCTTTAGCCGGCAGGTTCCACCCCTAAACTTTCTGTATACGGGTTAAAGCGCTCATTTTAACTCTTTTTCAGCTCCAAGTGATTTTTATCCCTTTAATGCAGTAGTAATTGTCAAAAGGGCTGCAGTTTCGCCCTTTTTACAGGCATAAGTACGAATGTGATATATTTTGCAGGTTTACGCTATGGTTTAAGTTCAGTTTGGTTTGGAGATCTGTACGTATGATTGAAGAAATTAAATCCGTCATTCAAAGTGCTTAAGTCACTTCCAACTCTTAATATCTATATATACATAGACGTTCGCTGCTCAATTACTCTAAAACTACTGACCGGATTTTAATATAATTTGGTAAAATTTAGGTCCTGGAAAAAGACATACGACACTTTTATCCCTGAAAAACTTTTACACATTAGTCTAATATACATTATTAATATTATTATTAACAGCTAGATTATTAGTTAACAGGTAGGTAGTTCAACGGTGCCGGTTTACTTCAATAAACTAACTCAAGGAAGCATTGCTACCATTTCTAAAGTTCAAAGTATGCTTTGGTAACATTTATTGACCTTCTGGAACTTGAGTCTGTATGAGAGTTATTATAAACGATAATATCAGAACTTTAAGTAGAATAACAGTGGTTATTTTAAGTCTTAGACAGCTGCTTTATATATGATACAATGTACTCTTTTATGCGGTTAAGCGGCGTTTAACAGTTACAAGAGAATCCCGTAAGCAGCTTTCAGCGACCAAATGCCCTTTGTAACTCACTGTTAAAGACGTAAGTAATACATAGACTCTAGAATTAGCTGTTATTAAGGCAAGGGTAGCATTTGGTTCCATTACTGCAACTCTTAGTGACTTTTGTAGCTACAGAAATTAGCGGAAGCAAATATGCAACTTAAAACTACTTCTTGAACACTTAAGCCACTATTATACAACTTTAAGTTAGCGATGGGCGTTGAATAAACGAACAAGTAGAATCAACCGTTTACGTTGAATCTACGTATCGACGGTTCACTGTCACTCATTCAACTACACTCGCGAGCAGCTGAATCGACTCAACACTTTGTAAATTTAAAAATTAAAATAAAACGGAAAATGTATGTTTAACAATCAAGATTTATTATCTCAATACTTGGTGTTGCCTCCCCTAGCTTTGAGAACAGCTCGAAGGCGGTTTCTCATCGAACTGATAAGTTTTTTGATCAGTTCTTGAGGAAGCCTTCCCCACTCCTCTTCCAGCGCTATCTTTAGCTCTTCGATGCTTGTAGGCGCCGGATTTCTGGCTCGTACCCTCCGTTTGAGTTCGTCCCATAGATGCTCTATGGGATTGAGGTCAGGACTTATTGCTGGCCAGTCCATGGTCCGTATACCAACTTCATCCAAAAACTGACGAGTGATTCATGCTGTATGATACCGGGCATTGTCATGCATTAACAGGAAGCCGTCCTCAATAAAACCTTCATAAGGCAAGACATGGTCGAGAAAAATATCTTCCACATATCGCGCAGCAGTCAGACCGCCTCCTCGGCCTCCACCAGGGATTCCTTCCAGCGAAATGCCCGCACACATCATACAGGAACCACCGCCGTAGGCTACTGTTTCGGCAAAACAACACTGCGCAAACCGCTCGCCTGGACGCCTGTAGACCCGAGCTCTCCTGTCACTGACATGTAGACACACTCTGCACTCGTCAGTGAACAGGACTGACCACCATTGCTCAGCACTCCAATCAATGTGTTCGCGAGCAAATTCAAGGCGCACTTGGCGGTGAGCTGTGGTCAATTTTGGGCCTCTGGCAGGCCGTCTTGGAATGAGGTTCGCTTCTCTCAATCGTCTTCTGACTGTCCATTGACTGATAGATATTCCTCGAGCTTCTCTGAGCTGCTGCTGGACAGAAACACCAGTGAGATGACGATTTCTGAGACTTGTCGAAACGATAAAACGGTCGTCTCTCTCAGAAGTAAGCCTACGCCGACTGGTGTCTGGCCTCCTAGAGTAAGAACCAGTCTCTTGGAATCTTCTGTACACCCTCGACACAGCAGATTGGCTCAGGTTTAGTCAACGAGCGACTTCTCGCTGGCTAAGGTTCTGTTGCAGCAAAGCAACAACTTGAGCGGCTTCTTGTGATGATGTATCCATAGTAATTTTAAATCAGCGATCGTAACTTGCGTAGGTGTGTTTAGGTTCACGTTTGGTAAGCGACTGATAAGCATCAGCAAAGGGTTTTCTTCTCACACGCCGGCGAAGCCGGTGTGTGGGGGCGCAGTATCGGGCGTTTGGCCCCTTACTGCGGTGTTCTAACCGCCCCCAGTTTCTACTGGGGGGTCATCGGGTCGGCTCGAGGGAGCCTCACGTATGGTCCTGTGTTCCTCCCTCCTCCTGGTCGCTGTCCTCGACCAGTTCTCGAGGGTAGGCCTTGCCACTGGCGGTCCGCTCGTACGCCGGCGCAAGCATTCGCAGGTGCGGGTAGCTGGACTCCGACGTCCTGGCGAACATGCTTTTGGCAAGGCGGCCGATGAATTGGTCCAGGGATTCTAGTTTCAGGTCGCGCTGGATTGTGGCGTTCCGTACGTACGGTGGGGCGTTCACGATGGTACGGAGGCATTGGCTCTGTTGGCTGCGCAGTTTCTTTCTGTGGCTCTCTGCCAGCAGAGCGTACCATGCCGGGGCAGCGTATGCGAGACGCGGTCGGACGTACGTCTTGTATAGTCCGATCTTCATACGCAGTGGGAGACTCGCTTGTAGCACTGGCTTCAGAATGGCTCTGGCTGCGAGGGCTGAGCCCCTTGCAATCTTTGCGTGTTCAGCCATTGTGAGGTAGCGGTCGATGGTGACTCCTAGGTATTTGGCCGTGCCGGACCAACTTATGGTTTGGCCTTGCAGGGTGAGCTTGGTGGGCAGGTTGTGCTTCCTGGAAAGGTGACTGCTTGTGTCTTCCCCACGTTGACAGACAGTCGCCATTTGGACAGCCAGGGAGGGAGCTCGTTGAGGATCCGCTGCATTTTCGTGGCGGCATGAGGCAATTTGTAGGACGACGATATGTACGCAGCATCGTCGGCGTACAGGGCTAGGAGTGCGTCCTCTGTTCTCGGGATGTCGTCTGTGTAGAGTGAGTAGCAGGCTGGGGACAGGCAGCTGCCTTGGGGTACTCCGGCATCTATGCGGCGTACAGTAGAAGCCGTTTGCTCCACGTTCACTCTGAAGCTTCGACCTTCTAGGAAAGAGGCTATCACCTTCACTACCTTCCGTGGTGTTGGGGAGGTGGGGAGCTTGTAGACGAGCCCCGTATGCCAGACCCGATCGAAAGCTTTTTCCATGTCGAGGAATACTGCGACCACGTGCTCCTTCTTGTTGTGGGTGACCGTCAGGTGGTGCAGTACTCTCGACAGCTGGAGAGTGGTGCTGTGTTCCGATCGGAATCCGTACTGTTCGGGGCGTGGAGGGATGAAAGGGATCAGGTGTTGGAGGAGCATCTTCTCAAAGAGTTTGGATAGGCTGGATAGGAGGGTTATGGGACGGTAGCTCTGGGGGAGGAGGATGTTCTTGCCGGGTTTCGGGATCATGATGACCCGGCCGGATTTCCAGGGGGAGGGGAAGTGACCGCTTCGTATGATCCCGTTGAAGTTGAAGTCTCAACCCGACTGATAAGCATGCACTGCTTGCAGGGTGTTTTATAGGAGGTTGCAACGCGCCCGTGCAACTACCGCGTCGAGCGCATTTTTGATGCATTCACGAATATAACGATATTAAAAAAAAAACTGTATGAATTTAAATGATTGGTGTTATTATAAAGCCTAAACATCAAGCTACAAAACAAATTAAAAATTAAATACATTACTCAAGTCATTTTCGAAAAAAGTTACATTTTGTACTTTTTGTAGGGGTGAGTCGATTCAGCTGCTCGCGAGTTTAGTTGAAATCGTAGACGGCTAAACTGACGCGACGAGACAATGCGCTCACACGTCCATAGACGAGTTTATAATGAAACTGAAAAAATATGAAGTGAAGTTTTTTATGGCAAATAAATAGATACCTATATTATATTATACCTGTCTTTAGATAGTCTGTTTAATCAGTGTTTGAATAAAATGTAAGTATTTTTTCAAATAGGCTCGCATAAAATGTAAAGAGGAAGATTTAAGTTTTACGGCATATTTCAAGGATCCAACAATAATCACCCATAGCCATCTATCTACTTTTGATAATAAGTAGCTACCTACCTACAGACACACAACATCCAACGATATACCAAAACCTGAAACATACGCCTCTACACAGTCACACACTTACCTATTAAATACACAAAAGTAAAATTAAATCTATATCTGCTAGCACTCAGATCAAGTCATAAACATACATACAGCCTCATTGTATGTGCGTATCTCTCTTGGTATCGCTTATTGATATTTATTTCGATCGATTGATATTTTACCTTCTAAGAAGAATCTTATTTATAAACGTACGTATTTTCACAAACATACTCGGGCCCGTCCGCGCTAAACTTTGACAGCTCCTAAATATATGCCTCGTTACAATTTTCTATATAAAATCTGCTACAAGACACGCCTGAAGTCTGGTGCGGGCGAGTCTAAGTCTTAGGGAGGGCGCTGGGAGTCGGGATACAGTTATTCTCATACGACCCTCAACGCACCATCTCATAAAATGTGTACCCCAATTATACATACATAATTATTTAACCACAAGACCTATTGTCAAATACTAGTTATTTGTAATTAGTACCTACATAGTTTAAATAATATATTATTCTAATGTGATTTGAAATAATTTCAGCATCATTAACTTCAATGCACCTTTATGTTTGAGCAATAAACTAAATTATTCTATACTATGTGTATGTAACTAGAAAAAAAAAATGGACGTAGATAAGTCAACATTTTTTTTAGATTTTTTCGCTACATATTTTCAGAATCATGGTCTAATTGCACCCCCCAAGTTTTTACTAGTAGTCTTTTTACTCCCTGTATAGTACTAGCTTCTGCCCACGGCTTCGCCCGCGTGTTACCCGGATAAAAAGTAGTATGTGTTATTCTGTATAAGCTATATTACTGTAAAGTTTTATAAAAATCCGTTCTGTAGTTTTTGCGTGAAATAGTAACAAACACCCATCCTCACAAACTTTCACGTTTATAATAGTAGTAGGATGGTGACAGACAAACAAATGAGTTCTTATGGCAAACGCCGCTGCTGGCTGCAACAGACTGACGAAAGAAAAAAAACGTCAGGGTTTTGAAGCCAAAACCTAAAACAAAACCTTTACAGTTTCGTCACATCCTTGTGTCTGTCTGTGACACCCCGATTTCTAGCTTATGTTTACCGAGATAAAATTTGGTAGTTTTCATAAACCCAAAACAAAAAACTAAACTTATAAAATCACTTGTCCTGACTCACTGACTGATCTATCAACGCACTTGGCTGTGCGTTGGCATAGGTTTATTTTATAACGTAAGCATGAGCTAAGAAAGGATTAATGGAAATTTCCACTGGGAGTAAATAGGGGGGGTTCCCCCCCCCCTATTTCCCTATGTATGTAAGTCTTGAAAATTTGAATAACAGCTATTGAGCATAAATAAATAATTCTGTGTTTCTGGGTTTTTAGATTTTCATTTTTAAGAAGGGGAATGGGGGGGTCGAAATTTGTATGTAAGTATAGGCTTTTTGAAAAAACGACTTGACGCGGGCGAAACCGCTGACAACAGCTAGTCAAAGAATAAAAATAAGAGAAACATTCATTGCGCTTTTCTAGTATGTAAAGTAACAGATGTTTTATTATTTCTTCAAAGCGCAAAAAAGTCATTTTTGACTTGTCAAAAATTATTGTCAACAATTCTCATTACACGTCTCGGTTCAAAGAAGCCAAAAGGCCTAAGCTGATATCCAGATGCTCTTCTCCGATAGCGGTACTTTATGAGGGGCTGGGCTTGCGACTTGTAGAGCAGAAGTCCTTTTCTATATCTAGGCTCATAGCCAATTTCTCACTATGATTCTTTATCGAATTACTTTCTGACATTATTCCAATAAATTTCTTCATTTAATTAAAGAAAAAAAAAAGAAAGTTAGAAAAGTCTTAATTTATTGAAAAAATTTAGTCAGAGTTAAAACTTTTACTTGCTATTCAAGTAGGTAACTTAATTTTATCTTAAAAATGGCGTTGTGACTTTTGTCCCAACGCAATTTTTAATAATTGCCTGAATAATAATAATTATCATCTTAGTCTTTTTTAGACTCCTATTTGACCCTACAACTTCAAACTTACAAGTTTCGAAGTGCTTCCATAGGCATATTATATAACTCACCAAATATTTGCAGATAAACCGACAAAAAATAAAAAAGAATGAAATATGTCAATAATGGAATTAGCGTGATGAATTATATTCGGATAAACAATAATATTTATTTACAATGTTCGCTTTTTTAACTTAGAAATAAAGATGGTCGAGAGTTAGCGTGTTCTCAATGGCTAGTATGGTTCGCGACCATGAGTGATTTTTGGCATCTGTATTTTTTTATACAATGAGATTTACATGGACGAAAACTGGCCATTAGAATGCTCTCATCCATAAGATTCAAGGTCATAAAATGGTTTTAATATTTTTTCATACATTACTTGTTATAACACTCAAATTACTTCGAGAGCTTCAAGCCCACTCGCGACCACCCCGGTCGAAAACTGGGTGTTCTATGAAATACGTCATCCGAGTTCTCGTCCACCTCATTTTGCTAGTTTATTGGTGAAAATCGAATTAAAAAACCATTGAACAATGTTATACAGATCATAAGTAAGGAATAAAAAGAAAAACCAAACCTATAAATCATCATTAACATAGATTTTTTTTCTAAAAGTCTCTAGTTTTTGATGTGCAAAAAGTCTGTTTTTTGCACATCAAAAACTAATATTTTTTTGCAAATCATCAACTACTAACTACTAACTACTAACTAAACCAATTGAGTGAGAATTGGTGCATGTGCTTACCCAAGACACAGATATTATAATACAAGTACAGATACCTCATCCCATACAAAAAAATGGATCGCTCTAACTCGGGCTATTTTTCGGGCTATTTTGTTTGTCATAAATATGTACTAGATGCCACTAGCGAGCGGTGGGTAGCGAGCGCCATCTAGCTTGTACTGTAGGTGGATTTAATTTCCTAATAAAATATAAACAAATAGATGGCGATAAAACCTAATGAGGGTTTTGAGTCAAAATAGGTAGGTACCTATGATGCTTGTGAACTGTGTTATACGTACTTATCTACCTACTTATATTAGTGTTTTTATGCTACGGCCGCCGCGCGCCAGTCGGCGCGCCCACAGGTTAGATGATAGTACAGTTTTATAATACTACACTGATGCTGCATTACTTTATTTCTTGATCGTCATCACTATCATCAACGTGCAGAAGTCCACTGCTGGACATAGGCCTCCCTAGACCTAAAGAGTGGATTTGTAAGAAATACAAGATTAGGTACTTATTTTTCCCCTACAAGAGAATGTTACAACTCGGAGCCTACCTAGGTACCTACTTTAAAACGAGAAAAAAAACATTTAATCTATCTAGGTAGGTACCTACTTATATAATATTCAACTAGGAAAAGAAGGCGGTTTTCTACTTACAGTAATAGAATATACCTAATTATACAAGTAGAAAATGAAAATGAATTGAAATAAAACATACGTAGTTGGTATTTAAGCCAAATAATAAATATATATTTTCAATACAATTGCTTGAAAAGTGAAGTCTGTAAATACGTAGGTATAAGTAGGTACCTAGCTTGAAATATAAGGAAACCTACCTAACGAAAGTATTAAGTAGGTAGGTATACCTATTGATGTTGGGGTAGGTACCAAAACATACGTACCTATGTTTGGTGTGGTTGGGTGTGTATGTTGATAATATGTTTTGATATTGGCACAGATTTTATAATACCTACTGTATTGGTGTGTGTTATTATTAACTAGCTTCTGCACACGGTTTCGCCCGCGTAGTATTCGGATAAAAAGTAGCCTGTGTTATTCTGATGTATGAACAATATTACTGTAAAGTTTCATCAAAAACCGTTCAGTAGTTTTTGCGTGAAAGAGGAACAAACATCCATCCTCACAAACTTTCGCGTTTATAATATTAGAACCTAAGATTGTATTGAAATAGGTAGGTATGTTTGACTCATTGAAAAAAAAACAGTAATAACTGAATGTTCAGAATCTGTTTGCCAATTTTCATACAATTGAATACCTAGGTACCTTACAATAACAAGCAAAATTGTGCCGCGACGTTTCTTGCTTTATAGAGCGGGCGTTGCGGAGGCGCGGGAGGGGTTACGACTATTAGTAAGATACCCGCGCGGCTCAGACGCACAGTAAGTATGTAGGTACATAATTATGTTTGTTGACAACCTCTGTGGCGCAGTGAGCGAAGGTCCTCCTGAGACGTACATAATTATGTTTGTTGACAACCTCTGTGGCGCAGTGAGCGAAGGTCCGCCTGAGACGTAGAAGGTTGCGGGTTCGATTCCCGCTGCGGGACAAATGTTTGTATGATTTGCAATCATTTGTCTCGGGTCTGGGTGTTTTCTATGTATAATATGAAAGTTTTTACAAAAAAAATACAATTAGTATATCAGTCATGTAGTTACATAACACAAGCTCTGCTTACTTTGGGGCTAGATGATGCTGTGTGAAAATGTCCAGCATTATTTATTTATTTACTTTTCACGCAAAAACTAATGAACCGATTGCGATGAAACTTGATAGGTTCATCGTAGGTACGTAGCTGTTACGTTTTATCCCGATATTCCCACGGAATCGAAACTTACGCGGTTGAAACCGCGGAGTGCAGCTAGTTTATTTATAAAAAGCAGATAAAATTCAAATTTTAACTACTCATTTCCTACGTTAGATTGTGTGAAATATAGGTACTTACCTACCTATATTTCGTTACCTATATTCCATACAAAACAACACGCAAACGTTTGCAAATAGTGTCATCTATCACTATGCAGCACAAATTAAACAAAACCTCAAATCTTGCAATCTTGCCAAACTCAAAGTAGTATAAATGATTTCCGCTTGAAGAATGACGACAACATCAAATTTTGAGAAAATAAGAAAATGTGATTTATGAGTTCATTATTTCATTTTAAGTAAATATTTTAAAATGAAATAATACAAAAGAGATTATTTTTTTTAAATATGAACATACCATTTATTTTATGTTTAAGGACCTAATTTCGAGTTATTCTCAAAAAACTTCAATAACAAAGCGATACCTATTACACCATCTGTTGAGATTTTTTCGAACTAATCTTTTTTACTTCGCGATGAGACTCCGTGGCCAAGACATTCAAGTAACCACTAAAACACATTTTATTAAAATATGATTGTCAATTATTCTATTTTTTACTGTTATCTAGCAGAGGTGCGCTAAAAGGTCGAGAATAGGAAGTGGTCGGCGAACCGGCGAACATATAGTAGTTCTGTGTTCTCATAATTGAGGCTTTTAAGCCAGTTTGTCGCTTTCATATTACATTTGTGTTTGTTAAGGTAGTCTATATTTAATGTTCTGTTGGGTCTGTTGTAAAGAAATGTTGAGAGAAAGTCAAATTGGTGATGCATGAACTCTGTCCGAAATCTCCTTCCTTTAAAGATTTTAGCATGTCTTCTTTTCTTGCGGGTGTTATGAATGTTAGTAGGTAGATTGGTATGAGTTCGTAAGATAATAGTATTAAGGATGTACAGCTGGCGGACTGTGAGAACTTGAGATATATTATATAGGTCAGCTGTTGGATGTCTATAACGCTTGAATGACATAATCTTAATACTGATTGCTGAGCTCTTTCTACAGACATCATGTGCGCTTTGTAGGCTCCTCTCCATACACATATTAGAAGTAATGCAGTATATTAGAACATACTGACAGAGCGCAACATAAATGGTTTTAAGAAGTTTTGGATTAATAATGTGACGAAGCCTCTTAAATATCCAAATAAGTTTCCGTGTTCGAGTCGTGATAAGTTTTATATGTGAGGCCCACGACATCCTTACATCCAACACTACTCCAAGATATTTAATTTCCGTGGTCCTCTCGAGGCTTTGGCATTCACAGTTTGGAACAGAGTCTGCAGCACAGTAGTATGCTGTAACGACTAGGGAGTCAGGTGGACCGGTATCAGATCGCAAAGAGAAAGGAATGTAGGTACTTGGTCTTGCTAACGTTTAAGTCAGTAGGTTCGAGTAAGCCACTTTATAACTATATTTAGCCCCTTTTCCGCTGTGGAATATGTTTTTAACCAAGTATCACCTTGAAATACTATGGCAGTGTCAGCTGCATATGTGAAAATGTTGGCATTATCTAATTTTAATTTACAAAGGTCATTAACGTAGATCAGGAAGAGACTCGGGCCGAGAATAGTTTCCTACATAGTACAACATAATAAGGCCATATCTACCTAATTATCTTATTTATAAAAGCAAAAAACAAATTAAATAAACAAAACGGCAATGCGCAGCAAAAAGATTCCACCCGTACGTACGCACAAACAGCTGATCTCGCGCGTAGGTCAACGATCGCGCGGTCGTCGTGTCACCCGACTAACAAACTACTTACTATTATTGTTGCTTCTACCTACCTACCAACGTGAGGTAAGGTTAACTACTAACAATAATAAGCCATAAGTACCTACCTGGACACTTGTGTACGATTAATTTAATTTGCGGCCGTGTAATGAAATCATACCTACTAATGCTTGGAACACTCAAACCAAACTTAAACGTAGTAGGCAAGAGTAGGAAGTAACTAACCCACCTAGCAAATTTGTGTCAACTGACAGCCCCGGCCGCCATGAGTTTACGTATTTTTTTACACCTAATGAGGGTTTTGATTTAAAATATGTACCTACCTATTATGCTTGTGAATTGTGTTTTAGGTACCTATCTACTAACATTCGTTCTATGCTACCGGCATAGAGACGGCCACCGCCGCACCCCAGATTAGATGATAGTTACTACGTTACCGCGGCGCCTACCCATGATGCTTGTGAATTGTGTTCCATTCCAAGTACTTGTCTACTTACATTCGTTTTAAAAGCTAAGGATTAGATAATAGTTACTACGTAAGCGCGGCGCCCGACTGGCATACGAGCGAGCAAAATTAAACCACTAGTTAGGTTATTGCACAGACTAGTTAGGAGCATCTTATTTCGGTCGATACCTTGTTAATCGAAATAACAGCCGACTCAGACTTCCTGTACTTCCTACTTTTAAATAAATGTTAATAATATTATGTCATTTTGAATTTATGTTGTTTTTCAAAATATTGACATGGTTATCGTTATTGACTAATTAGGGGATGCTGATTATGAAAATGAGGTCCATTTTGAAATTAAAGATGGCGCATACCATTTTATTTTCAAAATGTTGTAATGGGTATCTTTTTTTACTAATTTGGGGATGCTAATTATGGAAACGCGGTTCGTTTTGAAATCAAAGATGGCACAAACCTTTTTTTTTTAATGTTGATATTTTGAAAATAAAATGGGTATCGTTTTTGACTAATTCGGGGATATGGATAATCAACATTTAAAAATAAAATGGTATGCGCCATCTTTGATTTTAAAATCCCCGAATTACTCAAAAACGATACCCATATCAACATTTTGAAAATAAAATGGTATGGGCCATCTTTGATTTCAAATGGACCTCGTTTCCATAATCAGCATCCCCAAATTAGTGAAAAACGATACCCATGTCAACATTTTGAAAATAAAATAGTATGCGCCATCTTTGATTTCAAAATGGATCCTGTTACCATAATTATCATGCCCAAATTAGCGAAAAACGATACCCATATCAAAATTTAGAAAATAAAATATAATGCGAAATCTTTGATTTCAAAATGGACCTCATTTTCATAATCAGCATCCCCTAATTAGTCAAAAACGATAACCATGTCAACATTTTGAAAATAAAATAGTATGCGCCATCTTTGATTTCAAAATGGATCCCGTTATCATAATTATCATGCCCAAATTAGCGAAAAACGATACCCATATCAAAATTTAGAAAATAAAATGTTATGCGAAATCTTTGATTTCAAAATGGATCTCGTTTCCATAATAAGCGTCTCCAAATTAGTGAAAAACGATACCAATATCAAAATTTTGAAAATAAATTGGTATGCACCATCTTTGATCATCTTTGATTATAAAATGGACTTCATTTTTATAATCAGCATCTCCGAATTAGTCAAAAACGATACCCATATCAACTTTTGAAAATAAAATGGTATGCGCCATCTTTGATTTAAAAATGGACCTCATTTTCATAATCAAAATCCTTGAATTAGTTAAAAACTATACCCATATCACAGTTAAGAGGTGGCAGAGAGGTAGATCTTCGGGTAGAAGAACAGGTCTTGGATCTTGTTGGGAGAAACCCTTGGATAGGAACGCGAACTGCAGCGAAGTTGCTCAGGTGTCGTGGAGCCGTAGTAGGTATCACATAAAACAGTTGCACGTGGAACCGATGGAATCCTCATGCCTTTCAAGAGACGGGACATCAGGTACGGTGGTCTGTAAACGATCCATCATGAGACTGTCGTTGGGCCCGTGTTTATGCAAACAGTTAGCTTTCCACGTGACAAATTGGAATCCTATCGCTGCTTATTGGAACATCAACCGATGGAAAATGCCTTGGATTTTTTGGTTCTAGGGCATATAACTTCCTACGTGAGTATTTAAATAAAGGCGCTAGGTGGTATACCTAGCAAGGTAAATATATACTTAGCGACATGCATATTAAGTTATTTGAGTATCTAGACAATTTATGATTTGTTTTGTTTGCAATGAATCAGCTAATTTGATGGAATCTTTAGGATGATACTACAGAATAGTAATAACTAGGTAATGACGGGGTGACATGATAAAAACAAATTGACAATGCAAATGAATGAATACATATTCTCATAATTTCTGTACCTACTTACAATTAATGGCCTTTATCCTGGCCACAGATATTATAATACAAGTCCTGGCATACCGACAACCTTTGGGGTAAACGGGTTCTTGCGTGAATACTGCGTCTTGGCAAATTGGTGGGGCGTGTGGGGCGGATCAAGCTTAGTGGAGTGATGACTCAAGAAAGGCTGCAGGCAGAAAGTGAATGAGACGAGGCTGGCTCAGTGATGCGTATTAGGTATCGAGCACATATATTCGGAGAGGCCATGTCCAGCAGTGGACTGATGTGGGCTGATGATGATGACGAATAGCCTGGCACAAGGAGACGAAACAGCAAATCGTCTAATGTGCCTTATTCTCATGTGCCTTGATTATGACCGTGATTTTTGTGTATCTATTTTTGCCCGCGACACGTGAGTTTGTATACACGTTTACATGGTTGCTTGTTAGATAAAAAAAAGCGCTTTGTCTTCTTGTTTTCTCTAATAAGTTCCTACATAATATTTTAACCTAAAAACAAACTTAGTTTGGTAAATAAGTTGGTACCTAATTAAAATGTAGAACCATACATTCACGTGGCGTCTTGACGTATAAGTATGCGTTAGATAAAGATAACTTTATTTGTAAACATTAATAATAATGTTTATTATTCTATTGATTGGTAACCACAAACCAAAATACATTAGCAGGACATTAACAGTTTATATAAAAGGATAAATTATACGTACCAATCTACGAGTGCATATTGGACTTTTCTCAGCTCTTAGGGCTAAAAAATAAATAAGTAGAAATAAATTGTTACACTTTTCTACTCTATAATTAAAAACAATGAAAATATTTGATTTTATGCTCAATATAATTAGATACAAATACATTAATTTACTAAAAAATAATTATTACAAAGCAGAAACAACAAACATTCGAATCAATGTAATTAAATTAACGTATTAACCAAACCTATTAACGCAACTTGTTATTTTAAATGTAGTAATTTATATATTTTTTCCCCTCAAATGATGGTTACTGTACCTAAGTGAACTTAAGTAAGATTATCATTAGTACCTACCAACTACTTAATGATAGTGGTGAATATGTGCTGGGTTGTAACTATATAAATACTACTTAGTTTGACCATTTCCGCTTAGTATGTTTTAGTTCATCATTAAAATAAAACATGATTATTGTAATATTTTCATTTCTGGCATCAGTACTGATTATTGTGTACTATGTTAGTACATTCAGATTCAATTGCTGGAGGAAGAAGAAAGTTCCGTACATAAAACCTGCACCAATATTGGGAAATTATGGAGAATACATTCTTCTTAAGAAATATATCGGTGCAGTCGTTCAGAATTTGTGTAAGCAGTTTCGAGACGCTCCATACTTTGGAGCGTTCTACGGCACTGAGCCAGTTCTCATCGTTCAAGACCCAGAGCTCATCAAGCTCGTGATGACAAAAGACTTCTACTACTTCAGTGGACGTGAGATTTCTAAATACACGGATAAAGAAGTCTTTACGAGGAACGTTTTCTTCTCCGGGGGAGATCGATGGAAGGTGACCCGACAGAACCTAACACCTCTTTTCTCATCAGCGAAAATGAAAAACATGTTCTATCTGATAGAGAAATGTGCGCATATCTACGAGACTATGCTTGACAAATATATGGAGGAGTCCAACGAATTTGAAGGCAGAGGGATGATGGCACGCTACACCATTAGCGGTGTCTGCTCTTGCGCATTCGGCATCGACACAAAAACTATGGAAAAACCAGACAACAATCCATTTGCGAACATAGCCAACACTATCTTTCAGAACACAACGTATCGAGGATTCAAGAACCTGGCCCGTGCTATTTGGCCATCATTATTTTACGGTTTAGGATTCAAGTCCTTCCCTGTGTCTATTGACAAGTTCTTCTCAGATTTACTGATTGGAATCTTCGAAGGAAGAGGGTACAAGCCGTCCTTGAGGAACGATTTTGTGGATCTGATCTTAAGTTTCAAGGAAAAGAAGTACATAACAGGTGATAGCTTATCGAATATGAAGACTGGTGATAACAGGAAGGTAAATATTGAGGTAGACAATGAACTGCTGGTAGCTCAGTGCTTGACGTTCTTCGCCGCTGGGTTTGAGACGACAGCGACTACACTAAGCTTCACGCTGTATGAACTAGCAAAGAACCAAAACGCACAGAGGAAAGTCCAAGAAGAAATTGACTCTTTTCTGCGGAAACACAATAATTGCATAACGTATGACTGCATAAAAGAGTTGCCCTACCTGGACGCATGTATAGACGAAGCTATGCGTTTATACCCAGTTCTGGGGGTCTTCACTCGAGAAGTTGTAGACGAGTACACGTTTCCTTCAGGTCTACAGCTCGAGAAGGGAATGAGAGTGCATGTGCCGGTGTATGCTCTCCATCATGACCCTGAGAACTTCCCCGACCCGGAGCAGTACCGACCGGAGCGGTTCCTACCGGAAAACAAACATAATATTAAGCCGTACACTTACCTGCCTTTTGGAGAAGGACCTAGGATTTGTATAGGTGAATATAACTGAAGTGTAAAGTTAAGTTTTTCACGTGTATCTGCCCATCGCATCACCGCTAGGCGCGTAGCAATTACGTAGTTTTATTTTCAATTTCAACCGCGACGACAGAAGCCCGTAAATGCGTTTGGTATGTCTGTTTATTTGTCTGTTACCATTTATATCCGGAATGGCTGATTCGATTCAAATAAGATTTTTTACAATTGATTTGTATGACAACAAAGATGATTCTTAGATCGGTTTCATCACCATATGGCACTACGGGGCGCCGAAATAGACGACAGAAATAACATTGAGGGTTGATAATTTGATAACTTTACAATAAAGAAATAAACGTGTACAAAAGGTGGGCTTAGTGCTAAAAGCATTTTCTGCCTGCCAACCTCAAAGGTATTCTAAAAGAAGGTTGGCGTGCTGTACAATAATCCTGATTATCTTCTTTCTAGGCATGCGATTTGCGAAGATGAAAATGCTGCCCGGACTTGTGACAATTCTGAAGAAGTACCGAGTAGAGCTGGCACCGGGCATGTCCTCGAACATAAAGTTGGAGGCGCGTACCATCGTCACGCAGCCCATCGGAGGGATCCTCCTGAAGGCTGAGGTGCGGGATGGCTGGGAACAGCGAATGTTTGCCAAAAGTCAATAAAGTAATGTAACACGAAGTTCAAGATGTAAATTCCATTCCAACTAATTCTTTTAACGAAATTTAAAATACAAAATTTTCTTTTCTACATCACCCACTCCCTAGTGTAGTTCTCTAGTGGCTCCCTAGCAGCACTCCCTAGTAACTCCCTAGTGACTCCCTTGCAGCACTCCCTAGTGACTTCCTTGTGCAGATCCCTAGTGAATCCCTAGCAGCACTCCCTAGTGACGCCCTAGTGCAGCTCCCTAGTGATTCCCTAGCAACACTACCTAGTGACTCTCTAGTGACTCCCTTGCAGCACTCCCTAGTGACTTCCTAGTGCAGCTCCTTAGTGACTCCCTAGCAGCACTCCCTAGTGCAGCTCCCTAGTGACTTGTTGCGATAAAACCTATCTAAGAACCATCCTTGAAGATATAGAAATCGATTGCAATAAAATGCATTTACCTCTTATCAAAAGTCGCAGTCAAAATTCGTCGCAAATACAAAGATAGGAATAGTAAACTACTTATTACATAACGTATAGTATGCCTGCGTATGCTGGTCTCCTGTGAAATAAATCACAGCAAATTATATGAGGTACGTCATATTATGTCAATAATATGACGTACCTACTGTAGAATATACCAAAACCCAACCTTTGACATTGATTATTGAGCTACCTACCTGCTTCGTGATATTCGTATTCTTATATTAACAATTATTATAATTCTTGACATATTTTTTCTCATATTTTTTGTCATTTTGTATAATTATTGACATTTAATTTTATTTTGTATACATACCTACCTATTCACCAGTGTTATTATTTAAATTGGATGTGTATAATTGTAAAATAATAGCTACCTGCAACGCCCTGACAGGGCCGATGTACCTACCAACCTACTTGGAGCTACACTAGACCTAAGCTTAACCATTGTATGTAGGACATTAAGCATGAATAAATGAAATTATGATATCTAACTCCTACTATTATATTCATATCAATACCCAGGAACGAATTAGCAAGCTGAAGTGGCAGTGGGCCGGTCATATCTCGCGAAGAACCGATAACCGCTGCGGTAAACGTGTTCTTGAGTGGAGACCGCGACTCGGCAAACGTAGTGTAGGACGCCCTCCGGCCAGGTGGGATGACGATCTGCGAAAGACTGCAGGCAGATGCTGGATGCGGCAAGCTGAAGACAGGGCGCTATGGCGCTCATTAGGGCCTATGTCCAGCGGTGAACTAATATAGGTTGATGATGATGATGAATACCCAGGACAAAATAAATGTAATTTTCTAGCTCCTGCATTATCGTCATAGCTATGAGAGATGGTCATTGCTATGTAAATATTTTTGCCACAATGTTTGGACATTCTTTTTTATATACAACTTAGCGGCCTACCTGTTGGTAAGCGGTTACCGTAACTTATGGACGCCTGCGACACAAGAGATATCACTCGCACATTGCCGATGTTGAGACATAATATTCGTCTACTATAACTGTTTTGAATTAAGTAAGTAAGTATTTGGGATAGTCACATTATTGTTAGACAAAGGTGTCAGAGTTGTCTAAGACAATGCTGGGGCATCTGAGCAACAATATATTTTGGTTAGGTACACACACCTGTCTTGTCAAGTGCTAGATTTTTTTAATAAAAATTAAGTCATTTTATTGCCTTTTAGTTTTAAATTGCTAAATCGTTCAACCGTTTGTAGCTTGGTCAGTAAGCAATTGTGGCACAGATGACTGCACTTGTGGACCGACGAGCTATGTAGGTAATGTAAGTACCTAGTTACCTTTACCTATTTATGATAGGATCAGATCAAGTTTAGAGCCACAAACAAATAGACATACGCTAGAGTCGACAAATTAACCTGGGGTTTATTTACTAGTTCATTTTAGAACCCAGGTTAAAATGTTAACCTTGCGTTATGCATTTCATTTGGGCCTAACTAGTCCAATTTGTTAAGGTGATGGTACTAATGTTGAAACTCAAAAATATTACGGTTTTATACCTGTTTAAAAAACTTGGTCAATTTGGTGATTTACATATTTTGATCAGTTTTGTAAATTCTTTCAATTCAGTTCTAAAAGGAACCAAATCAAAAATCGGACGATATAGAAAACCATTGCTGTGTTCACGAAACTACATTTGCGATATTTTTGTGTTGTAGAGTTTTACGACCATATTTGCAGGATGGAAAATACAAGATGGGAAAAAGTTATGGAGTGGATACCACGTGACAACAAAAGAAATAGAGGGCGACCGAAAAAGCGTTGGGTTAGTTGGGTTATTCCGACAAACAAGTAATCAGTTTAAAAGCAACGAAACCCGATTGCAGTTTCTTAAGCGTGGTTCTATCATCTTAATATTCCTTAATACAATTTAATAACAAATTACACTAGGTATTATTATATCCTATGTAGTGACATAGAGAGTGCTCTAGGACGAATCCAATAACATCGCATTTATCGAAATCTAACAAGTTAAACGACTTGTTGAATTTTGATAATGAGGTTACAGATTTTTGGTTCGTCGGAAATCGAATATGGCGGTTTGTAGCCGCCATTTTAGATTTATTGACACTCTATATATCCTATATTGGTCCCGCGATGAAGAAAAATCGAATGACACCTCATTTATCAAAATCCATCAAGCCGTTCAGGCTACAGCGAGAGCTAAAGGAATAGACATATACATATACCCGAAAAACATTACCCTCGTTTTGGAGAGTCAGGTAAAAAGTGGAACAAACTGGATGAGACAAGCTAGAGATAGAGACATTATGGAGAGTTATATGGGAGGCCTACGCCAGAGAGGCGACTACTATCTAATGCGTGATTTATATGTAATAATTAAATTAATACAATTAACAAACTACAAAACTTGAAGTACAATGTTGTCTTATCGCTTAGAAGCGATCTCTTCCAGATAACCTTTGGATATAATTAAAATTAAATAAGTACCTATTCAATTTATCTAATTGAAATGTAAAGCTGAAATGTTAAAATGGAGTAGAATTAAAGGCTATTTTGATTTAATTTTATCTAGAGTTTTCGGCATGACTAGAACCTATGTCTAAGAACTGCAAACTTGCGGTCCGTCTGTAGAATGTACCAGTGAAGTCCGTCTGTTTGCATGTTCGGTACAAGAAATTGATTAATTTATTTATTTAAATAACGCAGCCAGTATTTTGAAGACGCTTCGATCTGGTTATGATGAGGATCAGTTGATTAGATAACTAGATCTGGATATTATTTCAAGCTAAGATTATAAGCTTCAAAGTGAACAACCACATTCAAAGTGAGTAACATAACTAATATCTATTACGAGACGCGTGTGGTCCGCGCACTACTTCCGTTTGAAACAACCTCACTCACCCTCGTGCTACGTTATCACACGACAATCAAATAAATTGTATCTATGTATATTATAATTTACTAGCCTCTGTCCACGGCCTTGCCTGCATGGTACCCGGATAAAAAGTAGCCTATGTGTAATTCTGATGTAAAAGCTATATTACTGTAAAGTTTCATCAAAATCCGTTCAGTAGTTTTTGCGTGAAAGAGTAACAAACATCCATCCTCGTTTATAATAGTAGTAGGATTTTTACAACCTTACAAAAGCTTGCAACAAATATGCTTAGCTTGTAAAGATTTGCTCTTATAAAACAAAATAATTAATGATGAACCATTAATTATTTTGTCTTTTCAACTTTCTCTGATGTCACTATCAATTAATATTGAAGTGTATTATTTGTTTAAGTATATTTCCAATATTTTATATTATATTATTATTCTTATATTAAATATATTATTTTTATAGGTATCTTATAATATATATTTATATATTGTAGTGTATGTACATTAGTTTACATTTTACTAGACACGCCACACCATCTTTTTGCACGCCCAGGATGACTGGTAGAGAATGCTTTAGCATTAAGTCCTCCTAGCACTACATTGTTTGTGCGGAAGTATTAAATAAATAAATAAAAAAAAACATTTTCAAAGGAAACTTTTAGGAAATAAGGTTAAGCTGGATCATACGTGCCCAGACACTGTTCTATCTACCACTATCGCTTGTCCAGCTACCTTGTTTCCGACCTTCAAAGAATACAGATAGATAGGTACCTTGTGTTGTCCGTGTATTATAATATATGTGTCCGTACTAAACTAATATTTATTTATTTATTTTAGGAAAACCAATAGCTAACACAATATTCTTAACAATACTTAAATTAATACAGGTAGCCAATAATAGGTCTTCACTGATAGCACCAGCCTTGGATCTTAAAATGTTTACACTAAGCTTATCCCTACACGTACCTAATACGACACAGACAGCTCAACCAATAATTACTGAGCACAAAAAACAATGAAAACTTATTTATTAGAATAATAGATACTGGAAACCATATTGCCTTTTATTGTGATAAACGTTATAAAATACAAGAATTACCTTCAATAAAATTCCGCTAACATATAAAATCACCCTTAACTGCCATCTTAGGAAATACCTACAATTACCAATTATGACTTACTTATTATTTTTTTACAACAATTTAGCGGATGTTAGTAACAATCTCAGCAGGGCAACTCACAGCATATCTGTTGTCTGTACATATATCTGTTCTTTACCCGACTGCGGCAAACCAAAGGACAGGCATGCAGGGCAACTTACAGGTTATGTGATTTACATTACCTTGGTTACCTCGTAGGTTTTACAGCCTTACAAACTAAACCGTTTCTACATACGTTACCGTTTCTACATATATTACAAAATATTACTTCTCACTTGTGTATTGCATCGTCTATTGCAAAGCCCTTTAGTGACGTGTGACGATAAAAACCTTCCTTGAAGTCTTTCAAAACGTATTCGAGAAAAATGTTTAGATAAAGATAAGATGAAGATTAGTTGTTCAAAAATACAGTACAATACATTACTTAACTAAATAATGTCAAGCACTGTTCCCTACATTAGTTCTCAAAGAGCTGTTGCAGGGTCACCCCGAGAGACTCACCCGGACTCTACATCATAAGTAGTTCAATATTAATATAAGTGTTTTACTTAGTAGCCATATAAATAAACAAAGTGAGTGTGGTAGTTAAAGCGATAGCTTTCTACCTAATATAGTTCTTAACAAATATTAATTACAGAAATTAAACTAATGGTAACAGAACAACTTCACGCCCTTAATGCGTCTCTGGTATAAAATTAGGTCATTAGCTTCGTCTTGATCTAAAATATGTCCTAGGCTATATGCACATACACACACACACACACACACACACACACACACGCGCACGCGCGCACACCACACACACACACACACACACAAATATATGACGGCTCTGAAAATTCAACATGGCAAACACTAGACGCCATAGTGTCATTGATAATGTTGTACAGCACGTTGTTGGCATACGGAGCCGCTGACAGAAACCAGTAGTTAAAGTTTGTGGATAATCCACGTGTCATTTATCACGATCAATGGAATAGCTGATCAGTAGAGGAAGTACTCGCCAGCTCATATAATTTATGTATGCGGATCTTGTAAGCTATCGTACTTGTACGAGTACGTATGAGTAATTAGGATTTCATTAGTTTTTAATGCGATCCAGATGCATATATAAATATTAATGTAGTTGAAGGATTAAGAGCTTAGAAATATGATGTCGATATGTTTATTTATTTATTAATGTATATAATTAAGTAAAACTGAATATGAACTAGCACTAGGCAAGTACATTAGGATTACCATTCAGCGTGGCAATGCGGCCAGTATTTTGGGAATGCTTCCGTCTGGTAGTGATCTGGATCAGTTGAGCTATCTATAGATCGTTTGCAAGGTGTTTTTATTTTTGGCAAGTACATGTACATATTAAATTATTGCTCTAGGTTAACTTAATTGTATCTTGTATTGTTTTCTAATTAACTGTACCTTTCTAATTATTTCTGTAGGTTGTATTTTGTTTGTTTGATTTTGTTTATGTTAGACTGTCGGTATTTTGTAAGTTTCTTTTATAAAATGTAAATCTCTTATTGGCCGTAACTTAGATTATTAACGTTAGAACCGTTTATTCATAAGGGCTGTTTATTTTGTTTGAACAATAAAATAAAATAAGATATGAATAAATGTTATTTTAATGTTAATACAGTGGGACGAGCTCGACGCGCATCTTAAATCGTGGGCTGTGACAGCGTTAAATCGCAAGGATTGGAAGGAGGGTAGGAAGGCCTTTGCCCAGCAGTGGAACTGACTAAATAATAATAATACAATAGACTTTACCCGCGACAGCAGGAGCACAGGTGCATGTGTTTGACGTGAGAAGTTGTGTTTTGTGTTTATTTGTTTGTCTGTTATCATCTCTCCAAAACTGCGTATCCAATTTAAATGCGGTTTTTTTGCAATATATTTGTATGACTTTAAGGATGGTTTTTAGATAAATTTTATCGTCACCTGTCACTAGGGAGTGCTACAACAGACAAAGAAAAACATGAATATGAATTTAAAAAAAATTGCAAAGTTTATTAGTCCTTTTGAAATAGTCACGCATAGATTTGGATGTCTAACTAGCTATGAGTAAATTGTAATTGATGAGAAATAAACCTAAGAATTTAAACCTTGACGATAACACGCTGTTGTCACGTTATTACAGGATTTAGTCTAATCAAATGCAATACTTAATGCGTCAAGAAAGAACCATGTTTTAGATCCGTTTTATTTCCATAAAACTAGATATTTTGTATTCTAGTCAGACAGGAGGGACGGATAGAGGATCTACTGAGGCGCTTTTGCGGCACCAAAATGACGTCACTACAAATATCTCGATATTCACGAAACTGTTAGCATCCATGCCATCCAAACTAAACTTTTTAGAACGTAGAACTTTTCTACCCAAAAACAGAAAAGCAGTTATGGGAAACATTTTATTGTAGTTACAGCATTAATGTATCTCTTCTATCAATTCACAACACTCCTCGCGGTTTTTGATCTTTTTTCCTGTCAAAACTGTTGGAGGTATGTATGTGACATTGGAATTTAATTATTATCATAGCGTAATACTATGATAATGACCAAACTTGCAAAAACTAGAGGAAGTTGCCAGTGAAAGTCCATCTCGTTCGGCCTTCACAGTGCTTGGTTACAACGCGTCAATGATTAGATTGTTTCAATGGTTTGCTAGAAATAGAAGATTACCTTACCCTTGACTTTGGGAAACATAACCTCGCTACTTTGTCAGAGCCAGCTAGCCAGCGGCAGTTTGTGATAGACAGTACATAAAATTTAACGAAAAGAAAACATGTAGGTAATCCTCAAACCACTCACCATAAAATTTACGAATCCCATCCTACCAATATTTATAAATAATAATTATTGATGTTTTTTGCTTGTTATCTTCGTAACGTATCTTCTAATCTTCGTACTGTTCAAGAAACATACCTAATAGTACGAGTATGAAAAGAATAGTGTACATATTTTATCCGAGAAATGCACGCAATAGAAGCTGTATGCAGAAGCTAGTTTTAATGACAAATGCTATGTGGGCAATGCTATTAGCTCCCCATAAGGTAACTATTTTGTGAAACAGCTCTATTATAAGGTAACTATTTTATATCATCGTAATTACAAATACCCAGTCATCAATAAAATAATTATTTCAAGTCGTTTAGATAAATCATTTACAATAATAATAGCCTCGAACACAGCCTCAGCGAATAGGTAGGTAGTAGATTTGCTAAGTCTGTGCCCTTCCGGTTGTGTTTCGTGACCGATATCTATCGCCAAGAGTATTAATAAACTTGGTGACCTACACATTATGAAAAAAATGCCTAACATGCTTATCAGATCGCTAGCTTTTGCCCGCGCTTCGCAACTGTATTACGCATCATAGATATGCTCTGATACATACTGCATAGATCATTGGGGATACCAAGTAGAGATAATAAAAGGCACGAACATTACATCTGGATGCCTATGTTTTTTTGTAAGTAGTAAGCATTCAACATGACAGGTTGCGAGGCCATCGCCGCTTATTAGAACACTACCTGCGCCCCGCGGTTTCACTCGCGTAAGTTTCGATTCCATGGGAATATCGGGGTAAAAAGTGACAGTAAAGTATTTTACTGCTACATACTCGTAAATACCTAAGAATGAATACTACGATACGACCAACTTTTGTTTCTACCGGCGATCTAATTAGATTTTAGAACACAAAGGCTGCTACTGTGACTTATCTATGATAGTTAGATATATTCCCTCGACGACTTTTTTGTAGGTAATAACGAGTACTTTAATCATGTAGTAAATAATTTTTATGTATGATCTATAGTTTTCTCAGCGCACGCCAAATAATAAATCTTTCATAGGCAAAATTTTGCTACTTTGGGTTACATTATTGCTATTATCTTAAGGATCCCTAACTTTTTGAAAATAAATTATAGCTTACGAGTATGTTACTTCCTGACAATTTATCTTTCTATTGGTTAAAAACAAACAAACAAAAAATCTCTCCTCTTTATAATATTAGTATAGACTACTGATGGTACTTGCCTTCGAATGTTTGGTTTTTATGTCATGACATGCCGGGGTCCTCACGATGTTTTCCGTCGTTTAGAGCAGGTATTAACTAACAGTTTGTTTACAAAAAAAAACATTAAAAATAAAACATGTTTTCCATCATCGAATACACATCATTAGTAACTTGTGGTGAAAAAACTTAAATAAAACCATACTTATAAACATACTACAATCGAGATATTACAATCCGTCAGGCCTTTTTGGAGATAAATTGTAACAGACAAACAAATATACACACACAATAAACAACCTCCAAACGCATACCTATACGGGCTGTCGTCGTGGGTAAAAATTGATTTCGTTATGCCAAAAAAGTTAATACCCAAAGGAATATGACATAGCTTGGAACTGACTCCAAACTCTCACAATCCGGAATTTTAAATCTGGGCAATCTGGGCTTCCACGATACAGACTAGACCTAGTGTGTGGTGTGACCTCGTTGTCAAACTTGTAACTTAGGCACGTACTAGTTTTGGTTGAAAGTATTTTTTATGGAAATAAAGTATTTTGTAAACGCTATGAATACCTAAGTGACCCTTCCAAGTGCATTATGTTGCTTTACCTAGAACGAATAGAGAAGTTGATAAAATAATCATAGATAGTAATTTGACCGACAACTGGTACAATTAACAACTATTTCGGGTCGTGGGCGATAATGGGTGTATCAAAACTACTCCTGAAAACTCCTGAACGCACCATGTAGTAGCTACTTCTAGATTGGGATTGACAAACCTCATGCATGATCAGCAAATTTTTTTTCAAAGGTTTTCCTAATGTGGGTAATACTCAAGAGTTACATAGTCCTAACTACGTGACCCTTAAGTATTTATTTACTTATTCCAAAGGGTATCAGTCTTTAATCTACTTATATGTAGTTCCAGTCTATATTTATATCTGTCTAAAAAAATTGTATGGAGGCTTCTTTTCGAAGAAGCGTATTTGCAGAAATCCTAAGGTCATGGAAGTGCTACGTTTTGGCCACAAATTAGCTCAAACATATCCTAACTTCTACTTTTAAATTAGGATTTTGAAAAAGCAAATCGATCAATAATCACAGCCTCAATGTCCCGTTTAAGTTTTGGGGAGTTGTCTTAATACACCCTGTATAGTCCAGTTCTCCTTGGTCCGGCCACTACGCCTTCATAGTCGAGACAGGTGTCAACCGACAAGACAGACCCTATCATATTAAGTAGCTAACTGGTCTGCCCTACTCTACCTAAAACAACTAAAGATTGGTAGGTATGTACTATAATTTACGTCCTGCAGTTTTTTAAGGTGTTATACATTTGATTAGTTAAAGTGCTCAAGTTTATGGCTTCGCACGTTAGGTAGTCGAATAAAAAGTACCTAGCCGAACTATGCGCATTAAAAATTTCATACAAATCGATTCAACCGTTACGAAGATTATACGTAACAATTAAAAAACATCCATACTTTCGCATTTATAATTATATACTCGTATACTTAGTAGAACTAGCGTCTGTTCTTGCGCCGCGCGTGGTAAGTACGTACCTACTTTTTATGAAAAGTTTTTTAGTGATTTTCGTCGTCTATTGCAGCGCTCCCTAGTGACTTGAAGTGATAAAAACTATCTAAGAATTTTCTTTAAAATCGATAACAAAAAACGCATTACATTCGGATAAGCCATTTCGAAGATGAAATGGTATTATATACCTTGGTAGGTACGAGTATCTACCATCATACAAGTTAAGGACAACTGTCTTGATTTATTTTCTACTAAGTAAAAAACCACACTATATTCTAACGCAAACCCATAAGGAAGTGTTTCAAACGCCAATTTAAATAAGCATCAATAAAATTTTGGTGACGAAATCATGATAACCAAAATGCAAATGAGACCTTGGGCTTCAAAATTAAATTTGTTTTTGAAAAAATAATTTAGCGTTGTATTTTCTGATGATATTTTTATCATCCAATAAAGAAATGATGATTAAAAAAACATAAAAGAAACTGAAAAAATGGGTGATGAAATTTCATATTGCACTTTTTATCGATTTCCCGTTATATGAAGTCGGTTTTTTGACATTTCATGTCTTATAAATTGTTTATAATGTCTACTGCCTGAGAAATAGCAATTAAAATTCTCACTGTCACAACGGAATTTGAATCCATATTTCTCTCAGTCTGTCAGTTTAGCTTTAATAATTATTGAGGTCTACTACCATATTGACAGTGATATTGTAAAATAAGCATGTTATGAGCAATTAATAACAATGATCAAAGAATTTTTATTGTCTGCCGCTTTAGGAAATAAAGTAGAGCGAAGATCTGAGGAGTAGAATATACGTGTAAAGAATCGACTTTAGTTTTTTAAGTTCCCATAAAGTCTAAGTGTTGGTTAGTGTAAATAAATCGGATTTAGTGTGATTATTTCGATTTTAGGTGATCTTGCGTTTTTTTTACTACTAAGAGGCAAACAAACTAACGGCCCACCTGATAATTAGCAGTACCGTTTGCCTGACTGTCAGTATGTCACAATATATCTTTTTAAGAGTGATATGAAGCCAGTTAAAATGTTCACAGAATTCTTAAGGGCTTTTCCAAGACAATAATAAAACAATCAACAAGTCAACTTTAAAGGTTCCTTTAAAAAAAAAACCAGCTTTGAATTTACCAATCAATTTGTGTTTACAATGTATCGCGTATCCAATTAGCACTTGGCCGACTTTTATACATTGTTCTGCAAAAAGGAAGAAATTTTGAAAAACAAACATTGTCTATGACACCGTTTCTACCGACGTCCATGTTCTGTTGGGCGGATTCCAGCTGTTACAGCCTATGACAAGTGTACTTTTAATTAAAACTGACACTGAGATTCCCCTTGTATGTACTAAGATCTCAAATATACTTTTTTTTACACATGACGTAAGGAAAGGGCGTGACGTACATGCGTTTGAAGTAAGAGTTTATTTGTGTGTTTGTTTGTTACTATTTATTCTCCAAAACGGCTTATCCAATTAAATGCGGGTTTTTACTTCAAGAATGATTTAAAGACATATCTGAATCAAAAGGAGTCTCTGCATTTCAGCTTGATTAATAGGCCATCAGTGTATCAACAATTTTTTATATTTACCCGCGACGACAGGAGCCCGTATATGCATTTTTTATTAAACGCTTTTTGTTTGTTTGTCTGTTATCATTTATATCCGAGACAGTTTATCGGATTGTAATGTTTTATTGCAATCAATTTGTGTGTCTTCAAAGATAGTTTTTAAGTTTTATTCATTGTCATTGTCCATTACACGCTCCAAATAGACTTGCAGCGCAAGTCTATTTGGAGCGTGTAATGGACAATGAAAATACACGTTAGAGGTTTTAAATTTTGAATATTATATTATATTATTATTATATAAGGTTTTACTTAGGTTCACTTTGCTCTGCGCTGATATTTTATGGCATTTCCAAGATACCAACGTTGCTATTAATTAGTAAAGAATTGAAATAGTCAAGAACAGTTAATTACAGTCAGGTGTCTTTATTTTATTCCGATTAAAACAACTTTGTGCGTTATTATGCATATCAATGATCCAACTTGAAAAATAACTGCTATTGAACCAAATGCAGGAAATAGGCTTTTGATAAGGCTATATACGTCACCACACGATTAATTAAAGCCGTTTCCTGACCACAAGTGATGGTCACCGTCAGATGATGGAATTATTACAAGTTTATTACTTTACTAGCTGTGCCACGGCCGCCCACGGCCCCGGACCCACCGCGTCACATAGCCCGCCCGAGCGATTGGCCTCGATTCTGTAGTAGTTCTGTAGTTCTAACTAAACTAAATTTAAACTGTCATTTTCTTTTACTGATAGTGAAAGCAAGAAGGACATAGCTACAATTTAAGTGCTGTCAAATTAGTCAGATTTAAGTTTTCCATACAAATTTAGTCGTGATTTCAAAACAGGCTGATTAAAAACACGAAGAAAAGCGGCACGTAAACTGATTTGACAGCAGCACACAGCAGTAAAATTCTTGCCATCTCTTTCTTGCGTACACTATCAGTAAAAGAGACAGCGACAGTTTAATTTTAGTTTAGTTAGTGTACTACATAATCGAACCTTCCTCAAGAATTGGGGTATTAAATGCAAAAATATTTTTTCAAGTCCGACTAGTAGTTCCAGAGATATGCGCGTTCAAACAAAAAACAAACTCTTCAGCTTTATTATTTGTATAGTTATAAGATCTATACAAAGTCATAATAAATTATTTACGACCGGAGTCCGTACATGCGTTTGCCATGACAGGCTGATGTTTGTTTGACTGTTACAATTAATTTTAGAAATTGTCCCCGATAGACATCTGTCGGGGACATCAGTTAGAGCCGGCTGATTCGGCCGAGGATCTCAATATAGAATATAGAAGAAATATAGAAGTCTCGACAGAGCTTACTTATTTGAGCCTTTTGGGGTTGAGACTCTGGGTCCGTGGGGAACCTGAGCCATTCGCGTTTTCAAAATTAGTTCAGGGCGACTGGTCGAAGCGACGCGTGACCAGAGAGCTGGCTCTTATCTGGGTCAACGCATTAGCATTGCCTTTCAGCGTGGCAATGCGGCCAGTATTTTGGGAACGCTTCCGTCTGGTAGTGATCTGGATCAGTTGAGCTATCTATAGATCGTTTGCAACGGTCTTTAGATGGCTACCTGCTTCATCTGTATTTTTTGTATATACCTACTTGTAAATAGTTATATGAATAAATTTATTCTTTAAAAAAAACAGAAATGGCTTATTAGATTGTAATGCAGTTTTTTGGAATCGTTTTGTATGACTTTAAGGTTGGTTTTTAGATCTATTTTTATAGCCACATGTCACTAGGGGGGTACTGCATCTACACACGTCGGGGCTTTAAAAGTTTGTAAAAAATTACTTGTTCTTGCTATAAATATCATATCATCCACTTGGCCCACGGGTTGGCCCGTGTGGTGACTGGATAAGAAGTAGCATCAGTGAGAGTCATAAAATTATACTCACCAATTCCAAATTTTATCCAAATCGGTTCAGTTGTTACGAGGATTTATTAGCAATATACATCCAAACATCAATACCCAAACTTTGGCATTTATAATATTAGTCAAATGTACAAGGCATTTTTTTTTCTAGGTTAAATAAATAATAATTCGTACACATAAATTAATATAGTACAAGGCGATGACCGTTAGTTACAGTTTTTTAACTGTAACTAACGGTCATCAGCCTAAGTTTCGGCCTTGCTGAACGTTAATTAGCGCTAAACAGTAACATAAAGGTTAGCTGGAAGAGAATGCTATCTAGCATTAAGTTCGCCTATGTACAGTACTTTGTAGTTGTGAAATAAATAATTGTCTTTCTATCTTAATCGAAGACAGCCATGATTCTAGTAATTTCAACATTTAAAATCGTAGTAATTCATTCAAAACATCATTAGATCCATTGCATTTAACAATGAAATATTTCATGCAACTTTTCCATTGATCAGTGGGTTCCTAGTAATGTAATTGAATCTTCTGCAAACGAGGCGATACTTTTCCCTGTTCCTAATTATTTTTCTCCGATCATTTAGCACTCGTAATAGCTGAGAAACACGAAAGGTTTGGCATTGGAACGGTGGCCATAAAATTGATGGAACTGGGCAAGTAAGGACCATAATCATCTAGAAATTAGTGTACTCAAAGAGAAATATAATATGTCCACAAACATCCTAATATCCTAGTAACTAATATTATTATCTGACCATCAGCTACATGGTATCCTTACCATCCTTACCGCGTGACGATTATGGATTTCAGGATCTCCATCATGGGGATTGCAGTTGTTCGATTGGCATCACAATAAAGCTGAATGGAGGATCATCAAAAAAACAACCAAGCAGAGTTTGTTACCTGATTCTTCTAGGCTTGACCGCGCGCGAGGAATCGCCGTAAATTCACTTTCAAATTTTAAATTCACGTAGTTTTTAAGTTGACGTTTCTATATATATGAGCCTTGTGATTTCAATGAATAAAAACCTATTGACTTTGACTTTGAGCGTGTTTGTTTTGGCGACATATTAAAATGGTCTACATATGAATCGGTTTCAAACACTTTGAATTTTATCACCATCCTCAAAAGCCTACTGCTGGACATAGGCCTCCCTAATGAGTGCTATAACGAAAGAATCTTAGGCTGCCTCCTTCCATAAGTCGGGAAGTCTCCCGATTTTTTTATGATTTCATTAGTCCATCGGGTACCTAATCTAAGATTGGATTACGGCCAAACACTTTGAATAAAAGTTGGTAAGCTCTAACTAACTTACCGGTCGTGTCTGAATAACTAAATATAAAAAAATATACATATAAAATGGCAAACGGCCTGCCTGGTGGTAAGCGGTTACCGTAACCTATGGACGCTTGCAACACCAGAGGTATCACTCGCGCGTTACCGACCTTGACACATAACGGATGAAAATTATCATGTGCCTATCAAAAAAAAAATTTTTTTCATTAAAATACAAGAGTAAATTTAAAAGTTATTGCCAAGCGATCAAATAGTTTATTGGCTCTTTTTAAACATGTTGCAGCATCTGTTGTTTCAATAATTATAATGCTATAAATGTTCCAAAGTGGTGTAAATTATAAAAATACAACGTAGGAAATTGCTGTGAATTATTGTTATATTTTGAAATTGCGTTCCTACGAAACTAGTATGATGCACCGGTTTCCTCTTGAAGGTCTCTTTACCATTTAATTTTGTCAGTTTCCCCAATTCCGCTACCTTGCAATGTTGAGCATCTAATCTATGATTTATCCTGCTGATCGATTATAAATGGTGCTACTACAAAAAGCGCGAAGTGATCTTATTAAATCGTAAGAATGCCCAGGCGGGGCTTTCAGTAGCTTTCAAGGCTGGTGGGACAGCATGCAGGTTTAGTTGCGACCGCAAGACACAGAGCGGCGCACGCGTTCTACCGCTACAACCTATTTTGATAATCATAGAGGTTGTATAGGTGACGAATTCGAATTTTCAAATTGACAGTTAGATTCGAAGCGAAAAAGTCCCGCGCGCTTTGATTTGGCGGGATCAGAAAACTGTGCTCCTGAAATTGGTGATTGTTTTCAAAGTGGTGCAAAATTGGTGAGTAGTTATTTTTTTACAGGCTTATTATTAGCTTCACTTGTAACACAATGTAATCAAATCTTGGAAGTCAATTTTAACTTACTTCTAATTGTCGTTTCGAAATGAAACTTTGAATGTATAATTAGTTCGGATGGTATCTTAGAGCTGATCTAATGATGAAGCCAGGAGGTGGACAGTGGATCTCTTCAGTGGCGACTAGTAAACCCCTCGAGTTTGGGCTCTAAAAACTTAAAATATGCTTTTCAAAACGAATCATATATTATTCGTTTTAAAAAGCGTCTTTTTCGTTTTTTTAACCTACATATTTTTAGTAGACAAAGAATCTAAACAGCTCCTGCTTTTGAGCTTGTTATAAAAGCGAATGGTTTAGGGTTTTAAAAAAGTCAATTTGCCGCATTGTTCTTTTTATCTCTCATAATTATCCTGGTAAAAGATCTCACGCAGTATGCCGAGCAGTCATAGTGGATAGAAACATTTAAAACGGTGCTACGGGCTACGGCCTACGCGGCTACGACAAGGATGAAAAATTAGTATTTTCTCCAAGCTTGTCTTAATTTGTTCATTGGGTTTTAGGGTTCTGAAAGGAAAGGAAACAAGGAACCCTCAATTTTGCCATCTCTATCTGTAGTCAGAGCCGTTTAATAGCAGCGATTATACTTGTATTATGCTGAAATTTTGCACGGTATGATGTCATGAGGGAACATGAGGTTGATCTTTTATATGCATGCTAACATGTGTAGGTTTTTAGAAATACTCTGACGTTTTTTGAACAATCAATACCGATATCTACGGAGGCTTTAGTAAGGTTACGGTTTTATAAAAGATCCTTTTATGCAATCATGACTTGTAGGTAGGTGTAAACACTACTGTGCTTGCTTGGTCAATTCATTGAATTTGAAACCTTTAGAAACCTCTCCGGGATTATTTATAATTCAGTTTTTTTTAATACTTGTACATACTTATAATATTCTTTCTGTTAATAAATGTATATTGTAACAGTTTTGACTAGAAATTGGATATTTAACATTATTTGTGAGAGAGCACGATGCGACGCGAAGGGAGAGTGTCGCGATCACTACACTGATGTAGACTCTCGGAATGAGTCGAAACTTAGTCGGGTGCTTTATCGATAGTACGGTACGTAAAAATTCACGTTTTTACTATATGAACAATAAAATTGACGATAGTTTTTGGAATAAAAATGATTTATCAGTTTCATAGTTTGCCGAATTTCAACACTTCATTCAGTTCCTCAGGCGCTGTGAACATGCCTCAAAACCGGCAAAAAAAAAATAGTATTTTATTCATTTCAAGGATCATATATATAACTTAAAAATGATAAAGTGTATTTACGTTTGCTCGCATGTGACAAAGCTTAGAATAATTAGGCAACAAACTCTGCTTGGTTTTTGGATCCTTCATTTAGATTAAGTGTGGTGCCAATCGAACAAGTAGAACTCATTCATGTGTTTACCTAAAACTTTCCTAAAATAGTGACAAATACACGATTACGTACGTGCAAGCGTGCAAAATTGTCTTCTGCTTAGAATGTTAATCCGTGTAAAGAATGTTGACACATGATGAAATGTTGTTCAATTCTTTACAGCCACCACGTGATACTTTTTAACTTACATCACAGCACGAGGTAAGAGCCTGGCAACATTATGTGGCATGTTAGATACATGCCACATAATGTTGCCAGGCCAGGTAGAGGTCATAGATTGCTCTTCGACGTAGGCGAACTATGGATACTATAGTTGATGAAAAATTGACGATCAGACTTATGATAGCTCGTTTTAAATATATCTGCTAAATGTGAGGAGACTATTGCAAAAATTTACGGTATTTTCGATAGTTCTAATAAGGTTGGACACAAAATGTTAGTATCCCACCTACTTAGTACTTAAATGGCAAAGTTTGGATATTGAGATATTTGGATGCTGGTTGTAAATAATCTTCGTAATGGCTGAACCGTGAAATGAAATTTGGAACATACTTATATAGTTTGTGACCAAGAATAGAATAACAGATAGGCTACTTTTCTTTTATTTTTATCCGGGTATTAAGCGGGCGAAGCCGTGAACATTGGCTAGTATATACTGCATACCAATTAGCGTTGTTCAAGATGCACGATCAGCGCCAAAGTAGATTAACAATTTGAGTTTTTATATTATGCTCCTTTTCAAGGAAATGGTAACTTGAGATTGGGCCAAGTAGGATTTTCACATGTAGCTTAATATTTTGAGCTACGAGTTTCTGAAATTTTCTTATATTACTTAATTCCCATAATAATTTAAAATATTAGTGATGATATCAATACCTACCTATGTGTCCCGAAAGGTAGACGAAACTCGCATCGGGTCATACTTGTTAATGATCCTTACCTACTATTTATGGAATTAAGTAATAAATTATTCGCATTTATTTTGACCCACGATAGAAGCTCATATATGCGTTTGCCGTAAGAAATTGTTTTTTTGTTTGTCTAGATGGTGACATTTAGTAATAAAACGGATCATATCATGCCGTCATTTGTACCTAAAAGTTTTGTATGTCTTCAAAAAAGGTTCTTAGATAGGTCTTAACGGCACACTTCAATTCGTGTTTTAAACGAATACATTGAGGGTTTTAAAATATTGTAGAAATCAACTTGCAATCAATACTTTATTATAACTTCTTAAATTATACTTGGTACAATGTTATTGTAGTCACGCTTGCAAAACGCGGGTCAATATCCGTATCAGTAACATTATGGACGACACTATGCAATACGCAATCAGTAAAACAACTACAAGACATTAACGATCAAATGAATACATACTGTTTTTTTGTTAATTTAAGCTATCGGATTTTGTATCCCTATTCATCAAATCCGAGCAACGCTATTATGTATAAACTGTTTTTAAGATAGTTGTAATAATTGTAATATTATAAGACAATATATAGTTTTACGACCTCTGTGGCGCAGTGGACGAAGGTCCGCCTGAGACGCAGAAGGTTACGGGTTCAATTCCCGCCGCGGGACAAATGTTTGTATGATCTGCAAAACTTTGTCTCGGGTCTGGGTGATTTCTATGTATAATAGTATGTATTTACCTAAAAATATGTATATAAGTAGTATATCAGTCATGAAGTTCCCATAACACAAGCTCCGCTTAGTTTTGGGCTAGATGATGCTGAGTGAAAAAATGTCCAGCATTATTTTATTTTTATTTTTTAAATAACTCCGATAGGCGAATCTAGGTTCAACAATTTGCCTAGTTCTTAATTCAAATTATGTCTTGTTAATAATGAAATAAAATAGTGATTGACAAAAGATAATACACAGGTAAATTTTATTATGGACCGATATTTAAAATTAAGCATCTTTTGTTGTAAAGACAACAAAAGGTTCTTAATTTTAAATTACGGTCTTGATTCTAATTATCTAATTAATAATTAAAAATACAATTACGTACCTATATTTTTAAGTGTTTTGTTTTCAATGATATTTTAATGATCAATGTACTGGCATAAATAAGTGATTTAATTTACATAATGCAGGAATAATTATAATATTGATATTTTGATATCAAATGGTTGCTACTTGGTAGGTATATCATATGCTTCAAATTTCAGAGATATTAATAATATTCCACGTTCTCGGAATTAACTGCTTTTAGTTATAATCGAAAACGGTAATCCTAAAAGTTGATTGAATTTAATTTTGATAGACTAGTTTATAATGTGCATTGCGGTATCGTACCGTCCTACAACCTTTCACTTACTAAGCTCAATGCTTGAAGTTCAAGGCCATATAAAAATGCATATTTTATTGTAAACTAGCAGCTGCTTCAGCCGCGTGGTACTCGGATAAAAAGAAGCCTATATTTTTTACTAGGTAACGAACTATATTTGTTCTAAACTTAATTCAAATCGGTCCATCTGTTAAGGAGATTAACTATGAGAAACAAACATCTAAACTTTGACATTTATAATAATAGTTGAATATGACTATTATTATAGTAGAATAAGTTAATGCTTTTACTTGCAAGTGCATTTTTTTGCATATTTTTAAATACAAGTTATCTTTGTATTTTATGCGTTTGACGTAAGCGCTTGTTTGTTTGTTCACAAACTAAGTACCTACAATACGTAAATAAATAAATAATAAATAAATGTTTTTTAAAGCGCTTGCTCAACGAAATCTTTTAAAAAAAAATGAAATCATGGCTTGCGGATCAGGCAATCTAGAAATTTGAGGATTTATTTAAAAGTGAGTGTAAGTACCTAAGTTATTTTTTTATTTTAATTTTATATAGAGGTATAGCTACTTTGGTAGGTGTACCTAAGTATGCTTTTACTACCATTGTGCGTAGCATATCTAAATTACACAAAACATATTGTAAAAACGGATTATTCCCGTTGTCCCCCGATCTTCGGCCCCGTCAGGGGACAACAGGAATAAAACTTCCCACTTCCCGTTGTCCCCCGATTCATTCTTTTGCCATCTAGTATAAAATCAATCATGGCAAACACGAATTTATGAAATATTCAAAAATTAATTGGGGATGCTGAATAAGGAATGAGGTTAAATTTAAAATCAAAGATGGCGCATACCATTTTTCCAAAATGTTAATATGGGTATCGTTTGCGACTAATTTGAGGATGCTAATTATGGAAATGAGGTTAATTTTGAAATTAAAGAGGGCGTACACCATTTATTTTTTCAAAAACCGTAATTAAAACAGCAAAATTAATCAAAAATCAAAAATCAAAAATCAATCAAGCATATCAAAGCAATAATTTGGACCTATCGCGGATGTACATTTTATAGTGTACCAACACATATCATGACCTGAAATCTTGTTATCAATAAATATGACTATCTCCGAAACGGCTTTTCCGATTGAAATGCGGTTTTTTGCTATTCGTATGACTTCAAGGATGGTTTTTAGATACATTTTATCGCCAAAAGTTACTAGAGGGCGCTGCAACAGATGACGGACGACACGTTGAAGTTTTTATAAATTTTACAATAGTTTGCTTGTCATTAAAGCATGCTTAAACTTTGACGCATTGAAATAATTGACGGCCATGAAGGTAACTTTAATATTTTATTTATTTAATATTTTATTCATAAAACATATAATTTTGAAAAATCTTTATCTCATTTACAATTTCAATGAATTTCAATATTAAAAGATTGAACGTTAATTTTATTAAATTTATTCACATGCGGAAGTAACATTCTGGTTCTACGAATACCTATGCTAGTTAAACTTACGCATTAATAACTATGTATTTACTAGGGTATTTTTATCATTTTTAACTCTCAAAGATTGTGGATATAGGTAATCCTCAGACTATATGCCTTCACAAGGTACAGATACAGATGCGACATTTATAAGCTTACAGCTTTAAAATTCACCAAACGATAAATTTTACAAAATTTTAAAATCTTTGATTCTTTAAACGTCACATATTGCAGCCCTCTTCAGCCTGCAAGCTGTCTACTGAATTAACCGGGCCCGGTTTGACGATGGTGATAATGATGATTGTTCTAGTAATAATCATTGTAGACACATTTGAGGTGGTAAACCAAGGGTGACTAAGGAAAAATGTAGTTCTAGTTAATAAACAAATAATGTAGGTATGACTAATGTTTATATTTGATCGATGGACCTTCGCACCAGGCTCGTAAATTCGCGGATACCAATGAGGTCAGTACCTGCATTGTCAATTTACGACGGAAGTATAACGGCATTGATATCTAATGTTATTTTAATAAAAAGATACCTAATGAATTTGGACTTGAACATACCCGCGTATTGATAATAATAGCTTCAAGTTTTGCTAGGGCCAACATGCAAATTTTTAAGAAGCGAGAGAGACGTTCGGTCAAGTCTACATTAGGATGGATGACTGACAGTGGAAAATTAACATTATCAGAAGACTATGATACCTAATGCTGATTATTCCACTTGCTAACGCAAAGCAAAGTCGACGCGTCAGGGCGGCCTATACACTTTTTAAGCTCGTACAAACTTACTCTAACTATGGGCTAATCTTGCACGTCTAATCTACATGCCACGAGTATTTCGGTTCCAGCCATATTATAATCATTATCATGGGATACATCATGGCACGTCCTAAGAAACACGACTTTAGTTAAACCTTGGGATGTTCTGACAAGATCACTAAACGACCGAGGCGTATTTTTACGTTATTCGTAAAAAACTTGTGTATTCTGGCAGCATCTTCTAGTGAAGTTTGGCAATAACCTATCTTAGAACCTTCCTGAATTTAAGGAATAAAAACTATTACAAAAATATACAATCGATTAGGCGCGGTTTTTTATTCCAATATATATTGCAGAGCCCCATAGTGACGTGTTCAGTAAGAACAACCGGATTGAAATGGGTCTATCCCAGACAGACAAAAGCAGACAGGCTCCGAAGCAAATCGAAAGGAGTTTTTTTTTTGCTTAAGGTTACCGCTCAAAATTTCTCAAAATAGAGGTTTACCGTTTTAAAGATTTCTCTGAAACCAAAGAGATTAAAATATTGAAAAAACCACTAAGTGTTTCCAATAAAGTGATCTACACAGTGAAATATTTAATTTTACAACATTTTGTGTAGTTTTTTAATAAATTACTAGAGAAACTATACAAAAATGAGCGTGGGGTTTTAACTCTCACAGAAACTTAAATTTTTAACTTACTTAATTAACTTCATTTAGTAGATATAGTACATATAGTAGTCTGTGGATATAGCGTCCCAGAATATTGATTTTTTATTCATTGTTTGCATTTTGTATAGGTCAAATTAAAAATTCTGACGTCCTAATCCAAAATTTTAGTATATATTAGCTACGTCTATAAGAATAATAATGAAAATTTCAATGCCAAGTCTCACCAAAAGGCGCAGCATTATTTTTTCGAACAATAATAATCCAAGTTAGAATATATTATTGTATTAAACATAACAAATGATTAATTAATCATTGCGTAATGTTGTACATAATTACTGCATCTGCCTTTTGTCACGAACAGGACAGAGCCGGCTTTAAGCACTATACTACTAATATGATAAACTAAGGCGGGGGGGAAGGGTGAAACCGTGGGCAGAAGCCGCGTTTCGCCCGCGTAGTACCCGGATGTATAAGCTATATTACTGTAAAGTTTCATCAAAATCCTTTCAGTAGTTTTTGTGTAACAATCATTTATCCTTACAAACTTTCGCGTTTATATCGGATTACTATTAGTAGGATGTGTAAATACGGATGTTAGTAGGTGTAAACGATAATCTTCGTAACGGCAGAACCGATTTTGATGAATTTCGAATCTTAATACTAAGATGTTGACCTAACTTGGTTACTTTTTGTCCGAATAGGTACCACTATACCTCGCTAGCGAAGCCATGGGCAAAAGCTAGTTCAGTATAAGTTTATTTATAGAATATTTAAAAACCGATTTGTCTATTTGGTTGTACATCAGGTAATTGTGACCTTTTTAGAAGAAACCTAAGCTAATTAGTGAGCTTAATTTCCTTTTCTTTATTGTTTGTTTATAATGTATCATAATAATCAATTTATTAAACGATAAACGTTCCAACTTGCCTTCACTTAATTTAAACAATTCAGAATGGTAAATATAGGTTGGTACCCAAACTAGGATAGTACTTGCATGACGGAATACATATACCCCCCTCCGGAAATGATATGATAAGATACTGCAAGTACATACGTAGTTAGGAATAAATTAAAAACAAAAATATGTACAAATAATTAGTAGTAGTAGGTAGGTATGTTCACAGTTGTAACAGTATTATGATAGATAATAGCTGAGATATAGCTATGTAGATATCCTAGTTCCAGCCCTGTCCAAGTAAATCAATTATCTGCAACAATCATAGCTACTAAAGTTTCAAAACAATATCTGCACCGCCTTGCAAGCGAGTCACGATGTGAACCGTTCCGTTCCTTGTTCGATAAATAGTAGTTTGCTCGTAATTAATTCAGCCAGGAAGGAAATACGTCGTAAACGGAACCCTTATAGTTTCGTCCTGTACGTCTATCTGTCTGTCTGACTATCTGTCCGAGCGTAATATGTCACATACCTATTTCTAGCTCACTAAAGAGGGTATCATAATACATATATTTGGTATGCAGATGTGTTTTATAACTCAAATACAAAAATTAAAAACTAAAATATAAGAATAACTTCTCTCGGTGTGGAGTAACTATTGCTATTAAATAGATATCTAAAAATCATTTTGAGGTTTAAAAGAGGCTAAAAAAATTATAGGCCTTGTTGTAGTAGCAAAGTTATGACCCCTCACTAGTAAGTATGACACAAAACTTCACGAGTAGTATAACAGACTTTTTTTTTTATTACAAATTTATGGTTTCGATGACGGTGGAAGTGGAATATTTTAAGCCACAGCCAGTCCATAGTCTGTGTTCCAGGGCCTCCCTTGTGCAATAACTGTGTCAATTAATATTTCTGTTGTCTATTTGAAGCCATGAACTGAAGTGCTTCAATCAAGCTGATTAGTTCGTTCCGATTCTGAGCAAACATTCTCACAATTCATAGAAACCTTTCAACGTCTTCTGTTATCATTAATTAGATACTATGGTTAGTTTTTTATTTATAGACCAGACCACTAAAATGTACTTTTGAAGCTGAAAATCTACAATGTTTAAAATTGGCATTTACACTTGCCTTCATTTCGCTCAAATAAAGAAAATTAACCAGTGAATTTAATTTCAGTTGTTTATTCAGCCAAAATGAGATTAATTGCCATAAGTTATTTGGCAATTAATTAATTCCTGAATTATTTTGTTGGATACCTACCTCATTAATTCGAGACTAATTTCTGTCTTCAACAAAATTTCAGAAATCAAAACAAAAAACTCAGAAATGTTAATTTTATAAATTTAAGGTAGGAAAAAGTAAAACGTTCGCAACACAATTCTTAATTTGCTTTCCAAAATGTTTAACTTACCGTTTGGTAGGTACTTTTACGTTTTCGTGTCGTTTCAAGGACTATGAAATTACACACGATAGATGTGTCCGACAGAAAATAACGAGCCTCGAGAGTTAATAATTCTGAATCATCATCTACTGACGACCTTTGTGGACCTTTCGCAGTGGGCGAAGGCCCGCCTGAGACGCAAAAGAATGAAAGTTCGATTCTCGCCGCGGGACAAATGTTTTGCATCTGCAAATATTTGTCTCGGGTCTGGATGTTTTCTGTGTATAATATTTATGTATATACAAAAAAGTACCTATATAAGTAGTACCTATATAAGTAGTACCTATATCAGTCATGTAATTTCCATAACACAAACTCTGCTTAGTTTGGGGCTAGATGATGCTGTGTGAAAATGTCCAGATTTATTTATTTATTTATTTATCTACACAACAGCTTGTAAAGTCTACAGCTAGACATAGAACTCCCTCAAAGATGCCTTCACGAACTATCATGGGCTCTCTTCACGCTACCTTTAAAATATCATCAATCAGATGGCGAGCCATATCTACACTACGTCGTCTCGTCCGATTCGAGAACCTTTCTTCCCGAGCAATTGTCGATTCTGCGAACTATAATTCCTACTTATTGCCACCCTGCTTGTTCCAAAAGCTATATCGGTCACTTTAATTTTCTAAGGATTTCGAAAGTATTTTTAAAAGCAACTTTTCTTTGCATACATTAAGTATGATGATGTTTGACAGTCTAACAATAATCCTTTATCATTTTTTAGTAGAAATTAGTAGACAATGGCTATTTACTACTAATTAGTAGTAGATCATCTATCACGTAGGCTAGTAGGTATTGTGTCAGGGGCACCGACTGGCACTGACCTAGGAATCGCGTCACGCGCTGAAAATATTGTTTGAATTATAGGTAGTAGCATCATAATAATAATAATGCGTATGATACAATATGTCAGAATAATGAGACATCACAAGACATTAAAAGCCAGATATAGCAAGTATCTGTCTGACTTTGCAACAAAAATCTATGAACATATTCATTAATTTTGATGATATTTATGTGATCGGGCTTTTGAGACTTGTCCCAAGAGCCCAAAGCTTGTTTCTTGGAATATTCAGATTAAGAACGCAAGTCCTTTAGATCTGTACGATAAATTCATAATAAAAAAAAAACGAGTCTCGGTGAAAAAAGTGTGGTAGTCGAAGTATTCGTATCATTTCCGGACGTTCAGAATTTACAATGTGCGATCATCCAGTAAAACATTCCAGCTGTCTGAAGCCAGCCTTAGTCTACCTACTGCTTAAAATATCATGTTTCATCTCATTGTATGAGTGATGTAACTTTGTGTGGCACTCCTTTAGGCGCAAACACATTGTTTGGTGGCAAGCTGTCAGTGGCCTCCAAAACCATTGAGGCTGCTAATCAGATTAGAGAACAATTTGAACCTTAGGACGTGAAATGGTCTGAGCGAATTAACGTGGATTGCCTTGACATATTTGACATATTGTCTAGTCTAGATGATTGATATTATAAATTCTTGGTGATAGCAAATAAAACAATGCCTTCATGGTTCCAAGTCTCAGTCTACCTTAATTCACTTAAAGCCTATTATGTGCTTCATAGAGCTCCCTCTCCTCTCTGGAATAGGCCATACGAGGTGATTAATAATTAACGTTAACAGTATAATCACCTTGCTTATCAATCTGCGTCACGTTACTCAACATTACTGGTTGTATGATTGTTTATAGTTTCTAAAACAACGCAATAAAATAAAATTACGACAAAGTGAAAGGAGCCGATTCCGGGAATAACCAGCACTTACAAATATAGTGTTTTGTATAAAATAACTATTACAATATTAAGCACTTAGCATAACAAAATACTAAAGTAACTATTCAAGTAGGTAAGAGACATTATGTCAAATCGACACAGACGAATTCAATTGGATATTTTTAGGAATAATACTTATGATGATTTATATTTTAAACACGAATAATTAGTACAGTGTACAGCTTCATCTTTAGGGCTTTAAATTGCGATATTGAAGTGGGTATGTATAACCCACAGCTTATCCAGAATCATGAGATTTTATTAATAATATTATTGACTCGCATTGCAACAGGACAAATTAAATCCATTTATATTATTTGGAAGTAAACAAGTATACATAATCCCACCAGACATTGATGATGCGTTGTCATTTTACAAAGTTACCATCCAAATACCCACTTGCGCTTATATGTATTTTGAATACGTAAATAGTTAGTAGCTATGGGCCTTTACCACAAAAACCGCACTAAGTATATAATTTGATACGTAATCCCTACACGCCGAAAGTTTTTTTTTTAACATAAATTTGCATCAAGTAATAAAGGGAAATACCCAACCAGTCCATTATAAATATCCTTGTCGAATTCGAAAGGAGATAGGACCAAGGACAGCGTACATTAAACCCATATTAATAATATAGGTGTTAATTAATTTCGTTTGGTGTGATTGTCTTATTAAAGTGCCACAAATCTCATAACTCCGTATTTACGAAATGCTAAGGTTCTGGCAGAGTACTAAAATAACATTTATAAAATCACAGTATGTTGCAAACCGAAATTCCTTTAACTTTAGTTTTATGTTGAGTTTATGACCAAGAAAGATCCATCACATGAATTAACTAATCGGTTATGATGAAGGTTTTATGAATTGAAACATGCGTCCAAAACCTATTGGCTAATCAATAATCAACCTCTTAACAAATCGTTCTGTATGCTCATATTGAAGTTGGATGAAGTTAGTACCTGTTATATCGCCTATTTGGTAGTAATTAATTAATACTCCAGTTTTATAACAAATCACTTTTTTATTGCTCGTACAAAATACAATGCTCGTTTTTCGTAACCTCAAACTTCCATATTAAAAACGTGGGAACTCTGACATTGATTTTGACACATAACATAAGATATGACAGTACCGAAGAGAATTGTGTATTATAATTGACGGAGACGGTCATTGCTGATGCAGTGAATGACGCTTGTCAGGGGATTTATAAGAGGGCTGCTAGCATTCGTTTGTTTGACAGTTTTATTCTACATAAACCATAATTTATTTATTTGATACTAGTTGTTGCCCGCGGCTTCGCCCGCGTGGTATGTTAATAAAAGTAGCATTATGACCGTCTCCAGGCTCCAAACTATGTCCACCAACTTTTGAATGAATCGAACCAAGGATTACAATTAATACAAAGTTTAGAACTCAATTGCACACCCTCCAAGGGTAATTTTGAAAAAATTAAAAGTACGTGTTTCATTATTTACCTACTTTAAAATTTATTTGTACAGAGTTTTGAGCCAATCAAACAATTTTTTTTTCATAGAAACTTTACGGCTCTTGGAGGTCGATTTTCGAAAATTAGATGCCTATAGAAAAAGCCTATGTGTTATACCAGATCCTAAAATATCTACATTCCAAATTTCATCAAAATCGGTTTAGTAGTTACGGAGATACGTGGTAACAAACATTCACACACACACACACACACACACATACTTTCGCATTTATTATATTAGTAGGATATCTATACCAAATAAAGTGTGTTTAGGTTATTGTTTATGTACCCCTAGTATGTAGCGTTGTGATAATTTGTTGTTTTGTTTTTATTAAAAAGTAGGTACCTATGTTTGATTTTATGTTTTTTGAGTAAAGTATATTATGAAGAAATTTTATCATATTGTTGTTGTTTTTTTGTTCATATTTGTAAATATATATTTAATTATTATTTACAAGTACGACGAATTAGATGTTTATTATCTGTAATGTTGTATTGTTTAAATAAATAATTTGAATTTGAATACCCTACCTACCAGTACAAGTTATATTCTTAGATGTTTGCCAGTCACAGGAGGCAAAATAAACGCAACCGAGACGAATGGACCATTTCCATCGCCACCTTCAAGGTCTTTCGATAATTTGCTAATGATGACTTTCATTTAATCGGGATAAAAAAACGCCAGCAAAAATAACATTGGTAGGTATGTATAGTCTAAGATTGTTGTCAACATTGCATACTTAACTAGCTAACTTTTACTTATTTGAACTTGGCATGTAGGTAGTAAGTGTTTCTGTTAATCTCTACGAGAGCTGCGCGTTAATGTTCTTTATAAGAAGAAATTAACAAGCGAGTAACTATATTAAGTTTTTTTTAAACGAACAAATTCGTAGCACCAGTTATAAGGTTTTTTGCAAATAGGATAATAATATATTTGTAGAAAAATACAAGCATAACGCTTCGCACTTCGTGAAGTTGGACAAAAGAAGAAAAAACTAGACGCACACCCGGAAGAAGTTCTGGAGCATGACATTTTAATAAAGAGGAAGGCTTAGCAAGCAAATGGAGCATCTCTTGAAGGCAACGACTTTAAAGTACAAATGTAGATCGAAGGTCTCTTTAATTATAACTAGCCCGTTGGCTGGGCAATTACAATGGGTTTTGCACTTAGTGGTACGGGGAAAAACGAAGTTGAAGTGAAAAATTCTTATACACTGCAAAAATATTGTAGAAATTAGTTGGTACTGAAGGAAAATATAAAATAATATGATCAAGGGGTTTGAGTATTAATTATGTTTCAAAGTTTTAGAGATTAGAGATAAGTTTTTGATCTGAGAATTTGTCGTAGGTTATATTATATTTTTTACCACAGAAGTAATTTAATTTATTTTGGATTTTTTTAAAACTCCCTTTGTAGTTTATATGGTCTATTACATGGCCCCCAAATGACGTGTGGCGATAAAACCATCTAAAACCCATCTTTTAAGTAAACCGTTTTAGGGATAAACGGGGACAGACTAAAAAAACACCTCTTTTGGCAAACACAGAAGAACTCAGAGACGTACTCTAGCCTAAAGACTAGTATCGACTAAAGCAGAGCGAGTGTCATTATATCATATAAGTATAGTTGTAATGCACTTAAAATGTTGTGTGTTGTGCCGACCTCACGTAATGTGGGATAAGGACAAAAAGATGATAACGATGATAGTTTTAATTCACTTCTCTCTGTGTTGGTAAATAACAGCTATATAATTTACAGTTCTGTATGATACTGACATTTATTAATAGATGTATTCTATCATCATCTTTTTATGGCTGAGTAACTAGCAAAAACATTATTGTTCAATCAAACTATACCTACCAACAGATCATTTAAGTTTATACCTACTCAATTATTAGTGACTGTATAAACCCAAAGGAAGCATTTTTATTACAATTAATTGATATTGCGGCTTTGGTCAACAAAAGTAAGTGATTAGACCAACACGCTATAAGTTCAAGGCTAAGAGTACTATCGATACCTACCAACTGTAGCCGGTAAGCCTACATTTCAAGTGGCAATGTTACAAGCCACAAGGACGTTACACGACACGCACTGTGCGTGGGAACCTAGTTCGATACCTACTATTAGGTATCGAACTAAGTACGCTAATGCTTGTGGGGATGTAGGATATTAGATATTACAAATAACCAAACATCAGATTTTGATAAAGTTCAAAATCCATAGGTTATTCTACAAGGTGATTCAAGCAAGATGGTTCTAAATCAACAGAAATCTAGAAGACATCATGGCCCAAATGAATCACAATAATTATGTTTACGAGTAGATTCTACGTTATTTCTACGTTAACCCGTTTTCTTAGGAACTGGTTGGATTTGACGCACAAATTAAAAATAAAACATTGCTCCTAAACCATCCAAAGTCAAAGAACCTACATGGGTTAATTCAGATAGGCTATGTTCTTCACCTCTGTCACTTTTAGACCATCTAGATTAAATCGCCTCTTAATAGTTCAGCAAAACTAGGGACCATAGTTAATTACTTACTCTAGTTAGCGTGCTTCGATATACTTACCTACCTAAAAATTTATTACCTTGGTGAAACTAAAACCTTAACTTTCTCTGAGAGCTGTTTAGTTACCGTGGGAATCGGGAATGTTAGCAGATCTTTTCATTCATACATAGAGAGTTCATTCATAGTGAGAGGAGGTAAATTGAGAAGGCAACTTTTCTATTTTGTGTTTGTAGACAGATAGATAAATTATTTGTTCAATACAGACAAGTAGAAATGTCATGAAAAAACAGTGAATAACAATAAAAAGGTAAAAGGTGACGAGTACCCTTAACTTTAACTACCTATTTATTTTAAACACTTAACAACAAATAAAACACTGTACATAGTACCTTCATTTATGGGTGTGCAACCTGTCACGTGGGATGCTAAGTACTTGCAAAAACGCGGGCAAGTGCCCAATGTAATGTCTGGGCGTGCCTCTGACTACCCCCCCTACTTGGTATCCTCAAAGATCTTACGCACTGAGAATACTTTTACAATTAAAGTAGGTATATTAGTAGAAAAATTGGATGTTAGTTGCTAATAATCTTCGCTACAGCTAAACCGATCCCGGGTACCACGCAGGCAAATCCGTGGGCAGAACCTATATTACCTTATAAAACGAAGAAAATAATATTTCGGTACAGCTTGGCGAAAGAGTAAAGGAAATTGAGGGCGCATTGCGCTTATTTCTTTCAATCAATTCATAACAAATGATCAATTTATACATTCATTGTATGAAGAACTAGCTTCTGCCCACGGCTTCGCCCGCGTGGTACCCGGATAAAAAGTAGCCTATATGTTATTCTGATGTATAAGCTATATTACTGTAATTTTTCATCAAAATCCGTTCAGTAGTTTTTGCGTGAAAGAGTAACAAACATCCATCCTCACAAACTTTCGCATTTATAATATTAGTAGGATAGGATATTTTAGTTCCATTTCAAGATTTTTTGCCAGACTAAAGATTTCATCTATTATCAGGTTTACCTCAATTCAGCTAAAGTAGGTACTTACAAAAGTTTTTGTCGAGATGCATTAAAGTGCAACTGTATATATAATCGCCCTATTATTAACCGGTAGATGAATTCCTAATAATAACAATTCAAAGTCAAATTAACGTCGCTAACGTACTGCTTGTTAAAAATTGGGTCAACCATATTTTTTTCTAATCTACTCGCATCTAAACATAAAATCTAGGCTTATCTCAGCCCTAGCCTTCCATCGGACAATAGACCACGACACGCAACGTCAAATGCATTTCATTTATAATGTCATCGCGGTTGACAACTGGGTCATTGTTGTTTTTTGTCAAAATGGGTCTGATGGACAAGTGGCTTTATAATGCATTGTTACCCATAGATTAAAATGTCTCTTACGACAAAAATTACGTCAGTCGAAGGTACCTACATTAACTTTTCGCTTCAGCACTCTCGCCAGTCGAGAGTAGGCCGGAGTTAACAAATAAGTAGTTACCTTTCATCGGTGGTGCACTATCCGTAAATCAAAATACTTATATTATTTATGTGAGCACAGTTAGTCCTGCCGTAATTCTTATTAGGTTCTTACGTGACGTACGAGTACAATTGTTAATTTTAATACATTATTATTCACTATCACTACCAATGTTCCGTGATGCATAGTAGGTAGGTACGTCACATTTCAAGTCATTCTCCAACATAACTTCTAGACCTCTTGTCTTATTTTGAATAGATCGAATGTCACAGAATTAAAATCTGCTGCCATTTTTCGCCATCACAATATAATTTACAGAAACACGGCCATTAACAAAGCTTTCAATTTAATAAATGTATATCAGTCATTTAGTTCTCATAATAAAGCTCTGCTTAGTTTTGGGCTAGATGATGCTGTGTGCAAAATGTCCAGCATTATTTATTTATTAGTTATATCTAAAAATAGATATTGTAAAATAATCATGTAGGTATAAAATACCGGAAAAGTTGAGGAAAAGTTCACCGCTCACTGTCTATTTTTTCTCAGAGCAAAAAAATGGAGTACGTACACCTAGGGTAGTTGACGCGAGTGGTTTTAGTAATAACTAAAAGATAGTAGCAAGCTAGGTGGCCGGATAATATTGTGAAGGCGGTGAGAACTGTACTGGGTTCCATTGGCGCAGGACCGGAAAGAGTGTTGTGCTAGAGGAGGTCTATGTAGGTACCCAGCAGTGGGTGAAAGTCAGCTTATTATTAGATAGATAAAGGTTAGTAGATACAAATCACAGGAAACAGACGTGAATTTATGTCTCGACGGACCATTATCCTTCGATAAAATTGGTTTCTATTTAATAAGTAGTCCATTTTGTAAATCCATTTTCTTACCTCCGCCTTAGTTATACATTTTGTATATTAACCTGATTAATTTATAATAGAATGCAGATACGAGTAAGTACGAACTATGTCATGAACGGCTACTACGTACGGTCAATAAAAACCCCACAAAATATAATTTGCATCTTAGAAACTACTAGCTTCTGCTCACGGCTTCGCCCGCGTGGTACCCGGATAAATAGTAGCCTAGGTATGTGTTATTCTGATGTATAAGCTATATTACTGTAAATTTTCATTAAAATCCGTTCAGTAGTTTTTGCGTGAAAGAGTATCTAACAAACATCCATTCTCACAAACTTTCGCGTTTATAATATTAGTAGGAAGGATGATTGTGTGTTACATATTTGTTAAATGGTAATAAGGCTTACGACAGAAGACCTACTAGATATTTCCTCAAAATATTGTTAATGTTTTTCCCTAACGAAAAGCCGTTTGGGTACATTCAAATGTTAATTCTACAAAGGTTAAAGATACCTCATTCAAAAGACTTAAGTACATACGAAGTTTTCCGTTGCTGTGAAAAACACATAACTACGTGAAAATTATATCCAGGTAATTGGATGGATACATAGCTCAATCAGTGACTGATGGCGTACCTCGGGTTG